>JAJHPC010000018.1:10565979-10985979 GCA_024447665.1 Juncus inflexus
AAATTGCCGAATTTTATGTAAAAATTCTCAAAGATGTGAAGGTGGTTTTATTACTGGATTACAATATTAATAATAGGGCCTGGCCCGTTGGAGGAAACTAAAGTGGTAGTGGATAATAATTTCTATAATGGGGCCTGGCCCGTTGGAGGGGGGAAAAAGGAAAACTAGCTGGCCATGACGTTTTGTTCACCAATTTCCATTTCTTGCCCTTGCACGGCACAATTCTTTTCGATTTCCTTCTCTTAGGCTCTGAACTGAATCGATTTTGATTTCACCCTTTCTTCTTCAATTTCACCACGAGTGCAGCGGTAAATCATCTCATTTTATATCTCCTGTTCATTCCGTGTTTTGCTCTCTTAGAAAATGAAGTCGTGCTACAGATCACTCTTATCATTATGCATTTGTTTGCTCTTCTCGACTTTCTATTTTGTCATGTTTGAAGTGCCTTGATAGTCATCCTACACGGTTGAGTGCCTGTTGATTTGAGAGACTTTTGATGGATTTTTAATTAAAGGGACCTGTGTTATTGTTTGCATTTTGCAAGGTCTTCAAATGCAAAATTGTCTAAAATGCAAAATTTACAACGCAATATGCATCGTAGGTTGCTTAGCAGTTTGCTGACTATCGATAGGGAGAACTAAGTTTTGCTCAATTAATGGCGTTCATAGATGTCTTCGCCAATGATCCTTCTGATATTCGCTCTCTGCGTAAATTTACCCCACTCTCTCTCTCTCTCTCTCTCTCTCTATGCGCGTGTGTGTGTGTGTTTATATATTGATATTGTTGGGGTTTTACAGCTCCTTTCGTTCATTTTGTTTGCTTAAATGATTTCAGAAGTGAACTTCAAGGGGTTGGATGGATACAGCCATATGTATTTGACAGGTGCAGTCGAGTTGAGTTTTGACTTGTTGGGGTACTATAAGGGGTCGCGCTTTCCCCTAAATGATGATTTAGCTAGCTCTCACAAATCAATGTTGGATGCCCTTTCATCTTTAATTGTTTCGCTTTCCGCTGAATATGAGGTACACATACAATCCTTGACTTGATTTTTTTAGAGCAATTGTTGTTGTTATGAATTAACCAGTTGATTTTTTTTATTTTACTTATCTAGGTATTATATAATTATGATTATGTTCTTAACGAGCGATGTAGTCTTGAATTTGACTCTCTTGAGACACTTCTGTACACAACCACTGTGCTTCAACTAGCACCACAGCCATGCTGGTTTTTTCTTGATAGAGCAGTGGAGAATGGAATCATTGACTCGCAATACATCAAGAAGATTTACTTCGGACCGTGGCATGAGCTTCAGTTTAACAGTAAGTAGTTGTTATCAATTTGGTCTTGGAACAATAGAAGAACACATAATTTATATCTATTTCTTGCTTTTAGAAAATTGTCTAGTAATTAAACATATGAGTTAAGTTATTTTCGACACATATCACTTGTTTTTTTAACATTGCAGAAATTTGAGAAATTTCGGGATAGGCTTAAGCACTTCCAAAAGGAACAGTTTAGGAAAAGTCACTCTTTTTCTTGTAACTGTAAACGGGTACTATCGTTTTCTTTTATTAATTTTCTTCCTTCCATGCCTTACCCTACTCAAGTTTGTGTTGCACTCATAGTTGTGTTGTGTATGTACCATAATTTGATTCTAACTGCAGTGCACCGAAGGTATTGATGATTCACAAAATGAAATGACATACTACTCTGAGGACCTAAACTTCGTAAAGGTACTTGAATGTTTAAAATTATAAACATTTCTTTTTCTTACCCAATTTGTTTCTCAATTTAAAGTTTTGTGATCAGAATTTTTTGTCTTGATGATCCGGTCTATGGCTAGTATTTTTTTTTTTTTTCTTAATTGGAAGTGGCTTGAAATTTTTTCACTTGATAATTATGTTATGTTGATTCAGGGCATGACAAAACGTGAGCTAGACAAAATCTTATACGGCTTGAATGGAACATACAAAGTTATCCTTGAAGATAGCTCGGTGAACTATTCTTCCTTTTATGTTCCATCATACCCCTAGCTTTTGAGTCTCATATGAGTGATCAAGTTTGTCTTTTGTTACTTGCAGATCCAGTCTCACAAATTCTATGAGGAGTTGCATTACAACAGCCTTGTCAATGCACGAATTCTACAAGCTAAAGATTTGAGAACACTGGCTATGCCTCCGGTACTCGTTCTATCTCTTTACTTCAATGAACTTATACATTTTATTTTGGTCAATTTTGATTCTCTAATGGGATAAACATGAAGAAAATTCTTGCACTTCTTTGATTCTCCCAAATACATATTAGTTTACAAATAGAAGCAACGACAATTCTTTTACTTTTCTAGAGAGAACAGGCAATTGCCTACTCTTGAATAATGTTAATGCATTATACTTCTCTGCAAAGTGGAGTTTAGTTTATAGAATATTCTTGCTTTCAAATGTGTACTAGGTTTTTTTGCTATTTTCTTAATTGTGAATTTGTGACTAAATTAATGCAGCTTAATCCAGAAATGAATGCTAGTTGTTGCATTTCCATTATCTTGAACTAAGCTATTCGTTTAATTTCATTCAATTTTCTTTTGATTCTGGTTGTAGGTTTTGGGAGAGAAAAGCTTGGTTTCGGCTTTGCGAACCAAATTAGGAGGCTTGTCAAGTGGCCGACACAAGTTTGTTTCTGGTTTTCTCATGGGAGGATTTGCTTTTGCTGCCTTCGCTAATGCAAAAAGAAGAGCTCATGCTTAATTATTTTTTTGTTTTATTTCCTTATCTATTTTATATGAGCTTTTATCTATGGCATCATTGTACCGGTTGCTATAACTTTTGATTAAGAGGAAGTTTTTATAAGAGCTTTTGCAGGCGTGGCTTACATGCCTATTTGCATTAAGAATAATAAAGGTCTATTTACATCAGAATTTAAGGGTCTGTTGGCAAAAGATGGAACAGTAGAATAATAAAATAGAGAACAGCTCACTATTCCACTTTATTCCAACTGCGTTTGGTAAGATTGATAGGATAAAATTGTTGTTTTAGAAACATCAATAATAGACAATGAACATAGATGCCCTTACATCTTATTTTGGTTTGTCAATTCTTATTTGATTCTCTATTCTTGATTTTCGAAAGTGTTTCCTGTACTTATTTTGAAGTTTCTCCCTTTTTTTTTCAACTTCATGTACCTTTCATGATTTTAGATTTTTATCTTGATTTTGGAAATTCATGTCCCCTATATTTTATTTACTTTTCTTTAGTATTTTTTAAATTTTAGCAAATATTATATTTACTCTCTCTTTAGTATTTGTTGAATTTTATCAAATATTTTATTTACTCTTTCTTTAGTATTTGTTGAATTTTATCAAATATTTTACCTTCTCTTCTGTATATGTTGTATGTTGAATTGTAGTAAAAACTATTTGTTGAATTTTATCAAATATTATTTATGGAACTGTTCAAGCTTGTTCCTTTTTTCCATTTTGAAATCAAGTAGTAATCTGAATTCTGATTGAATTCAAATTTGAACTAAATGTATGCTTGTTGAACAAGTTATATATTATTCTGATTGAATTCAAATTTGAAACAAACCTATGTATGCTTGTTGAGCAAGTTAAATGTGATCCTCCCATTTCCCATGATCTATCACACAAAGGAAAACAAATAAGGAAAATTAATTGCAGTTTAGGAAGAAAGCATCAATCAAAGGGTCCAGTTGCTTGTCCCCCTTTACGATCCCCATTTGTCCCCCTTACCACTTGAGTATATAAAAACTGCTCTCGTTTAACTAGTAAAAAAAAAAAACTCCCATTCCCACTTGTCATAGACACACATTTAACATGGACTATTTGACTTGGACAACCCCATTTTATTTAACATTGGGGTCCCACGTGTCATAGACATGGGGGACTTGGGGGCTGGTAAATGGGGGCACAGGCATCTTTTTCCCCAAATATATGTGAAGGTACGGTACTCAAGGGAAGTAAGTATTAATAATTAAGACAGAAAATCAAGCTAGGCAAAGAGAAGGGTATTTGATTTGAAGTGCTACCGGCCATGGAAATACTTCTCCTTCGGTCTTCGTTGTCAAAAGTTCCCTAGCGTAAGAAACACAACAATTTTCTATTTATTTTATAAGTTCTTTCTCTAAGACCACTAATCAACCCTCCCTCAAAAAAAGAGCTCTAATCAACCACATTATTTAGTTATGAAACAAAATATCAAACCAAGGATGAACTGAACTGTTTACGGTTTTTGTAAATAAAAAATTAGCTATATTATATTTGGTTCATTTTTGTATTTCCTTCGCGATGTAACATCCATTGTAAAACCCTTATTTTATTATAATTCTAAAACGAGTGGAAACAGGCAGTTCTTATAAAAAAATTGGTTTTATTATGGTTAAACCAATTATATTAAAACGAATTTTCTAAAACCAGCTTATAAGTTGGTTTAACTCATACCAAATTGGCTTAATTCATAATTAAACCAGCTTATATGTACTCATAAAAAAATATTTTAATATGATTAAACTTCTTATCTCTAATATTCCATTAATTAACATGCATAACAAACGTATAGTAACCACGTCTTGGTTTGATCATGAGTCATTGTTGCAGGGACGTGCTCCATTTCTTAAGCATTTGGGAATATTTGCTCGAAGCCTTAGGTATGTAACAGCTTGCAGTATTCAGTAATTAAGTGCATATTTGTAAGGTTACAAATATCTTTGTGTCGTCCCTTTTGTAGATATTATTATGAAGGGCGCCCTTCGGAATTTTATCCTGGTGGCATACTGGGAATTGATATTGGTACTAGGAGTGCGCGTGTGGCCATTATGACCGAAGAAGAGGTGTTACTTTTGTAGTTTTATTTTAGTACACTCCTATTTATATTACATCAAATTTTAATTTTAGTAGTGAGTTACTATTTACATCTTTAATAGAATGGAAATCAAATTCATTTTATCACACTGTTTCTTGGCTTAGGTTCCAAAAGATCTGTCTAACTGATAGTGGGCGAAAGGTTCCATCTTATGTTGCCGTGGGCGAAAATAATGAAATTTTAGTGGGACGGCGCGCGAAGATCCATGCTCTGAAGTATCCACAAGATGCATTTTTGTAACATAAAGAATTTAATCGGAAGGAAGTACGATGATCCCTACATTCAAAACCTTTTGAAAACTGTTCCATACAAGATTGTAAAAGGGGTGAACGGAGAATTACTTGTGGAAGCAAGAGGCCGACAATTTACTGCCTTAGAAATCCTTTCTTTCTTCTTGGGACATTTGCAAAAATTAGCTGAATTAAATGTGAATGCTTATGTAAGGCAATCCGCAATTTCCGTGCCGTATCATTTCAATAGTAAGCAAAGAAGCGAAATTGAATTGGCTCATCATAAAGTGGGTTTCGGTTCCACGCTTACAATAAATGAGTCAGTTGCTGCTGCCCTTTCTAGCAAGACAATCAAGAACGGTATCGTGGTTGTGTGTTGTCTAGGCAGTGAGTCATTCTGTTTCTCTGTACTTGAGGTTGACAATAATAACATTAGGGTGCGTGTTGAATTCTTATCCTTTTCTATTTTCTTATATCACGACTAACATAATAAGAATTGAAGTTGTTGATATTTTTTTTCTTATTTTAACAGATTAAGGCTGCTAATGATGAACTTGACCTTGGCGGAGAGAACTTTGACCGGCAATTATTCCACTACATACTCAAAGAAGTCAAGGAAAGCTGTGATTTTGGCTTGAGCATGGAGAAATTGGTTTTGTCGAGAATATCTGTGGCAGCAACAAGAGTGAAGAACGTTCTTTCACAGACTCATTCCATAATCCTCGACCTAAAACAAATCTCCAGATTGGCCAATGACAGGATGGATATAACATTGGCGGAGGTGCCGATGGAGATAACAAGGGGCAAATTGGAGCAACTAGTACGTCCATTAGTTGAGGCGGCAAAAATGAAATGCATGAACACTCTCAATCAAGCCGGTATTTCAGTAGAGCAAGTTGACGAGCTTATATTAGTAGGTGGTATGGCGAGAATGCCCTTGTTACAGCAAACTTTCGCAGGTAGGGACAAACATTCTTTTTGACTTATTTGGTTCACCTTCCAAAAATACAGTTCCAGCAAATAGCTTGTAGGTTAGTTAGTTAAAATATTTGCATGTATAGTAAAAAGATCATGGGTTCAATTCCTGCCAAATATAATTTAACACGTATTTAGAAGACCATAACATCGAAAATAAAAAAAATACACTTCTAGCTTCGAGGTTTGTTTATTCATTTCAGTTTGGTTGAAATACGGAGGCTATTTTGTTTTGTCTTTTGACCAAACCAAATAAAGTACACAACCGACCAAAATTAGTGGTGTTATAATCGTGGTTGTAGAAAAACATCATAAATAAACCATTGAATTTTTAATTGGTTCACTTGAGTACATAGTTTAAGAAAGTAGTTTATCGTAGTGGTTAATATATTTCTCTATTTGGTCTAAGTAAAAAAAACAACTAAAACTGGGATCAATCAATTCATTTCTAAATCAGCTTAGAAGTCTGTTTGTTCATTTCAGTTCTAGTTCAATGTTTGTCCGATTTTATTCAACTTGGTTTAGCTCGTACTGAATTGGTTGTTTGTGAACCCTTTTTTTCAGGCATGTTCAATAAAACACCAAGTATGTGGGTAAACCCAGATGAAGCTATAGCAGCCGGTGCAGCCATACAGGCAGCCATAGTTACCGAGGAAGCCGAATTGCTAGAGTATTCTGATCGTGCCCCATTATCTTTTGGAGTTGAAACAATAGGTGGCATGTTTGAACCAATTATCAAAAGAAAGGCGGCTCTTCCTGCAAAAGTGCAGCGCAAAATATCCACCTCGAGTGATTTTCAAGATGGAATTGGGATTCGTGTATTTATGGGTGATTGTGAGAAGGCTTCTGATAATAAGTTTCTCGGTGAGATAAATCTGAGCGGGCTGCCCCCTCTGCCCCTTGGTTGCCTCAACCACGAATTAACTTTTGAGCTTCCGAAAGCCAAAAGGCATGGTGGCTCAGTAGTTCGATGATTTGCCGCTTGGTCTATATTTGACAGTCTCGGTCGGGAGCGAGATTGCCCCATTGATCACCAAAACCTTTGCTGTACCGGACTTCTTGCACGGGCGCCAGATACTAAAATTGATCATTGAGGCCGTGATTGACAGGCCAAGGAGCTTCAAAGAGTACTACTTCATGCAAGTCAAAGAGATGGCGCGAGCCATGATTGAGAAGACGGCGATTATTCTTGAAACGAAGGAGCATCTCAATGGTAAATGTTCAGTGTATGTTAAGATGAAGCAAGCATTTGATGAATTGAAAGAGGCTGTTGATTCAGGTGAACAATTTTTATTGGAAGACAAGATTAGGAATGTTGATATACATGGGAAAACGTTGCTCCTTAGAGAAGAAACCAACGAGCTTGAGAGTGAACCTGAGACTTCTTATGAATATTCCACCGACTCTTGGTAGTGGCAGAAAATGATTTTCTAACTTACGCCAGTTGATCCGGCAAAAAATTATTTTTTCCGAATAAGTGGGCGAAAGCGCTAGTTTTGTAAATAAAGTTGGTCAACTGTTATTTTCTAAATTAAAATTTTGTTTGACGTTATTTTTAAAATAAGTCCTCCACTTTGGACATAATTAATTTGGAAATCTAAAAAAACATGGAAATCTTATTTTCAGCTTGGAGGTTTTTAATGATCAATTTATAATTTTAAACACATAAAGCACTTACAATTTTGGGAGCATACTTTTGAAGAGTTTATCTGTAATGGTTTGATTTCGAGTGTTTAGAAGATTAATCTCCAGTTAAATTTATTATAGGGCTAATTTAAAACTTTACAGACTTACAGATTTATAATTATATAAATAAATTATAAATTTATATTTTAAGATTTATAGGGATTTGATATTTTCACATTTGTAATAGTTATCAAATATTGAAGTATCCATATTTTGTATTTTTGTTTAGTGGCATTTTGATTATTTTTTTAAACATGAGAAAGAAAAATACAAAATAGTATCTGGTTATGTTCTTCCTAATAAATTAAGACAATATAAATTAGAAGCTATTTTTGCAAACAGAGAATTCTTATACAAGACAGGAAGTATTTTCTTTCAGCCTAAGACATAATTAGTCGATCATTAAATCATGAGCCAATTATTAAGAAACCCTTCCTTTGGCGACGGAGCAGCAAGCCAAGAACTTCGAAATCAAGTTACGAATCTGTCGCTGAGTTCAATTAGAAGCTGGACGCCTGTGTTCAGGCATTGCTAGAGAAGTTCAAAAGCATGTCAACAATCATTGCTGGTCAAGCAAGTCCTGACGGGAGTAAAAAAAAAAGCTCTTGATCTACACAATCGATGCACAGAAGGAGGACGAGGCTCCAACTTCCGTGATAAGGATCGTGTCTGATTGTGCAGTCATTTGGCTGGTCCTGATCCACTACAAAAAAGATTTACCGCAGCCAAGGAAGTTGCCACGTCAGTAGAGTCTCAGACAAACAGAGAAACTTACTTGTGGTATATTTGCTGAAGGAAAAATAGTATGGACCATCTATTCACTAATTAATTAACTACTTAAGTAACAAGCTAACTACATTATAATAGATATTGTAACCACGCAGTAATGTTCCTATTTTTTGGTGATTTGAAATTTTCCAACACCATGCATACCTAGATTGTACAATGAATCTAATTTTCTTTTTCTTATTTTTTTGCACTATTTATGAGCGGAGATTAGTACTTCCGGTATGTATTTATATCCTAAGTTCACCCTGGTTTAATATATTTAGATTTTCTCAAATAAAGAATATTCTGTGGTTGCTCAAACATGAATGACGAATTGATGACAATTTACATTATAAATACTTTAACTTGCCCATTTGCTAAATTATTTTTTTAATCTGCAAATTCTCAAATAAAAGATGAAACAGCAAGCTACCTATATGATTAAAGAAAAGAAAAGTTTTGGTTAGGTTCCGTTCAGTAATTCAGAATGATTATTTGTTTAATCTGCAAATTCTCAATTAAAAGTTGAAAGAGCAAGCTATCTAATATAAAAAAGAAAAAAAACGTAGGTTAGGCCAGGGGCTCTAGATTTTGCTCTTCATATTAAATTTAATTTATGTAAATTGGATTTACTTGAGGCCTAAGAGAACAATCAGAGTTAACTGACTCCTGGTTTGCTTTGGATCCAATTAATGAGCAATTTGTTTGAGTGAAATTTCAAACAACACAAGATACTTGTTAAAGAAAATTGAAAAAAAAATTAAGCTTAAGCTGAAAATTTTTTTTTTTTTTTAAATTTTTCACAAGCCCATACGGCTTAAAGAAAATCACGAAAAACCATTTAAGTTGAAGCTTTTCCAAGTGAAATAGGGGCATGGCAATGAAAGATTCATTGTAAAACAGTACTGGATAGCTATTTCATTTTCTTTATGTTCTACTTTAAGTAAATTAGGTTAAGAAATAGTTTTGATTTATCAGGGATTGCAATTTTGGCCGCCAAACTTAAAAGTTACATTAGCAAAAAAAAAAAAAAACATTGCAATTTTGGCTGCTAAAAGTCCACAATAAAAATAAGCCTAATCCAAACTATTTCACTGAACTAATCCAAACCAAGTCACATATGCCTAATCCAAACCAACACATGCCTCATACAAACCGAGTCCACTCATTATGTGCTTTTCTGTTAAAAAAATTATAAAAAAACTTTATAAAAAAGAAAATTAATTATAATTGTTTCTTATTCATCTAAAGTAAAAATAATATATAACAACTTACTGGAGGTCGCCATACAAAGAGATTACAACTCCTCAATGCGAAATATATCTCATGGCTAGTTGCATATTTCTCATCGGCGTAGCTGGGCATCAGTGTCATTTCACCGTCCATGTACTCCTAACATATTAACAAACACACAAAAAAGTAAAAATATAATCCATATTAATAAATACTATTAAATTATTACAAAACTTACGTTCTTGATTTTCCTGTACGTGGCCTCATGCCTCATCATATCCCGGATAACAGTAGCCACACCATGTCTGCTTTCATATCTTGTAGGGCTTACTGTTCTTGCAAATAACCTCGGGAACCAAGGCTCACCAAGCAGCTAGGGAAACCCATCTGATTCCTTTAAATTCGTCAAAACGTCGACCAAATCTTCTGCTTCCGATTTCAAATTTTTGTGTTCTTCTCCCAATTTTCTCCTTCTCTCGATGCAACGGAATTTGACGTATAGCATAATCTCCTCAAGAGGTGTCCAGAAAAATGGACACGCTACCAAATCGTCGATCCCCCATCCCTATTATAATCCACAAAGAAATTATAACATTATATAAATAGATGCCGTGTTGTGAAATTAAATAGAAATCAAATTTATTGTATATAAAATCCACGTACCACCATTTTCCTTGGCCAGCTTTATCACGCAACACCTTGATGCCGCGAGGAAGAACGGGTTCTGCAACTTGATCAAGAATCTTCAGAATTTCAATTGCGAAGTCCATCACGTATGCCACAAGATTGCGAGACTCTTTACCTACATATTCATTAATATATATGGTGTCACTATCGACTAAAATTTAAATCTATAAAGTTTTATTATTAAAAACATAAATTAGTACCATCGTTGACATACGCAAAGGGGGCAAATTGAAGCCGAGGCCCATCAACACCTCTCACAATATAGGTGTTTCTCATGGTCGGCGTAAACATAATACCATCCTCCTCCAAATAGAATGAGGTCATCATTGAGTCCCTAATCCAAAATTAATAAAAAAAACATATTTTAAAAAATAAAAAATATATAAGATAAACTTCAAATTTTATTTCTTAATAATAAAAATAATAAAAAAGGAAAATGGAAAATTAGATAATGAACCTGATCCATTTCTGGAACAAAGGAGTAGCGCGTCGGAAGCGCTTATACTGATGAAGAAGCAAATCCTTCGTGTCAGGGCCTCGCAAGAAAGGCTTCCAACGAACAGGTCGGACGATCCACTACAATCCTCCATACACCAGCCTTCACATCATTAATCACATCGTAGACTTGAAGGAGCGCTGGGTCGTGACTCTCTCTGACATATCTCAAAATCCGCTTGTCCACCTCCTTCAAGGTGAAAATCAAGACCTTCCGCCTCGGGGTTACGCTCCCCACGATCTCGACAGAACCTTCTGTGACAGAAGGAGGAAGGGAAGGGTTACACTTTTTCTTCTCCCGCAAAATGAACTCGAACTCAATCCTATAAAAATATATAAAATAAAGACAAGTGGTAAGCTTTTTTTTTTTTTTAATATCAAAATAACTAAAAAATGAAGATAAGGATAGAATTAGACCTGACAAAAGCCGTTAGCCTAAATTAAAATAAAGCTATGAAATATATCTTTTAATTTAGTTTGGACATATAAAGGTGTCTTCAGGAAAAGAGAACATATTAATTATATGTACAAGTACTAAGAAATGTTTATATTGTAACAGAGTAAGAAATATATCATTTAATAAAGATATGTAAATGAAATGGAAAGGAAAAATGATATAATAACATGGACTCAAATCCAATTTTTTTAGTAATAAAACAATGAAATATATATTTTGTGATGAAATAATAATTTAAGTTTTGACATATTAAGTTATATTCAATAACGCATATTGAATAATATGTGCAAAATCTTTATTTTGGAACAGAGTAAGAAAGAAATATATTATTTAGTAAAGATATCTAGATGAAATGAAAATTGAAAAAAATGATACTATAACGTGGACCCAAATCAAATTTTAGTGAGCTGTGAAGGGCTTAAATTTTTTTTCTCGGCCTTAAAATTAATTCTCACAGATCAGATGAGAATTAGTATGATTTAACTTTTGGAAAATAAACTAGTCAATGTCAAACCTAATTAATTAGGGCACTGGTTTTATCGAATTTTCTATCAAGTTAATCACGATCATAACCTACATAGATATAATAAAGCTATCACGATCTCTGTTAATTTTGCCTTTTTGCTCATTCTGACATTGATAAAGGAGAAAAACAAAACAATAGAGTAGGGAAAACAGTAAAAGGACGGACCTCCGACCGACAGATTGACAGTGAGAAGGAGAGGAAAAATGCGGCGGAGGAAGCCCTTGCTCGCCACCATTAGTCCCGCCCGAAAAATATGGTCGCACCGTGAAGGCAGAAGAGAATGATCCATTTGATCTAGCATGAGGTCAATAAAAAATATTAGAATAAAATAAATAGACATCCTCTTGCTTCTAATACCTTCAGCATAAATTGCCAAGCAACTGATACTAAGAGTAAATTTTATTCTTTCATTTAATAAGGCTTTTATGGGCTGGATCCACTCTTGTGAATTTTTATATGGGCCGGTTATTTGTATTCATTTTCTCTTGTGGGCCTCTGTTTTTTTTCTTATTTCTTTATGGGCTCATTGGGCTGATAAGGGGTGGGTTTTTTAGCTTTTTTCTTTTTATAGTTTTATATTTACTTGTAAATCGAATTTATGTAAATCTATAAAAAATTATATATAAAAATTACTTTTGGACATTATAATAACTTCTCAAAAATTCTCCAAAAAAGATAATTTACATTAATATCTAGAAAATCAATATAGACCCATAAAAAAGAATTTCGGCCCTATATAGAAAATCATTTACAATTAAATCTACAAAATCAATCTCGGTACATAAAAACGAATTTTGGCTCTATATAGA
Organism: Juncus inflexus; assembly: GCA_024447665.1. Taxonomy (NCBI): domain Eukaryota; kingdom Viridiplantae; phylum Streptophyta; class Magnoliopsida; order Poales; family Juncaceae; genus Juncus; species Juncus inflexus. The sequence continues at coordinate 10,578,717 of JAJHPC010000018.1, forward strand.
ATATCATTTACAATTAGATCTCTACAAAATCAATTTATACCCATAAAAACGAATTTTTCTTGGCCCATTTATTTATTTTATTATAGAAAAATACTAGGAAAGAAAATTAACCACTAGGAAAGAAAAACATTAGGAAAGAAAATTAACAAACCTTCTTAAGCTGCCTTTGAGTTCAACAGAGAGCTTGAGCTCGCAGAACCTTCTTAAAACTCCATCCCTTGTTCTTCTCAAAAGCAACGCCATCACCTGTAAAAATAAATAAAACAATAATTATTATTATTAGTTAAGGGCATATATTATTATTATTAGTTCAAGCCAAACAGATCTTTAGAAAGAGAGGGAAAAGCAAATTAATGGCAATATGTTTGTTTTTCTAGAGATCTCTAGTTACAAGCCAGTGAGATGGAAATGTCAGTGTGCCATGACCAGTCTTTATTTTCTTTCTTTTCACTATTTTTCTTCAAAAAAAGCAAACCTAACCCTAATTATAATATAAAAATATCAAATTAATTTTAAAATTTTATAGATAAATATTTTATACAAATTCTTTTTCTACTAACCCCAGTACTCAATAAGCTTCTTGAAATTGTCATTTTCCATTATATCTTTTGAATTTTGTTTGAATTTTTTTAATTTTTGTTATCCCTGTTGCCAAAGTTCAATTCCTGAAGGCTTGCATTGACGACTTTAAAATATAATATATCCCATGAAATTAAGCATTAGAAAGAGATACCATTATATTTTATAAGGTTTGTGCAAGATCTAGTCCTATGTTAGAAGGGTAAAAATACATTAAGAACCATTATAAAAAGCAACAAACGTGAGAAAAAGAACAGTAAGCTCATCTCTACTAAAAACAATACCATTTGCAAAATTAAATAAATACTAGAATTGACAAATCTTATTCTTCTAATTTAGCACTTGTAATTGTATCTATAGAACCAAAAAAATCAACTCAGTCAAGAGAAGAAATTAAGAAGACAAGAGAATGTGTTCCTCAAACACAAAACTAGAAGAAAAATCTAAGAAAATAGAAAAATCAAAAGGGAGACAAAAAAAAAAAATCAAAAGCGCACCATTACGTTTTCCCTCAACCAGCTGATCCCTTAAAATCTGTAGACTGTACTTCCTTCAAACTTGATTTCGTTCGTTTCTAAACCCCCTCAATGGTGATCTCAACTTGAAGAGAAAACAAAGGAGAAGGTTTTGATGTGATGTTCTTTGCTGATATGATGAAAATGCAATGAGAAACTTGAGTTCTAAGAAGATGGAGATGTTGAGAGAAATAAAGAAGAGTTGTTTGGAGAAGGAGATGAGCAGTAAAGAAATGAAAGCAAAAAAATCAGCGAAGGGGGTTAAAAAAAACTGGGGTTAAACGTTAAAAATTAAGCTTATCATGTGTTAAAAAACTAGGGTTAAACCCTAAAAGACTTGGATTCCAAGAAAGAACTCGGGACATGTTCAGGTTTTCTGTAGCGCACTTCACATGAATCAATCACCAACCTTTTATTCTTATGCAGTCCTCAAAATGAACAGTCCTGATCTTAGCTACAAATGACACTCACACTGACCTGGCAGTCCCTTTCAGGTGTCAGGCGGCGAGCTCAGTACTCAGTACTTAAACGGGCTGATAAGGAAAGGTGTAGTTGAACTTGAACCGGCCGGGTGTTTGCATTACATGACTCTTTATATACTTTCTTTCATTTGAGTTATTATATGATGGTGTGTATAATAATGTTGGAACGGGACTGTTTCGTTTTTGTTGTTCAAGTCTGTTAGCTGAGCTGGTTAGTTACGTGTTTGTCCTGATTCAAGTTTTTCTTTTAGTCAAGCTGTAAATAAATAGGAACAAGGGGCGTGGTAATTTGACAATTATATATAGTGAATTGGATTTCTAATTCTGTTAAACATAAGAAAATAAATTCATGTCAATGGCATTAATTAAAAAGAAAATCATGTCGATGGTATGTAAATCTGAACTCTCATTTAACAGTGATTTAAAATATTCAATACATATATGCTAGTTTGGGTATAATTTGTGCTAATTTAGGGGCTTTGGTAGTATGTAGAGGTGGTTTGCGCATCAAAATAATTGGTGTTCTTTTTATTAAGAAAGCAAAAATGAAGTAAAAATAAAAATTCTCATTATTTTTGTTTAATGATATGTATATTGTATGTTATTTTTACTTAAGCTTTTTTTTTAAAGTAAAATGCTAAATGTGTTAAGAAAGTTCATGGATTTTCTTTAGCTTTTTAATGATCATTTTCAGGATTTTATAGCTACAAATTGATGTGATGCTCATATTATGTAGATGACATTCTTCGAGATTATGATTTTATTTTTGAGATTCAAGATTATGGTTATAATTGGAAGAAGGATATTTGAAATTATGTTGTATTTAAACAGAATCGAGTTGTTTATTTGTATTTCTTTGTGTGAGTTAGTTGAAATAACATAACACCTTCTAAATTTGTTTGTTTAGTAATGAATTTTGGGCTTCGTTGATTTTTTTGGTTTTGTCTCGGTAATGAATTAGATGAAGCTATAATTTGGATCAAATTAGTGAATATGTTATATACTTTAGTGAGTATTAATTGATGTACTGCAGTTTAGTGATTTTTTTATTCCCTACATTTAACTTTTCATACAACGTGGTAACTCTCTCGCCGTATATATCATATCATGTCATTTTCTCCGTCACCCGATTCTGTTTCTCTCTCTCCTCAAAAAAACATAATGAGATTAAAAGAAAGTTTTAAATTTCAAAATCAAACGAAAAAGCAATTAAATCAGAGCTGATGTATATCTGTAATATATAATTGTAAGAATATAATTGTAAGAATAGCAAGTCAAACAGACAGATAAGGAAGGTGTCAGTTGAACTGGGTGTTCGCATTTAAATTGACTCTTTGCGTTCTTTTGTTTGAATTCTGATATGTTGGTGTATAGAATAAATGCTGAAACGAGGCTATTTTATTTTGTAGTTCAAGTCTGTTAGCTGAGCTGGTTAATTACGCTTGTGTTTTGTCAAGATATTTATGTATGAGAAATCATAATTATAAATAGTAAATATGGGCTTGAAATAAATCGGAAAGTCTGTTTTTCCAAAGTAACACCATTATAGAATACTTTTATAAGAAAAGAAAATATATTCATAAAAGAAGGTATACAATGAAATCAATTTAAAAATGATATATTCATTTGAATCTTACTTGCAATGTGATATGGTCACAGAAAGGATACCGCATGGAATATGAACGGTAGGATGGTCCCTCCAAAGGGCCTGAATTCAACAGCAGCCAATTTATGATTCTGTTGTTCTGTTAGGAAAAGAAAGAACCTTGATAACGACCCACACGATCACACTACATGCGCATGCAACTACTTAATTGCTAAACTTTTCTTATGTGACCCCCACGTACTCTTAAGTCTTAATAAAAAAATCAAGCCCTCAGTAAACTATCTTTCTAGTTATAATATCATTACCACGAGCTTTCGAATAATCTAGAATATCTCATCTGATTAAACAAACAGTGAGATTTCTTTGTGATGGAACGATATTTATCTGACAAGAATTCAAATAAAATTAAAAATCTCGTTAGATTTATAAATAAATGAACTACATGTATATAATCTCTTCAATTACAAAGTTTAAGCAACAAAAAAAGACAGTCTATTAAACAGATTAGCTAGAATCAATAAACATAAAATGAATTTTGTTGTAATCTGAAAAATGAGTAAGAAGCTAGTTTGGCCTATCAAATAACAAGAAAAAAAACAATCCTAAACATCTTAAAATTATAAACAGAATTACTAAATTAATGTTATCTTAAAAAAAAGAATATGTCACAAGGCTTTCATGTAAATAAGCATTGACTTGAAACAATCTACGTAAAAGAAAATAAATATATTGACTCAAAGAAACAATGGAGTTGATTAATTAGCATCTGATTCAAAAGTAAAGCCATATATTTTGAGCATGTAAATAAAAGTGTGCTAAGTTTGCACATTTATTTTGAGCATGTAATCTTAGTTCTTTTCGAAGAGCTATATGATTATATTAGAGTATGACATGTATTGTAGGATATATTGAGTAAGTTATATTTTATTCACTTTAATATTCAGCATGCAGAGTAGGTGTATTTATACTGAATACGAAACTCTAATTTCCAGCTGCCACGTTACTCCTACAATACATGGGCTATATTCGGCCAACGCATCACCCGTATAACTAAGACTAAACAACATTTTTTTAATAATTGCTTGAAATGCATATCAAATTATATATATATATTAACTATTGTTTTTTCACCTCTATGTGAGTAATTATGTAAAAGACACTTGCAAAGCACGTGTGTTGGGTCCAGTACGTATATAGAAAAATTCATTACATATTCTACAACTCCATTAGCAGATCAAACTTATTAAGGTAAAAAGTATCTAACTAAAAATGGATAAATAGTAAATAAACAACAGTTTATTTAAAATAAATTGGAAATTTATTTGCCAAAGTATCACCTTTATAATTTTTATATAAAAAAGAAAATATATTCATAAAAAAGGTATACAATGAAATTATTTAAAAAATGGATCAGAAAGTTAGTAATGATATATTTGAGTGTAATTTGCAATGTGATACGCAACATATTTGCACAGAAAGTATGCCACATAGAATATGAAAGGTAGGATGGTCCCTTGCCAAATGCCTCAACAGCAGTCAATCTGCGAATCTGTATGCTCTGTTAGGAAAAAGAAAGAAAATGGTCTATGAGACTATAACGACCCAGGCGATCAGACTACATGCCCATGCAAGTACTTGCTCAAATTTCCTTGCATGATCAAGCCCTGGCTAAATTATCTTTCTAGCTATAATCTCTATTTGACAAAAAGCTTTAGAATAATCTACAACATCTGTTCTGATTAAACAGTAGTTTTCTTTATGAAGGAATGATGCTTAATATTTATCTGACAAGAATTCAAATAAATTTAAAATGACGTTCGGGTTTATAAAAAAGTGAACTAGATTTATATAATCTCTTCAATTACAAAGTTTAAGCAACAAAATTAAGTTTGCCTAAAAAAAAAGATTAAGCAACAAAAAAAGACAGCCTATTAAACAGATTAGAATCAAATTTATCAAGCTAAAAATCTCTTAATTAAAACCCATATTCGTTTCCTGCACTAACAATCGGGCCTAAACTCATTTCCTTTCCTGAAAGCCCACTCAACTCCCAAATGTCTCCAACACCAAACCAGTCTCCTCTTCCTCTCTCCAATCAAGCTCAGATCTCCATTTTTCAACCACGCCCGGAGAGGAAGGAGCGGCGATGAGCAGCAGCGGGAGGGTGTTCGAGTACTTCGTGGTGTGCGGGCTCGGCCCGGAGATAACCTCGGTCTACAATGTCAAGGGCTACCAGGGCAACGAAGAGATGTATTGCCCTTCTTACATCGATCAGTTCCCTCCCGACAATCACGGCCTCTATCCTCCGCCTCCTCCCCAGCTCCCCACCGTAAGTTCGATTCTTCAACTTCACTATTTCTCATACTGAGTATACTGTTAGTTATTGATGATTAATCTCACTTCTAATTCTAATTCTAATTCTAATTCGATTTCGAATTTTGTTTTTCTCGCATTTTGATTTCAAAATTGCTCTAATTTGGGAAATTCAGTGTGTGTTGCCGGCTGGAGTGGCTATACATTCATCTGGACTCGATCCTAAAGACTCCTCCACTTTCCCACGCAGCTATCCAATCGTTCTAACTGGTAAATAATTATCTCTCCTAATATTCAACGAAAAATTATATTTATTCTCTTTTAGGTAAATACTAAATTATAATCTTATTTATTTCAGAGGGAGATGGATCGAAATGTTACGTGAGTTGCATCGCGTTTCGCGATCCGATTTGTGAAGACATAGTCGAATCTTATCAAATCCCTTCAAATTCATTCGCTGATAAATGCATTTGTCTCGTCTCTCACTCTCCGAGCTTCGGAGTTCTTCGTGAGGCTCTCGAGGAGTTATTTGTCGTTTGTTTCTCTCCTTCTGGCTGCAGGTAATTCTTTTTTAAATTATTTAATTCATCTTCTATTTTACTAATATTCTATTTTAATTGTGGAGTATTCTATTTTAGCAAGCCGGTTTGGGAGATAATAAACTACATGGTTTCAAAAGTGCCTTTACCGACACCTGGCAAGGACAGAGTCTTGTTTTCTTTAGAGAACCGCCTTTTATCTGTTGAGGCCCCGCCTAAGGAAACTCTGCCTCATGCTGATGTAATAATTCCCACCTTTTTTTATTTTTTTTGGAAGATTTTCTGATATATATATTTTTTTATGTGTTGTATAGATATCTTTCCAGCCATTAGTACAGTGCTTAGATGTGGATAATTTAATCCAGCTTTTCACTGCGGTTCTGCTTGAGAGAAGAATTTTGCTCCGCTCAAATAAGTATTTTTCTTTTCTTTTCATTTATATTTTATTTTACTTGTTTAATTTTCTTTTTCACTCATATCATTTTTTTATTTTTTGTAATTTAGATATACATTATTAACACTGGTTTCAGAAGCAATTTGCCACTTGATATACCCTCTCAGATGGCAGGTAATACAAAAATATATAAAACATTCTTTTTCTAATTAACCTTAAAATTTATTTCCCCATTTATTATATTAATATGATATTATTATATTATTATGCAGCACGTGTATATTCCACTAGTATTTTTCAGCGGAATAGATTACATAGACGCCCCAACTCCTTATATGATGGGCCTTCATTCTGGCGTCGACACCTCTCTCATGACTATGGACGGCGTAATTATTCTAATCTTTATGCCCACTTTTAATATCATTATTATTATATTAATTTTATAATCAATTTTATTATTCAGGTGGTGGTGGTGGATTTGGAGTACAACAGAATAACGACGACGGAGGAAATCCCGGGAATCCCAGAACCGGAACTGGGGTTCCTGCGGAATGAAATACTGAAACTGCTCCAGCCTAATGTGGTGGAGATCGACTTCATGAAAGTCAACTCCGGTTGTTTGACTTACCCGGGTTTCAAATCCGGCAACAAACCTTGGTCTAACGAGCACGATTTCCATCTCAGGTAGTAAATGTTTGTTACTGTTCAAGCATTTTTAAGTAATTATAGTGCGTATTAAATATTGAATAATTGATGATTTTTTTCTTGTTTTGTTTGTTGAAGGTTGATATTCTTGAGGTTCTTTGCGATGATGCTAAGTGGGTATCGTAATTTTATTGTAAGTCAATTTTATAGCCATTATTTTATTTTATGTCAATTCTTCTACTCTGGTTTATTACTTTAATTTTTTTTTATTGTAGGATAATTCAACACAAACTGGATTTAATTCGCAAGCATTTCTCAAAAAGCGGTCTCGCACTACTAAACAACCTGTCGATCCCATGTCCATGGTATTAAACTTTGAAATACATACATATTTTTGAAATATTAATATAATTACACTAACTAATAATATAATATGAAAATTGAAGCTGGCACAATTTTTGGAGTCACAAGGGTTCATAGATTACGTGGAGAGATGCAACAATTCAGAAGAAAGAATATATAGCAGTCTTTTGGATAAATTACAAGACGCAATTGGGCGAGGCCAAAACTTTCTTTCCATCTTTCCGTCACAGCCGTCCGATCCTGAGATTATCACCATTTCAGAACCTGATACAACAGGTTTCTTTTCTTTTCTTTTTTGTTTTATTTTATTTTTGTGAATAATTTAATATTATATTTTATTATTTTTATTTCGTTTGTATGTTTAGAACCGGGTATGAAGCACTGTCATAAAAGTTTTCCAGCAAATGAAAGGACGGAAGAAGAGAAAGAAAAGAGGCGAGCTGTTTTGGCCTTAGCTAAAGACGGTTTTAATGAGAAAAATAAACCTAGGTATAATATTAATTAATATTCACCCTCTTTATGTTTTTTTGTGGATAAGAGTCTAATAGTTTGAGTTTGAATTATCAGCTATGCTGAGGTGTTGGCTAGTAATGCGGATTCAGAGTTAGACAAGCTAAGTGCTCAGGAAAGAGAGGTATAAATTACAATTTGGTCCTTGAAAGTTTTAAAATTACAAATTTCTTTATAATATTTTATGATCACCACAATAATTAACTTTGTAATTTCTCATACAGGATGAGAGGTTAAGGATGGTCTTGGACATTAAAGTGAAGCTGCAGGTAAACTACTAACCCTAACCCTAACCCTAATTATTAAATTCTTTTTATTTTTGCAAAAATAATTTATTAATATTCTTTTTAGGGATTATGGGAGAAACTGTTGAGACTCAGACCGACTGATGATCCTCTTTCATCATTTGAATATGGCACAATTCTTGGTATTTATTTAATTCATCTTTTTCTTAATTTTTCATTCTATATTTAATCTATAATGATTTCTCATATAAGTAATATTTATTTGAATTTATTTATGTAAATGTGCAGCTCTTATTGAGTCTGATGCAGAAGGAATTGGTGGAAGCGGTTTTGTTGAGTGTATAAGAGAGCATATTATTGCGGTACTAATATTATAATTTTAAGCAATATTTATATTATATTAGTTATAATTCTTTTTATTTCATTTTATTATTCTAATGAAAAAATATTTCACAGGGATGGCAATGTCGCTTAACAGACGAGCAATTCATCGCTGTAAAAGAACTGGTTAGTCCTTAGCATAATATAATTTAACTCGCACATATATTTTAACCATTTAAACGCTAAGCCTTGCAATTAATATTTTTGTAATTAATTAATTAATGAACAAACAGCTTAAAACGGCAATTAATCGGGCGGTGAGTCGTGCTGACATGGCGACTGTAATGGACGCGCTCGAAGTTTCAGCTGAGATGTATAGAAAAGATGCAAATAATGTTTCTGAATATGTTCAAAGGCAACTTTTGTCTCTCTCTATTTGGGAAGAACAACGGTATTTTATTATTTTTAGAAAAAAAAGAAAAAAAAATTATTGTATCGTTTTGTAACCGAGTTTTTTTCTTCTTTTTTTTATTTTCTAAATTTTTGTGTGCAGATTTTGGGATGGATACTTTGATTATTCGATGAAGCGTGCTATAGAAAATAACAAGTAGGATTTTGATTTCACACTTTATTTCATCTCATTTAACCATAAAAATATATATACAACTTCAAATTATCAAAATATTTTTTTAATATTTTATTACTAATTTCTTAAATCATAAATGACAGGTCAGCAGATGATTTAACCCTCTGGACCGCCCATCTCATTGTAGTCGCAACTCACATGGTAACACACTCTTCTACACAATTTCCCTTTTCAAAACCCTAAATACAAAATCTGATCCTCAAAATAAACACCATTCATTAGTAATTAATTATTAAATAACTCAGGCTGGACTAGGTCTCCCTGACACAGACTCATGGAACATGATAGAGAAAATCGCCGAACGAAACAAACTCGGTTCCAACCAGCTCGTAAGACAAAAAAATAAAATACATTTTTTCCATTCTTTCAAAACCATATTCTAACATTTTTATCATTTTCTTAAATACTAAGATAAAATCGTACCATATTCTAACATTTATTATTATTTTTCTAATACTCAGATAAAACTGAGGGCGTTATTGTCGCATCTCCAACAACTCAGATCAGGATACTGGGGAGCATTACCGCCACCAGTCAAAATCATCCACCAGCCAGCTGGCGGCATGCTGACATCACCGCGCGAGTCAGCGTCCTCTGACGAGGCTCACCAGCCGGCGGAAGCTTCCGGACTCGGACGCAGCTGGATGCAGAGCATGTTCACCAGAGAGCGCAGCCTCCGCTCTTCTCAATCCTTCTCTCGCGCCAGTAAGTCAAAAAAATGAATTATTAGTTTAAAAAATAGAGTAATGTGTTTTTTGTTAAGATAAATTTGCAAGAAAGCCCCTATATTATTGGAAATTGCAAAAAAGCCCCAACCATCAGTTCGGAGTTACACCGTTAGTTAGTTAGTTAGTTATCTACTCTATTTGAAAAAAAATTAAGTTCGATTAATCTCTCCCAAATTCTTAAAAAATCTTGAAAGTTCAATTAAAAAATGCTTAAACTTAAAAAAAAAAAATCTTCAAGTTTAATCAGTCTCTCTCTCACTCGAAACAAATCTCAAAATTCCTAAAATTCAATTAAAAATTCTCAATCTAACGGTGTTAACTCCAAACTAACATTAGAGCCTCTTTCGCAATCCGCAATAACGCTGGGCCTTTTCACAGTTGGCAATAACATAGGGTCTTTGTTACAAACTCCCCTTTTTTAATCATTTTTATTTTATTTTAATCAGGTGAGGGGAAGGGGGGAGGGGGAGGGGAGGTGAAGAAAGTGCAGACGAGCGTCAGAATGCTGAGAGGGCATAACGGAGCGGTGACGGCTTTACATTGTGTTTCTAGAAGGGAGGTTTGGGATCTTGTTGGCGACCGTGAGGATGCCGGCTTCTTCATCAGCGGCAGCACCGATTGCACGGTTAGATGTTTTTTTATGTTTGGGCCCTTGTGAAATGTTAGAATGGAAGATGTGTCCTTTTGATGTTTGAATTTTGATGTTCTTTTTTTTTGGTTTGGGTTTAGGTGAAAGTGTGGGATCCGAGCATGAGGGGGTCCGAGCTGCAGGCCACACTTAAAGGACACACTAGGTATGTTAAAAAAATGAACGGCACCATTTAATTATTCATATCATTTCAAATATAATAATAGACTATGATGAAATATAAATTTGAAAATTTAATAATAATGTAGGTTGGTGAGAGCAATCAGCTCTGACCGCAGTAAAATCGTGTCTGGCTCAGACGACCAGTCCGTAATCGTGTGGGACAAACAAACCTTCCAGCTCTTAGAAGAACTCAAAGGCCACAACGCTCCAGTAAGCTTCTAAAAACAACCAACTTAGATTATTTATATCAAATTTATTATTATTAATATCCTTTCCATCAGGTGAGTAGCGTGAGGATGCTGTCAGGAGAGAGAGTGCTGACGTCATCGCACGATGGCACAGTCAAAATGTGGGACGTCAGAACCGACACCTGTGTGGTCACGGTTGGTCGATGCTCCACCTCCATTACCTCCATGGAGTACGACGACTCCACCTGCATCTTAGCCGCCTCAGGACGCGACACGTATGTTACAAAATAAGAATATTGTGTTTAAATTGATAATATTCTGTTTTATTTATTTATTTATTTTTGTTTGTTTTTTTTTGTTTTCAATAGTGTGGCGAATGTGTGGGATATTAGAGCGGGACGGCAGATGTACAAGCTCCAAGGTCACACTAAATGGATCAGGTAATTGCATAATTTTTATTTTTTTACTTATTTATATATTATTATTAAAAAAAATCATATTTATAATTACTATTAATTTATTTTAATTTAATTAGGTCGTTGAGGATGGTGGGAGATACGATAGTGACAGGAAGCGATGACTGGACGGCCAGGGTTTGGTCACTGAACAGAGGGTCGTGCGAGGCTGTTTTAGCCTGCCATGCGGGCCCCATTCTTTCCGTCGAATATTCTCCTTCAGACCGAGGAATCATCACTGGTATTGCTCACTTTGCAATTTTGCATTCTGCCCCCTCACTTTTTTAATATTTTGCGTAAATTGCGCGCTAAACATGTGTTACTTGCATGTGTGATGTAGGTTCGAGTGATGGATTGATACGATTCTGGGAAAATGAAGAAGGTATAGTAATTAATATCCCTTACTTACAGAATATATCTTTTGTTGAAGCTTGAATTTTTTTTCGAAATCCCCTATATTTTTTACATATTTATATAAAACCCCATAGCTTTTGGAATACTAGCAAAATTACATTTTTAAATATTTCTAAATGTTCCCACTGTTTGTTAGGGGGTTCTCTTGAATATTCCCAAAGTTTTTTATATTGATATTAAAACGTATAGGGTCTTTTTTTTTGGGAAAATTTTCCCTTCAAATATATGACATTTAATTCTATTTCAACACATTAATTATTATCATTATTCCATCTCAACAATAGGGGTGGGTATAAAATGCGTGAAGAATCTGACGATGCACAACGCTTCGATTTTATCGATAAACGCGAGCGAGAGCTGGCTGGGAATCGGAGTGGCCGATAACTCAATGTCTCTCTATCACAAAGTGCAAGAGAGAGCGGTTGGCGCCAGTTTTTCAGCTAACACCTCCAAAACTTCAAATTGGCAACTTTATCGCACCCCTCAGAAAACTCCCGCTTTGGTAAGAAAAAGATTTTATTTTTTTGATGAGTTTTTTTTTAGTTGGTTGGTTGATTGTTTTTTTGTTTGATAGGTGAGGTGTATAGCGACGGATTTGGATAGGAAGAGGATTTGTAGTGGGGGGAGAAACGGAGTTTTGAGGCTGTGGGATGCGACCATTAATATTTGAGTTTTGTTTAAAAAAAGAAATTTAATTTGGAATTAAAAATGTGTAGACATTTGAGGGACGAGTCGAGACATTTGTGGATGCCATTCTTTGTATTCTATTTTGCTTATTGATTTTCTTTTTTGTAAATTAAGAAAAAAGTAGTGTTGATGAACCCGGGCACATAGAACCACAGAGAAAAGAAAATATTATTTTGGAATTTATATTTATATTTAATTTGCTAGTTTGTATTGTAAATTTGTGGAATTTCTTGTTCTTTTTTGTTAGATTGAATGTGATTTATTTATTGGAGTACTCCCTAAAAAGAAGAGGACAAACACAACTGGCTTTAACTCAACTGTTCAAGATAGACAATTATTTACAAACGTTTGCATTGCATTTACATCAAAACATACAAAAAAAACTTCAAAACCTACATAGGAAACCTCTCAATGATTATTTTTTTTTGAACAAATATTAGATGTCTAAAATTTCATCCTAAATTACATTGAGAAACAAAAATATATTTCATTTCTGCCAGTGATGATTTTCAGTGCTTCAACCCTCAATCCTTTAGTGAAAATCTGCCACTGATTAAAAACGTTCGTACGTAAATTAGAAGAAACAAAAATTTAGAATAAATTGCTCAAGGGATGTCATCGACGGCTTTTTGCATAGCTTGTTGAAATAATGCCTCATTCCAGTCACTATCCTGTACATTTTTCAAATTATAACTTGATTATTCTAAAAGTTATTTTATGTGAGTTTTAAACAGTCAAAATTCAAAGAGCACATGGTGTGCTATTTTCTACTGGACCTGGTTAGTTGGTTATTAAAATTGTATTATATTAATGATGGCCATCATTATTATAATTACAATTATTAATGTTCTTCAATTTTTTTATGCCACGAATAAAATAAGAAGATAAACCATTGAAGGTTTTTATGTTATCTTCTATGAGAAATGTAATAATATTTTCACGAAAATGGAAAAAAATCATACCTTAATTTGTAATTTAACACTGGCTTTAGCATGTAGATTCATCTTAGGGCTGAACGTATAAGCATCTACCGCGACCAAACTTATAACTTTCATAAATTTGAGGCATTCAAGTATGCTTAAAACCAATTCGATTATATCGCATTCTGTCATAGCAGTAACTCCCAGAGTAATTTGTAAAACTTCCGATTTAGGAGATTTAGTTTTGGAAATGTGCACTTGGGCCCTCTGATTTAGTCCCATTATCGTATTGTTGGTTCCTTCTAAGTTTGGAAAATATGCTTCTAATTTGCGGTTTTTCTCTTTTAGATTAGTAATTTGTGATTCAAGAGTTTTTAGGTAGCTTGTTGTGTTGATCAGCACTGATGTTTTGTCCTTCTATGTAATTTGGAAGAGAAAAACAAAAAATATTGGTAAAAAGATGTAATGAGATATGACAAATAAAAAAGTAATGAAAGTGAATTGTTTTGATTAGCAAATGAACAAAACTTTGTATAATTATAATTCATTCACAATCAACAATACATATTTTTTTTTTAATAATCATATTATTTTTCTTAATGAATAATGATAATATCTAATTTTTTTTTAAATGGTTAGTTTATGATTTAAATTCCATACCTTTGATCCAGGAGGAAGAAGCATTCTTAGTGTCTCAAAACTCTCGTTTAGTTTCTCTCTCCTCTTTCTCTCAGATATCATATGATGAAGGTTTGTCGGTTTTGATTCTTTTACCTGATCCGACCCAATATTCCTTAACATACATAAAGATTTCTTAATCATTTTTTGTCCATTATTTTCAAAATTCACTTCGTATTTCGGCGCGACAAATGATTTAATCGGCATAAAAGACCCAAAATGGCCTTTTATGTTTGTTTGTTTTTCTGATTTGTTGTATATCTGAATTGGTGAATTTGAAGAAGAGTTGGAAGAAGTGGATGAAATAATGGAGACCATGGCTTTAGTTATCGCATCATCATCAGAATCTAGATTTGAAATTTTTTTATTCAAAATAGGGTTAAATGGATCGAGAATTTGTAGTTTCGAATTTGAAGAAATTGAATTTGTTCTTAATATTTGATCGGCCGAACGATCCGAACTGTCCACTGATAGAGTTCCTTTTGATGAAAGGCTTGAAGAGGGTTCATATGAGAATTCTTGTGAGAAACTTTCTTCAAGGAAAAATTTATCGAATTCGAGGTCCATTTTCTCCTTTAAAATAGCAAAAAAAAAAGAGTATAAATAGAAAATTTTAATTGCATTGATCACAGAAACAGTGGACTAATTTGTTATGAAAAGAAACCTGCAACATATCATTGGAACTCATGTGGTTTTGATTGCCTGTATTATCACTGGAAACAAAATGGAAGTATTAATAGATTCATACGTTTCGAATAAATTTATGAAATATTTACTTGTGATAAATCTCATTGCATTGTTAAAACCGAAGCTTACTTGTTAATGGAGCTTGAAAATGAGTTCCATGGATCAAGATCTTCAAATTGAAATAAACCATCCATTGACTCAAAACCACTTGGAAAAGTGATCATCTTTTAAAAATTAAATCTACAAAGGAGGAATTAATTCAATGGCTTTAGTATGCATGGGAGAGCGGGATCAAGAGAGATTGAGAGGAATCAATTTTTCAACCAAGGGTAAGAGAGCTATATGAAAGGGGGGTAATTAAGGGATTATTTGTTCTAACTTCTAATATATGGAAGTTAGGGTTTAGTTAGGTAGTTTTAAAGTGCAAGTTGCAAAAAATGTCTTTGATTGGTGTGGTTGCTACAGAGTTTTGTTTGACCTTGTCAGTATTTGTCATGTTGTTGAAGTCTTTGCCACGATTAATGTGATTAAAGGTCAATTTGGGAGGCCAAAAATTAATTCTCTTGATTTATATATTCATGTAACTTTTCTATGCAATAAATAAAATTGTTAAAAAATACTATGGCTAAAGATTGAACTATAGGTAATATTGAGTAACGTTTTAGAATGTAAATCCTCATTTCTCCAAACAATCATGATGTTGGGTGTATATCAGCTAAATTTCAGTTATCAACACATCAAATTCTTTTTATTAGCAAATGGTATTTTGCTTATCGCATGTCAGCACATCAAACTCGGTAGAATTTATGGATGGGCTCATTGAATTTACTAATTCAAGCATCAATTTGACGTGGTCAAAATCAAAATTTGAGTTTATCTTTAAACAAATAAATTCAAATTTGCTTTCCACTGGTTAGTTCCAATATGTCTTTTTCATCGCAAGACTAACCCAAATATAAAGCAAATAAACATTAGAAATTAATTTTAAGGAGTAATTTCAAACTTTCATGACAAAGAAACTCAAAAGATTTTTTTTTGGAAAGAAACTCAAAAGATTTTTGTCTACACATTAGTTAGAAGATAACATACAAGGAAATATGAATCGAGAGGAATATTATATGTGATAATTTTCTTTGCAATTCAAGTTATTTCCAACCATTCATTCAAGAAAAAACAAATGCTTAGTCAAAACAAGAAATTTTTAGTGTACGTCGTAATGTTAGCTTTTCGTACGGAAACCCAAATTCTCAAGACAATTTGCTCATTGGATGGAATGCATAGATGTCCAACGTGTCATCTTCATCCGTCGCCTCAACTATCCAACGACAACGACAAAATTGTTCCTATTTCTACATATGGACAATTCATCCCAATAATCTATTTCCTATTCAGTAATATTATTTAGGGAATAATTAGGTTATGGAAATAAATATTTAGGAAATATTTAGATAATGGAAGGAGGTGGATTGTTTCCATCCTTGCATTGTATTAGATAATTCTATCTTTAATTTAGACAATATATTTTGATAATTAGTGTGACTCTCTCTTATATAAAGAGCTATATAGCTATTGTAATTGTATCACAATTCTTACAATGTAGTCTCCCTAAATTGATTATACGATTACTCTCTTCTTCTCTAGTTATTTTACTCATGAGTTATCTTACTATACATCAATATTCTTCCCATTACCCTAACAAATTGGTACCAGAGCTATGTTATGACAATCTTTGTACTTCCGTAAGTCAAGTATACCATCTTGTTCTATCATGAATTCAAATGTGGTTATGTCGACCAAATCTGGTACTGATAAATACGATAGCATGACGAATTTTACACTATGGCAAGTGCGGATGAAGGCTATATTATTGAGTGAAGATGTGAAGGTCGTCATCTCCGGACGACCGAAGGAGATTAAGGGCGATGTTGAGGAGATGATTGATGATAGAGTCCTTTCGACAATTCAGTTTTATTTAAGTAACTCGACTCTTGAAGAAATTTTCATGGAGGCTATATCAGTTGGCGCGTGGAAGAAGTTAGAAGGCATCTATATGCATAAATCGGTTATCAACCGGTTACGTTTGAAGCAACGATTCCACTCTTTGGATATGACAGACGGTATGTATGTTAAGGTCCATGTTTTGGTGTATATCTATTTCTTTAATGGTATGGAGAGAATCGGTATTAAGATGGACAAAGATGACAGAGCCGTGATATTGTTGTGCACGCCGCCAAAGACATATAATGGATTTAAGGAGACCATGCTTCATTCTAGGGAGTTATTTGCCGTTGAAGATGTCGATAGTAACTTATTAGTCAAGTCAAGTATCGACTATGAGTTGTCCATGGCCGAAAATAGTCATCAAGAGATTGGGTTGTTTGTGGAGAGGGGAAGACATAAGGAGAGAGATGCAATTTTAGAGAAGATTCATTCGCAATTCAAGTACAAGAACTTGATGAGCAACTATTGTAAGAAGACGGGACACATTAAGGCCAACTGTTACAAACTCAAGAGATGCAGGAGATGTATAACGGTGTTCTATCGGAAGAAGTTTGAGAGGCTAAATCCGGTAAGTTTGAGATACTTTTTGTGGCGAATGAGAATGAAAGATTTAGAAGAATTAGGTGGGTTCGGGTAATTCATATTAGATGATCCCGAATCGAGAGTGGTTCACCACATATGAGGCGTCTAGTGGAGATGTTCTTTTGGGAGATGATCATCTATGTTACGTTGCTGGTATTGGCACACTTGAGATCAAGATGCAGGACGGGGTTGTCCATTTGATCAAGATGCAGGACGAGGTTGTCCATTTGATCAAAATGCAGGACCGGATTGTCCATTTGATCCCATTAGGCATTTTCGGAGATATCAGTTGCAAGTTCCGATGTGAAGGTGGAGTCCTCAAGGTATCTAGATGGGCTCTTACATTGATGAAGGCTAGAATGACCGGTGCGTTATATATTCTGGAAGTCCAGAGTACCGAAAAGCTATTTCGGGAAGTTGGCTTAGGCTTGTGTGTCGTTCACCTTCTCTGCCTCAGTTAGAAGGTCAGAGTTTATGATTGGATGTGGGGTGACAATTTTGAGTACGAGGGATCTACTGTGTGGGCAGAATATCAGTGTGTTATATTCTGGAAGTCCAGAGTACCGGAAAGTTATTTCGGGAAGTTGGCGCAGTTTTAGGCTCGTGTGTCGTCGCCTTCTCTGGCTCAGTTAGAAGGTCAAAGTTTATGATTGAATGCGGGGTGACAATTTTGAGTATGAGGGATCTATTGTGTGGCCAGAATATCGGTTTGTTATATTCTGGAAGTCCAGAGTACCGGAAAGTTATTTTGGAAAATTGGCGCAATTTTAGGCTCATTCATCGTCGCCTTCTCTGCCTCAGTTAGATGGTCAGGGTTTACGATTGGATGCGGGATGATATTTTTAGCACGAGGGATCTACTGTGTGGCCAGAATACCATAAAGCATGAGTTTTGTGAAGATTTTATTTGTGACAAACGGAGGAGACTCAGCTTTATTACAACCATTCATCGCATGAAAGAAATTTTGAATGATATCTATTTGAATTTGTGGGGATAAATTTGTGATCCTTTTATAAGGATTGTTCAGCATTGCATGGTTGTTCGCTCTCGACAACATAATGGGTGGCTGATCAGAAACTACTCGAGAAGTCATGGTGCATGTTTTTGGGACGGGCTCAGGCAAGAAGTTATGGGTAGAAGCCACTAATACTACTTGGTGGTTGGCCAACCGTTCTACGAATACAGTAATTTGGTACAAGGCACCAACAAATGTTTGGTCGGTAAACAGATGAATTACTCGACATTGCAGGTATTTGGATATCTCGTTTATGCACAAGTCGTTAAATGGATACTCGAGTATGAGAAGAATAAATATTTTCTTCTTGGATACGCTTCAGCTATGAAGGCGTTTTGTTTGCGGTGTCAAGTATTGTGACATCTAATTTTGAGAGACGCAATTTTTGAGTCGATTATGTTATGGACAGTGGAACAGGTGTTTGGTCTGGCTATTAAGAAGATTGTGACGGTCAGGAAAGAAGTGGAGTTTGCTATTCCCGATCAACAAGGTGAAGTTACTCAACGTAACTTGGAGCATTGTGTTGACTCTCACTTTGGCAATGGTGTATCGATTAAGGAGAGTAAAGAAGGGCAACGGCCTTATGCTTTGGTAAGGGATCGGGCTAGATCTCCTATGAGGCATGGATACTTCGATTTTGTATGTTGTTTGGCAACGACCAATGAATCCGTGTTTGGCGAGTTCTCGATTTGTAAGGAGGCGGTAGCCTCATGTGGAGCGGCAAAGTGGATTGCTGCATTAACGTGGAGCTCGTTTTGGATATATTGTTATTGCAACTGTGCATCAAGGGTGAGATTTTGAGTTAAGGTGGAGATTATTATGTATAACTCTAAATCTCTCAATAATCTATTTCCTATTTGGTAATATTATTTAGGGAATGATTACGCTATGGAAATAAATATTTAGGGAATATTCAGACAATGGAAAGAGGTGGATTATTTCTATCATTGCATTGTATTTTAGGTAATTGTATCTTTAATTTAGGCAATGTATTTTGATAATTAGTGTGACTGTCTCCTATATAAAGAAGCATATATCTATTGTAATTATATCACAATTCTTACAATGTAGTCTCTAAATTGATTACACGATTTCTCTCTTCTTCTCTAGTTATTTCTCTCATGAGTTCTCTTAATATACGTCAATATTCTTCCCATTACCCTAATAGTAACTTTTCATGTTTGTACCCTGCACTCAAAATATAAAATATACGATTTTTTTTCAAAAGTAGTTCTTTTTTTAACAATAATTAATTAGATGACATTATTTTGCAAATAATTGGGTATCTAGCACTTCTGCCAGAAGCTCTGGCGGAACTAGTGATTTTTTTTGTTGACCCGTTTGGAACCCTTAAACATGCTTAAGTAAGAAAAAAAATTAGTTCCGCTATAGGGTCTAGCGGAACTAGGTAAAATTTATTTTTTAAGGTTAAACTCTTAATTTAAAAGGCCAATTAGCTCAAAAAATTATGAATTCAGAAGTTCCGCCAGACTCTCTGGCGGAACCAGAAGTTCCGCTAGAACCTCTCGCGGAACTGGCTATTTTATATATATTTTTTGACTCTAAACAGCCATGAAAATTTAGCAAGAAAAATAATAAAATTAAAAAAAATATTGTTCATAGTCCGCTAGACCCTCTGGCGGAACAGTGATTTTTTTATTTTTTATTTTTTGCTAAATTTTCATGGTTGTTTAGAGGTAAAAAATATAAAATAGCCAGTTCCGCCAGAGGTCTGACGGAACTGCTGAATTCGTAATTTTTTGAGCTAATTGGCCTTCTAAATTAAGAGTTTAACCTGAAAAAATAAATTTACCTAGTTCCGCCAGATCCTATGGCGGAACTAACTTTTTTTCTTAATTAAGCGTGTTTATGGGTGCTAAATGGCTGGGATCAACAACAAAAAAATCACTAGTTCCGCCAGACCCTCTGGCGAAATTACTTCAGTTCCGCCAAAGGGTCTGGCGAAAGTGCTATCTGCTAAATTATTTCGAAAAAAAAAGTCATTTGATTAATTATTATTCAAAAAAGTGCTATTTTGCAAAAAAATTCAAAATATACCCAATCCTTGCATGATAAAATGAAATGACCACCACACAGTTATGCTTCGAAGTTCAAAACCACGTTTTGATATGTTCGAATTCAAGAGAGTTGAAAATCACAAGACCTATGTTTGTTGTTTATTTTACAATCACTCATTATTTTCATCATTTTTATCAGAATTACATGAAAACTCTCTCCACACCCCATATTAATTATAATAATATCCATCTCAAAAACCACAATAAAACACCATAACAAGTTAACAACTGTCCAAAAACAAAACAAAATAAAATACTACCAAAAAATCATCTCAAAAACCATCCAATAACAATTCAGCTTCACCAATAACCAAAGCCACAAACATAACAAAATAAACCATACAAAAAGTTAATAACCAACCAACAGACAAAATTTATATAAATAAAAACTTCAAACATAATTAATTTATTGCATAAGAGGGCTCGATAACTCAGGCCCGCTTTCTGACGAGGTGACATTGGATGAAGCGCTGCTAGAAGAAGAATTGGTGTTATTAAATTCACCATTTCCAAAACTTTTTGGAATTGCTGAGCTGGCATTTTGGTGTTGCTGAGCTGGCGGACCCGGTGCTTGGCCCTCATCAGCTAACCTCTTTAGTATGTTCATTATTGTTGGGACGAATTTTGTAGATAGAGACAGAATTCCAGGTATCTGAAAAAAGTAAATAATAAAAAAAGTTAGGGACCAAATTGCATAAAAATGGAGATTATGAATTTAATTTTCTTACAATTCCATGGCGAAATTCGCCCATTATGTCCATTTGAACCCAAATGGCTTTTCCAACGAGAAATGCTACAAATATTACCGCCAAGTAAAACGGATTCCTGCAAAAAAAAAAATCTATGAGAATCATGAACTCAACAAATAATAAAATTCATATATATTTTTTTATTAATTTACCGAAGTAAAGTCATGAATTCATTGAAACCTAAGATAAGCATAGCTGCAATTGCCCATGGTGGTGGCAGCCAGTTATTATTACGTTTGTGTGCTTCCTGAAATATAAACAATATTAGATAATATTAAAAATTTATATAATTTATGCAAATTTTTAATATTATATATTATACATGTACCTGAGCAGAAATAGCTTGAGTGACAGTGTATTCAGTTTCTGTCTTGAATTGCCTCCATAAATTCTTACATTGTACTGGCGTAATTAATGTTTTTTCAGAATGAACCTGAAAAAAAAATATGAATATTCAACGATCTATGAAAATAATAAAAAAAATATTATAAATAAATAACTAAATATATGTATTACGGTCTCCCAGGTGCTTGAAGCAAGAGGGTCAAAAGAGCCAAGTCCTCTTTCTTTAATATTTTTATTAGTATTAGTTTCTACTAAAGCAAGAGAGAGAGTATTTTGAATATCGTCTTTTTCGTCATCCAATCGAATTGCAGCCATTGTTGAAAGAAGCTTCATTGACTGAAAAAATAATTTTTCAAATTTAAAAGAAAATTATAATTGTAATATTTGCTATAATTTATAAATCAAAAGAAAAAATAAAATTAAAAAAATTGACATATTTCATACGGCCGAGCGAGCAGTTTTAGTAATAGATTTAATATCTTCTTTTCCAGTCCAAACTCTTGGCATATCAGCATCTCTACTAAACAACGTAGTAAACCTACCAAAAAAAAACAAAATCAAATCATACCATTCCAAAAACATTTCCCCAAATTAACCACCAAAAAAACAATAAGCAAACATTAAAAAATACCTGTCTTTCATGCGAATCAAAACCCTAGAAGCCTCTTCTTTGGCCTTCGCTTCAACTACACTTTTCGCGTGAATTTCCAATTTTGAGAGCATTTGATCGACTGTTTCTTGATCCAGTTCAAAAGAGGAAAGATCGGATTCGAGGCCTGAAAGGGCGACTTTGGTTTCCTTTTTGAGCAGGTTTCGGATGGCGGGCCAGGTGTCGTCGCCTGCTGCGTCCAGCAAGGCCTCCACTGGGTCCTTCAGTGCTTTATCCACTTGTTTCTGAAATTAAAAAAAAAAAAAAAAAAAATTGTTGGGTTTTATTAGATTTTGGTTTATTTTTTTATTTTGTTGAAAAATATTTTGTTTTGCTTATTTAAGTTTTTCATATTTGCTTTAATATTTTGTTTTTCTTTTATTTCTTTTATTTTTATCCACTTCTTTTTGATATTTTTTATGCTCTTATTTTAATTTAAAAAAAATGATTATTCGAATTTATTAGATTTTTTTTTTATTTTTTATGTTTTGTTAAAATATTTTGTTTTTAGTGTTTTGATATTTAGTTTGATATTCTGTTGAAATATTTAGTTTTCTTTTACTTTTATATATATTTTTAATTTCTTTTCTTTTTATATATTTTATATATTTTTTTAGAATCATATACCTCGTATTTTTCGCTAAGTTCAGAGAGTTTTTTGGTGCGGACAGATAATATTTCTGAGTCAATATCCCTTTTAAGCTTGTCTCTAATTTTAGAAGCATCCCAATTTGCTTGTTTAATTTTCGCATCTGTTCATTGAATTAAAACAATTAATGATGAAAAAAATATTAATTTTACATTTATTTATCTATATATTTATTAATTTTTATTTATACCTTCACATGATTTGTCGAATTTGGATAAGAAGGTTTGAGAGTTTTCACGAGCCGCAATAGCAAAACCCTCTCCTTTTTCCAAAGATTTTTCAAAGGAATCTTTGAAGGAATCTAGGGTTTTGGAGCGAATATGCCCTAGCATTGCTTGATACGCAGGATTCACCAACTGAATATTAAATAAATAAATGAAATAAGTAAATACATCAAGAAAAATAAAAAATTGAAGATTTATGGGTATTAAATTAATCATAAAAAAATGAGGGGCTTACTTGCAAAAGTTTGGATTCAAGTTGTTCTCTCTTTGAGGTTCTAACACCTTCCTCAAAATAGAAGGCTTCCATATCATATCTACACAATTCATAAAAAAAGAAAATATATATATTAGAAAAATTTGGAAGTCCTTACATACAAAACATATTAAAATAATATAAAAATGATGGAGATTAATTATGAAACTTACTCAGACAAGCATTTATCCAAAATATTACTGAGTTTTTTCCCAAAACCAGGCACTATATCGTGCTGCACCTCCTCTTCAAGCTCTATCCATTCCTTTAATAAATAAAAATAAAAAATATTACACATTTTAATTATACACTACTTAGTAGTAATTCGAGATTTTTTATACAAAAAAGTTCAGATAATTTTGCCACCTCATCATTAGTTACGTTCGCAAGCTTCTCATTCGCAATCTCTTCACATCTCACTGTTGCTACCATAACCTTAAAATAATAAATATAAATAGCTAAATTATTACAAAAAACAAACACATCTTAAAAATCGATTAATAAACTAAGATAATTAAATTAAGTACCTTATGAGCGGGTAAATCAAGATCTTTATTTTCTTTAATAATTTTCCAAATTTGTTGAGCGCTGAATGAAAATCCGGAAGCGGGGACCACGCCTCTTCGGTCTCCTGCCAGGCCACCTGGCGCAATTGAGTGATTGAATCTCTCTCTTAATTGTCCAACCTAAAAATTAATTTAAAAATTAAAAAAAATAATTAGTAATTATTGGAGGGAAAATGACTAATTTTGATTGTTTTGATGGATTTGGTTCGGATTCAGACCTGTTCTTTGAATTGTTCTTCTTTTTCTTCGTAACTTGGCAAAGCTGTGACTTGAACCTGGAGAGAGAGAGAGAGAGAGAGAGAGTATTAATTAAATATTTAAAATATATGTAAAAATGTAAGGAAATGATGTGAAATAATTTATGAGATTTTATTTTACATTGAAGAATTCGCTGAGTGGAGTTTCCCTGTGAGCTTCTGGTTTTGGAACTGAATCCCATATCTGTAATAATGTCAAATTAAGTAAATGAATAACTAAATAGAAAAAGAATAAAATATAAGGAAATATGAAATAATTAATAATACCTTTTGAATATCTTCCCTCAGAATTGGCTCCAAATTTTCCAGAGGAGTCTGTGAAAAAAAATTTATAAATTTAATAAGTACAAAAAATAATAAAATGAGATAAAATAGAAATAATTTTGAACTTATAAAAATATCATACTCTGCTCTTGTCACGAATCACAAATAAAAGTGTTGTTTTGCGAGGACTAAATAAACGCATCATAACCTATGCAAAAACAATGTTATAAAAGTTATTTCTTTTTAAATATATAAATTAATAAATAAAGATGAAAATGAAAATGAAGACAAAATAAACCTGAAAAACAGTTTTCAAAAGAGGCTTATTTGCAGCCTGCTCTCGCCCAATATCATGACACCACCTACATAAAAAATAAAAAATATTATGATTTAGCTTACATATTATGAAATACATTTATTAACATAGTCAAAATAATTTATATAATTGAAAAATAAATATACATACATGTTAATCAATACAATGTCTGACACAGCTAAAGCAAATAGAGCACTCTGCTTCTCAAATGCAGTATCATCCTAAATATATATAAAAAATAATATATTAGTTAATTAATCATAAGAAATGATAAGCTTAATAATTTAGCAAAAAAAAATAAGGGTGAAAAAGCAAAAGAACCTCGCCACGCTCTCTTCCATCCGTACCCTCCAAATCCATTACAACGGTCAATGGCTCTATATTTACGCCTCTTGCCATCCAGATTCCCTTTGTAGTTTGTGACCTAAATTTTTTATTTTAGAAAATAAGAAATTAATTAATTTAACACAAAAAAAATACTAAAGGTGCATTTTTTATATTTGAGAAATAAATAACTTGCCTTCCTCTATAAGCATCCATTTCTCTGAAATTGGTCTTAAATAAATTATTCAAAAGTGTGCTCTTTCCTGTTCAAAAGAAGATTCAGTACGAAATTAACGAAAATTAAGCTGAAATTACAAAATCAAACCCCCAAAAATCATACATAAAAAAAAGAATGAAAATGTATTTAATACATACCGCTACTTTGTGGACCCATAATGGAAACAACAGCATAAGAAAGCCCACATTCATTCAGCTTAACAGTCTTCATGAAACTCTCCACACCAGAAACATTGAAACCTCCATCTCCATCTATGAGCTGGATTGAGCAAGAAGCTTCTTCACCCATTTCTTATTATTCAGCCAATCTGTCAAAAAAAGAAGCAAACTTTAGTGAAAATTGAACTTGATTGTATTGTTAACTTCACAAATCAAGAAAAAGAAACAAAACGGCGAGAAAGACAATACATTTAACCAATTTGCTACTCAATTCGTTAAGAGTTAGAACAGCACCTTTCAAGGTAAAACAAATTCGATGATCTAAACTAATACTGGAGCTGATCCAAGAAATTAAAACAGCAAAAGTAAAGATTTAATCAATTGATCCGCTGAGATCAGTTCAACGAATATTTTAAATGCAAATCTTTTAACATGATTTAGCTCAGAAGGAATCAAAACAACAACATCAACAGATGTTTAACCTCGTTTGAATGATAAAAATCAATCACAATCACTCCTCATCTAAACCAAAATCACTCATCTAAAATCAAACAAAAAAGAAAAAAAATCGCATCCGATCAAACCATAACGAAACCAATAACCAAATCAAAATTAAGAAAGATCGAGAAGAGGCCGAGCTGAGCTCACCGAGAGAGAGAGAGAGTCGGATCGCCTCACCGGAGAGATGGAGAGAGAGAGAGAGAGACGGGAATGAATGAAAATGGTATAGACCGACAAAGACCGATCCAGCTACTTAATATCAATCACTATAACAACAACAAACAACAACTATAGACTATAAATATAAATATATAATTTTGTTCTTGTTCCCCTCTATTTTAAGTTTTAACCCAACTAAGCTGTAATCTTTTTGTACTTCAGATTTAGATTCGCAATTTTCTTTACCAAAACAAAAACGAAAAGAGAGGGCGGCAGAAGAGGGCCCACAATTCAGTGACGGATCTCACCGACCTGGGCCTGGCCCAGTCACCGCCCACAACGCTTGGTGCAGCATTCAATGCTCGCACCGTAGATTGTAAGGGGTAATGATTCTTTCTTTCTTTTTCTTTTTTTGAATTGTAATGATTCTTTCTTTTATGATCAATGATTGTTAATTAGTAGGCTAAGGAGATCTATGAATGGTAAATCTTCTTTTTCAGATAATTAAAAATAAAAACAAGTGGTTTAGAGTTGGATTTTTGTGTCACCAATTTGGATTGTATGACATTTGCAGCGAGTCAATTATCTCCAATCTTATAACGTTTATGTTAATGAAAAATTATGTTTTTTACGACAATTTAGTGATGTCATATAAATGCAAATTACTGAATCGCAACATATTTCATACATTCTTATAGTCATACAGGATTACAAAGATTGTAGAGGTAAAAAATGTCCAAAATTTAGGGATGGGAGTGAGCCCCAAAATCTGATCTGATCATTTTTTTTTTTATATTCTTTTCACTTTAATTGAGTTGGGTGCAGTCCAAAAAGCAGTGGACTAGAAAATTGAGACAGCTGATGAAATCTCCTACTCTTTGCCGAAAGTTATACATCTCATTTCCATTTCTTTTTACAAAAATCCGCCGCATAATTATAAAAAATACTCCATTATGATTAAAAGTTTAATAATGCACCTCTTTGTGACAACTTAACATTGTATTATAGATCATTCGGATTGTAAAGATTCCAAAGAAAATATATTCCAAATAAACTCTTTTCACATAATGTAACTATGATCATTCAAACCGCTGATATACAATAGTTCAATTTCCTTTCTTTTTTTATTTGTTTTCAAGTGGAGTGAAGGGCGATTGATGTGAATGAAGATAAGATATATCAATCCAGATAAGACTGTTAACAAATTAAAAATAGTGCAACATTCCCTTGAGAAAATACTGCAACACGGAAAGACTATGTCAATGTTTTATACTCCCTTCATGATCCTCAGTTGACTTTTAACACTAATGTCAATTTTTACATCACTGTTCATTTTTCTTTTAGACAGCCTGTTTCTAAATTTGACAAGCAAATCATCTTTATTTTCCAGCAATTTTCTGAGATCCTTCTTTCTTTTTACAGATTGAAAGAAAAGACTCTTTTCTTTCAAAACTATTATTATGTATAAAAAAAAATATTATTATGTTTGTGTATAAACTATTATTATTTTTGAGAAGCAGACATTGGATCTGCAATCCCACTTTACAGATTGCTTAATAGCCACTTCACACGCACATGGCACAATAATAAAACCAACACAAAAAACAAAAGCTATAGCGCTTAGCTTTCAGTGAAAATGCCTTCTAAATGTGCACAACCTTTTCTATTTGATCCTGTTCATCTCTTCAATTACATTCTGATGATGCACCAAAAGAACACAACAAAGCAAAGAGAGAACTAAAGAAACATGAAGAGCTGTAACTTCATATAAGAAGCTAAAGAGTATATACAACCCCTCACATTTACAAATCCCTCCAAAATTTTACTTTTTTCGCAAATAAGTCCTAATCCTCTTCTAAATATAAAACCCTATTACATTAGAGACCTCAACTGCCTATTTCATATATCTTGTTAGCCTTCTCAACTTCCTCTCGATCCAACCAGACCATATACAAAATGCCAACAAAACCCAAAAAGAAAAGAATAACAAATGTCAATGATACAAAACAAAACCTCTTTTTTTTCCAAAATTTGATATGAGGGATGACGATCTGGCAGGCTAAACCGATATACACTGTACACATGTTTAGACTCATTAAATAAAAAAGACTTGAGACTTTGTTTTATTTTTATCCGTTGAGTTTTGACAAGAACTGGCTCATGTCATATTCGTCAGTGTACTGAGAGTGGTCCCACAGCTCGTCCAATCCGTTCAAAATTGATTTCAATCCTTTTCCACTCGCTTTCTGTTTCGATCCTTTGTCCGATTCATTATTCGATCCACTCGACAGCAACGCACCCTAGTCAAAATTCAAAGATTTTTACATTTTAACCCAAGATTTTGAATATAAATGTTATAAATCTCTTGAATAGTACCCCTAATTTATCCTTCCAGAAACTCGAAATATCAAAAACTGATAGATTTGAGCTTTTAAAGGGAAATTTTGATTTCTTTTAAGTCTTAGAAGGTAAAATTGATGAATTTGCTCCAAAACATCCAAATTACCTTCTTTTCACTCATTCAAAGTAAGAATAAAAAACAAAAAAGATACCAGATAAGAAAAAAAGGAAAAAAAGAACCTTGCGAGAGGCAGGAGTAGAGGCGAAAAGATCGAGCAGCTGATCAGTGTTCATAGTCTTCAAGCTCGCATTTTCAGCGTTTATTACGGCGTTTGCCACCGAGACTTTGAACTTCTGAAGACTCATCACTTTCTCTTCCAAAGTGCCTCGCATTATCAGCCTGTGCACGTTCACCACTCTCCTCTGTCCCAACCTGTGCGCTCTGTCCATTGCCTGTCCCAAGTAATTCCATTATTAGTATTACTACTCTCAACTTAATTAAATATTTAATCTTATAAAATATTTCATTTTTTTTTTTTTTTTTTTTGAGAAGGTAACTGACCTGAAGGTCTCTCATTGGATTCCAATCGTGTTCCATGAAGACAAGTGTATCGGCTGATGTCAGATTTAATCCAAGCCCACCAACTAAAAATAAAATAAAATAAAATTAATTAATAAAAATAAATAAACAATGATAATTATCAACTAGTTTTAAATCACAATTAATGGGTTTGTTTGTTTACCGTGTGTAGTGAGTAGAAGCACATCAATGGTGGGATCCGAATTGAAAGCCTTCACAATCTCAAATCTCTTCTCTGACTGAACCGATCCGTCCAATCTCAAGTACGTCACACTACCATAACAACAACACAATAATGGAATATTAAATAATATAAAAAACAACAAACTTAGTACAATTTTTAATATAAAAAAAAAAAGTACCTTCTCATGCGAGAATGGAAGAGATCCTTCTCAATTATGTCAAGAAACGCCTACAAAACGCACACCACAAAAACCCTCAAAAACCACAAAAAATCCACAAAATAAATAACATAATATATTCAACAATATGATACCTTATGTTGGGCGAAAATCAAGACGCGGTGTTGACCACCGTTTGACCCGTCAGGACTGGAAGCGGAATCAAGACCGATCCCACACTCTTCCAGAATCTCCTGAAGCGCGACTAGTTTAGGAGAGTGGTGTAATTCGTGAAGCTCCGATTTCACGTCGCGACAGCCTGGCGCTATTTCTGACAAAATAGTGTCTATCAGATGCTGCGGTTTGCTTCCCAGCACTAGCAGGGGGTGGCTGCACAGCTTCAACAAGTATTGCAACGCCTGATGAAATTTAAATTAAAAATAAATATTAAAATTGAAGGGAGGAAGTGAAAATAATAAGGCTGAATTGTATATGTCCCCTATAAAATCTCATAATTTTACGTATACCCCTGTAAAATGTTAAATGTCATCAGTACCCCTATAAAACCGCTCATATATTCATGATATATTAGCAATTTTGTAGGGGTATTGGTGATATTTCACGTTTTGCAGGGGCATACATGAAATTGTGAGATTTTGCAGGGTTACATGTGAAATTTGGCCAAAAAAAATGAAATAAATAAACTTTTTTATGATATTTTTGGGTACTTGGAAGACGTGAGTGGTGGCTTTGGGTGCAGAAGGATTTTCGGTTTCTTCATGAGCTTTAACAATGGTGGAAACTTCTTCTTTCGCGTTGGAAGAAGAGAATTGATCGTAAAGTTTGAGCTGTAACGGACTCAAATCGCAATATCTGTCTTGTATTATTTTTTCTGGTAGATCCGATAAAACTTCGTCTTTTGTTCGTCTCAAAAGGAATGGCATCACCTGTAAAAATGAAGAAAATAATATGGGTATTATTATTGGTTTAGGAATAATTATGTGTATAACCCTAATAAAATAGTAAATTAATGTAATAAACCTGTTTGTGCAAGGCTTCCATTGCAAGAACTCCAGCTTCAGCATCTTTCGCTGAACATTTGGAATCCTTTGCTGCTAAAAGCGGTTTTCCATAAGTCGATTGAAACTGTCAAGTGTAAAATTAATCATTAATATAATCTTTACATTGAGAGAAATAAATAAATATACATGCATTTTACTAAAGATTAAACGAATTTTACCTGTTTCTCAGTACCCAAGAATCCAGGCATCAAGAAATCAAAAAGAGACCACAGCTCCAACACGTTATTCTGCACATAACCAAACAATCACAACACTAATAAATCCACAAACAAAAAAAATACACCACCAAATAATTTTTTAATAAAAAAAAAAGTGAAAATGAAACCTGAATAGGGGTCCCGCTCAAAATAAGCCGATGCTCACTTTTCAACATCTTAACCGCCGTAGTAATCTTCGACCTGGAGCTCTTAATAATATGCCCCTCATCCAAAATACAATAATTCCAATTCACCCTCCCCAAAAACTCAATATCCTTCCTTATAATATCATAACTAGTAATCACAACATTACAGGTGTCGAATTGTGATTGGAGGGCCGTTCTTTCCGGCGCGGACCCCACATACTGGAGCGTGTTCATTATATCGCTGCTTATGTGTTTTTCTATCTCGTAAGCCCAGTGAGCCACTAGTGTTGTGGGACAGACTATTATGGAGAGAGAGTCTGTTTTTGTTTCTTTTTCACTCTCTTCTTGTTTGCTGAGAGCAGCGGCTCGTTTCTCTGCAATTTCGGTCGCTAC
Source organism: Juncus inflexus (assembly GCA_024447665.1). Classification (NCBI taxonomy): domain Eukaryota; kingdom Viridiplantae; phylum Streptophyta; class Magnoliopsida; order Poales; family Juncaceae; genus Juncus; species Juncus inflexus. Next base: position 10,609,850 of record JAJHPC010000018.1, read on the forward strand.
AATTGCTGAAGCTTGGAGAGTTTTTCCTAATCCCATGTCATCGCATAGAATTCCGTGCAGTTTGAACCGTCTTAAGAAAGCCAACCAGTTTATTCCTTCTTGCTGATACCTGTATATAATAATTAATTTAATACCAAACTAAATTAGATGATCTATTTATTTATTTCACCATAAGAAAATATTAATATAGAAGTTAGAAAACGGACCTTCTTAAGCCGACTTTGAGTTCAACAGAGAGCTTATAATCCTCGATATGAGAATTATCAAGAAGCTGCTCCAAAAACCGCGCATCGTCAGCATTGCTCGCCAACTTCTCGCCTAATCCATCTGGCAATTCAACTCCTTTTGCTAAAGGCAAAAGCGGAACCAAAGCCGCAAAACTATGCGTCACGCTCTGTCTGACCGACTTGTCAGAATCGCTCATGCACCTCAAAAGCGGTACGACTAGTAAAGGAGAGTACGGTACCAGTTCTACGCCTAAACCTTGTACCTGATAGAAGAAAGATTATATAATTTTAAAAATAAAGTAATAAACTATGTTATTCTCTCTTCTATATTTTAACACTACAACACAACCATGTTTATATTATATAGCCATACATGATGACCTTATTCCTTTTATGTTATGTTTTCATATTCTAAACAATAGTAAATATTTATCACTAATATTAAGTTAAATATTTCAACAGTACCAGCAAGCTGACTAGGATTCCGGCTCCCTGTCTGGCCTGGACCGAGGTTTCGTCTGACAGCATTGGGATGACGGTTTCTATGACAGCTGTCATTACGGATTCCGTTATTGATCTAGCCATGGATTGCACGCATCTCGATGCGGCTAATCTGACGGCCACGTGCGAGTGTCTCACACAGCCTAAAATACACGGCAGAAGGCTGAGCAGTTGCGGTCTTAAAGATTCTTCTAGAAGCGAGGCAACTGATCTCACAACCTGAATAAAAATAAATTATTTCAGAAATTAGTTATTCATGTTTTTTATCAAGTGGTTTAATGATTTTGACATACTTGAATGTTGTTAATGAGAGATTGGGGGTCTTTTGCCTCACAGCTCCTGCTCAGTTTCACAATTAACAAATCATCTTTCAAACTCGGATCATCTTTAGGGACCGGTATGAGAAACTCCGTTAAGCAATCCCAAACTTTCGGCAATTTGACAAATAAACCCGGTCCGAACTTCTCGCACAAATGCTTTAATCCCATTTCAGCTCCACGTCTGCTAATAAACCCTTCCAATTTCGACCGATCCTCAGTATTATGATGTTTAGAGGATTTTGAGCTGAAGGATTTTGTGGTGAAGGATAAGAGGTTCTGCTCTTCGATTACTTCCATTGAGGTTATAACAGAGGCTTGAGGTGTCTCGTTTTGGTCCGCACAGGTTAGAGTGCAGATGTTTTTTAGTAATTTGTCGTTTGGACCTGGTTTACGGCCCACACAGATGAAGATCAGCTCTGATAATGCTTCTGCTGCTTTGTCTTGTAGTATTTCCTCCTGTGTTTCATTTAATATCAACTTATTAAACATATATAAAATAGACTATGAAAAAATATAAATGTGATTAAAAGAAGATTATAGTACTTGTTCTCTTTTAATGGCGGCCATTAAGGGAAGAATTATAGGGTTGAGTTTGCTAGGAAGCTCTCCAGTCCAGACTATTGCACTGGCAAGTAAGGCAGAAACAGCCACATGCAAATTATTCTATAAAAATTGTCACAAAAACCCAAAATAAATCTCAAATCTCAAATAATAACAAAATGAAATAAAAAATATCTGAAAAAGGCTGACCTGTACACATTTCAAGTAGCCAGATGTGGACAAAAGCAGTTGCTTAGCAGATTCCAATTCCTGAAACTGCGTAGGTATCACAAGCTTTGAACAAAACTCAATCGATTCATCTACACTCAAATTATCCAAATTCAAATTCAAACTGGACAAATATTCGTCAAAAGCGCCAGTGGATTTGACCGAAACGAAGAGATTTTTAGCCTCGTTTCGCATTTTGCCGTAGGTTCTAGAAAGTTCTGAGTAAGGAAGAGGCGAGTTTTTCGTAGGAAATGCAGGATCAGAGCAAGAGAGTAAATCGAGCAGATATTGCTTTATTTGACTTAGTGAGACAACTAGGGTTTGAGAAACAGCTTGATCTCTCTTTCTCAACTCTTTGAACCATGTCGCAAGAATCATAGAAGAAACCTGGAAATTGAGAAAACATTATACAGTAATCCTCTTTAAGGCTTTAGTTTTAGGATTTAGGGTTTGGAATTTTTTCTACATACCTGTCTCTGAACGCCAGAGAGAGAAACAAGGTCGCGCCAAAGCGGGTCCACAACAACCTGCCAAGAGCTCTGAGGTAACTTAGACGCCAAGGCGCCCAAAGCAGTAGAAACCAAAACCCTAGTTCTCGTAACAGATTTCTCGGAATCCGCGCCGACCACAATCTTACCGCCAGCTGTAGGTCCCTCCCTCTCCGCAGCAGGTTGCTGCTGCTGATGTGGCGGTGCTTGTACTTGCTGTCCTTTGGAGAAATCGAGAATCATCACGCTGCTCGTGCTTGTTGAGGCTCGCATTTTGGCCACGGCTTTGGAGACCGATTTACGAGGCAGAGTCACGGGCCAGAACATCTTAGACGGGTCGAGAGTTGACCCGTATGGAGTCGTCGCCAGCTGGACCCAGCTCGTGAAGTATAAACTTGACGCCGATTCCAGTTCACTCTCTGGACACTGCAATTTTTCATTCAGAAAGTTAATTAAGCGCCCATTTCTTTTTAAACGATATTTTTTAAAGGTTGATATTTTTTAAACTTGATTTATTTACTTGAAGGAGTATCCTCCAGACTCGTTCTGAAGATCGAAGAATGCTGTCGTTCGATTCCAAAAATAAATTTTGAAAAACTATACGCATTGCATCGCCCAAAATCGAACTAGCCCAAAACTTTGAACCACCTTCAGTCCCATCTGACCTTCCCTTGTTCACTCCCAAAAGCCTCTCCTACACAAAAAAAACCAAAAATCACCAAAATTAAATAAAACATACCAAAAATAACAAAATAATAACAAATAAGAAAATAATCATGGAAAGTGAAACTGACGAGTGTGAGAATGGCGGAGTTTCTGACGGAAGTGATAGTGTGCCGCATGAAAGGCCACAAACGGGGGATGAGAACGGCCAGCGCGTAAGGGCTGGAACAACTGGAGTCGTCCGGTTCGAATCCGTTAAGGTCTACTTCGTTCTTTTCGGCCGATATTAATCCGGCCAGCATTTTAGGGACCATCTCGGGCTGAGAGTATATCTCCGCCAGCAAATTCATCACACTATCAAACAAAAAACAAAAAAATAACAAAAATTCAGTTCAGTAAACCTAACAATAGTCATTTAATAGGGATGTTCTTCAAAACACTCCCAACTTTTCTGAATATTTAAAGGAAAAACCATCACTTTTTGGATTCCTTCAAAACCCCCTTTATAAAGTGGATTAAATTTATTTACCGCCCCACTAGTTTATCTTTACTTTAACATTCCACCTTTTTTCTTTTTTTGACCAAAATACCCCTTATCATATTTTTTATAAATTTGTTTATTCAACCTAAAATAATAAATAAATCTAGTCCACTTTAATAAATAAGAAAATAATTTAATAATTTAATAAATATATCTAATAATTTAATAAATAGGAAAATATATCTAATAATTTAATAAATAGGAAAATATATCTAATAATTTAATAATAATAATAATAATAACAACAACAATAATAACGATAACAGATTAAAACTAATAATCCAACAATTGAACAAATAAGCAAACACACTCAACAATTCATTAACTTAAAAATTCAAGAACCTGCTGGTGGAGGGGCTGAGGTCATCGAGATCTAGTAAAATATCCCAAAGTAACATAACAATCGAATTGAGCATCTGATCGTCGAGCGAGACTAGGGAAGCGGCGGTCGGGATGAGCGCATCAGCGGCCACCGCTCTGACATCATCGTCCGGGTCCTCCAGTCCCGCTTTACAGGCTGGCAGCACGTAAACTAACAGATCCCCCATCAATTCCTGAAAAGTGTAAAAATAATTAAATAAATAAAAAATATAGGAAATATTATAATTTTTTTTATTTTATAATAAATAGGGAAATGTTTATATTATTGCCTTGCGAACAGCTACGAGGTATTTGATTCCAAGTAGGCTGCCGTGGCGGACTTCCCACTCTTGTCTGCACTGTACACAATAAGAGAAATAATATAGTAATATTAAGAGGAGCTCAAATAATGAATGTAAATAATATGATTTATGAGTAAGACTTTTGTTATTAGGATAAGAATAAAATACCTGCATTTGGAGTAGAACATTTAAGGTCTCGTTAACCAAAGAAGGATGCATATATTTCAGCACCGCACCGAGGGCTTGTGCACAGGTTTCCCTCACTGGAGCCACTACTTGATCAGACACATAATCTCCAAACCTAAATTGCCAAAATAATATTAAAAAAAACAGAAATCATACAAAAATTATAGTGTAGACATTTTAAAGAACATGTACTGTACCGGTCTAAAGAGAGCACGCACAGAAACCGAACAGCACAATCTTGTAAGAACTCCCAGTTCTTGAGGCAAGAATACTGATAAATCTTCACTAGCTTCATAGCTTTACTATTTTCATTAATTTTTGAATCAGGTTTCAAATCAGCCTGAGTTTCTTCAGGATTTGCTAAGGTTACATTTTCCTCCATTTTTAAGTCATCATTTTTACCACCCTCCAAATCTGACTCCATCTTTACATTCACAAAATATGGATCTGAACCGTCGGAGATTCCATTAGACTCGTCAGAAACCTTGAGCCGTTTCGGATCCGGCTGTTCAAGATCGTTTACAGAACTAACTTGCTTGTTTAGATCGAAATTTGGAGATTTTTTCGAGTCTAAATTGGATTTGTTATCATCAAAATCTGGAAACGAAATGGTATCTGAGTTTAAGTCAGGGAGATAAACTCTCGCACAAGGGCCTTGGTGCGTTATAATCTCTCTTAATGCCATCATTGCTCCATGCCTTACTTCCCAAACTGTCACCAAAAAAAGAATTAAAAAAGTTAGAAATTAAAATAAGTAAATAAAATAATAATAATGAGAAAAAGAGTAAAATTAACTAACCAGGGTCAAAGATATCATGTATGAGCTGGTCAACAAAGTGTTGAAACGGCCATCTGCCTCTCTCTTCACACTCAGTACTTTCCTCTTCACCCTCCATTACCTCCTAAAAATAAAAAATTAAAATAAAATTCACAATCTCATAAATCACAAGATTTAAATTACTTCAATTCAACGAACTACCTTACTGGTACCGACCGGATCCTCAACAGGTACGGCTTTCGCCTGACTCTGAACCTTTTCCTCTTCAGATTTACTAATATCTTTCGAGCTGCTCTTAGCTTTCCTCTTGAGCATATTTAACTCTCTAGCACTCAATCTCTTCGACCTGGCGCCAGCTGGCATCATGCTGGAAACCAACTGCTGGATATTCCGCCCCTGCTGTTGAACCTGCTGGTGAGGATGAGCCCAGTTCTGAACTTGGTTTTCCGGATTTTGAAATCCGGGATTTTGATAACCGGGATTTGGATTCCCGTTTATGACCACGCCTGGTTGATAGTTGTTGTAGCCTTTCTGAGGGAATGGAGACATTAGGTCTTCGTCTTTTATTACTTCGCTTACGTCCATGAATTGCTCACACATATCCAGCCCTAAATAAACATATAAACAAATAAATATAAAAATAAAAATAAAAATAAATTAATTAATTAATAAATAAATAAGTATTAGAGAGAGACCTAAGCGGCGACGGAGATTTTGCTTTTGGCGAGCCAAACGCTCGGCTGGGGTCCTATTATCATTTGCCACATCAAATTCCTGACATATTCAATTAATTAATTCAATAATCACAAATAGAATAAAACTCACATTTTCAAAAATTTAATAACAAATAAACTTATTTCACAGTGGTAAATAAATAATAAATTACCTGGCCGCCAGATGCCACTAGAGGAGAACCAAACTCCAAAACCTTGCTAATTTGAAAGCTACAATAATTAACAAAAAAATAGATTAAAAAAAAAAACAAGTTAACTTAAATCCCTTCTTTTTACTACTAAATCTAAAAATCAAATGACTAAAAAACAAGCTTACCTTTTGAAAGTTAGACCAGACGGAATATCAGAATCGAACTTTGGCAAAGCCGATCCGAATTCTTTAGAAATATCAGAAATTCCAGCATTTAATGCTTCGGTTTGAAGTAACTCAAAAAGCTCTTTGAGAGTCGTGTGTTTCACATTTTCAGCTATTGAGCCTATTGCTTGAGCAGCAGCCACTCTCGTATCCCAACTTTTACTTCTCAAATAGTGAGACACCTGTACATCAAAATAATAATAATAATAATAATAATAATAATATTTCAGTATATATCATTATTTAGAGTATATTATTTTATGCTTAAAGGGTATACCTTTTTTAGTAAAGGGTTTAAGTCTTGAGGATGAGACTTGGCAATTTCACCGATTTGGCGTGCAGCAGCAAGCCGTGTTGCTTGTGTTGAACCGGCTAAAAACTCATTAAGGAAAAATAATAGAATAATGCGTAAAATTAAATTATGTGTAATTGTTATTTCAATTAATGTTATGATGTGTTAAAGGATACTGTCGAGTAGTGTGAGGAGGCGCTGCAACCGAGACGAATTCTGAGCCATTGCGAGATTGTTTGATATTTCATCCGATGAATCGTATAAAGTTAATACAATCTCATGATTTCTTGATTGATTAGGGTTTTTAAATTAAGTTCAATTCCTGAAATAATTATAATTCAGTTAGTCTTTTTATTAAATTTTTTGTATTTGCATGATGATGATTTAGTTCGATTGTTTATCCAACGAATTGAACAAGAGATTTCATCTTCAAATTTGTTCTCTTAAGCTTTGTTTTGTGAGTAATGTTGCATGCAAGTAGAAATATGAGTAAAACGCATGTAATTAAAAAAAAATTAACTTTAAAAGCCCATATTTAGGAAAAATATATCTCCAATTAAATCAAACAACATCAATTAGCAATATTCAAATCAGTATAATTACGTTCATTATCCTTTATGCGAAGCTCCACAACCTCAATTAAACTAACTCCCAATTCCTTAATTCCACCTACATACTCTCAGTCCGTCACTCACACAGTCACACTACTTATTCCAATCCAATTAACGCCCTCTAACAATAAACAAATGCCTCTTTCAACATTCTTAAAAAGTAAAAACACATCTCCTTAAAACTACAATCAGCAGTTCGACTCCATCCAGCCATCGGCCCGAGATCCGTGCAATCGGATTCAGATTTCTCCAATCAAGGGATTGGGAAAGGATCTAAAGGCGCCATGAGCGAGCGCGCTAGGGCACGACAGAGAGAGAGAGAGGGGAAGAGGAGGAGAGAGAAAGCTGACCTGATGGGTCGAGTCCAAAGTGAGTGTGGGTTGAGCCTGAGTGCCCGCCTTTGTACTCCCGATCGAGTGACGCTGGGTTTGGGTTCAGTATCTATGTGAATCGGTTTGGTTAACTATGGCCTTATTTATAGGCAACGCCTGCATTGGATTTGGCTTGCATTTTTCGGCCTTTATTCTCTTTGGGCTGTATTGTTTAACTGGGCTGGACTGAAATTTTGGGCTGTTATATAATCAGGTATTGGTTTCTAGTTAAAACAGAGAATTTAGCAAAGATCAGATTTGAGAAGGTGGCTGTTTCATCCAAACATTAGCAAGTTGTAAAGATGGCGTTCTTTTTTGTAGTTGCACTTGATGCCAAGAATCAGCATTGTGTAAAGTGACACTTGGTAACGTATTTTCACCGACATGTATTTGTCGTTTTTAGTGGTGGGTATGTAAAAGAGATTGTGTGCGGCAACACGATTTGAGAGAAGGTTTTTGTGTTCTCATGTTATGTTTGTCCACATATCACCAGATGTTTTGTATGTATTCTATCTCAAAGGAGCTTTTTATTTGTGTCCAAAATACCTCTCTTGATTATCTCTATATCCAAATTCTTTTTCAAGAATGAATCAAGGACACAAATATGGTTCGGTGAAGAAAAGGTTTCTTGCTTTCTTGCATTATCAAGTTTTTTTTGTTGATCTTGTTTGTCCGGACTTTACCAACTCTCTTGTTTCTATCTAAGGGATGCATCCTTTTTGGACCTATAAATATCCCTCCAAACCCCATCTTCTCTTCACACAATCATCTTTTCTATCAACATAGTATACATTGAGAGACAATCAATGGCGACTTCTTCCCCATCCATCGCTTTTTCACTATGCCTTCTGGTCCTGTTTCATGGATGTGCAGCACAATTCTTTGGTGGTCAAGGCTCATGGCAGGTTCCTCGCGGGGTCGGTTCTAGTCAGAGGGCATGCCGTTTTGAGAGGCTTTCTGCACTTGAACCATCAAGGACGATACAATCTGAAGCAGGTGTCACCGAATACTATGAAGAGTACAACGAGCAACTCCAGTGCGCCGGCTTGTCTGTACGACGCCGAATTATTAACCCAAGAGGTCTTCGCTTACCTGCTTACTCTAATGCGCCTGCTCTCGTCTACATAACACAAGGTCGAGTTCGCTGCCATCTAATTTTCTAATTATAAATAAACATTCTTATTAATGACTAATCATATTCAAAAAATGTAATTATTGCAGGGAGAGGCATAGTGGGACTCATATACCCTGGTTGTCCTGAAACATACCAGTCTTTCCAACAGCAATTTGAGCAATCTAGCCAGGAAAGCCAGACTCAGGGACAGACGCCTTGGGACGAGCATCAAAAGATCCACCGCTTCCGTCAAGGAGACATCATTGCATTGCCTGCAGGTGTTACTCACTGGTTCTACAATGATGGTGAAGTCCCTCTTGTTGCTATTACAGTTTTCGACGTTGCCAATAGTGCCAATCAACTCGAGCCAAGACGCAGGGTAATATATTATAGAATACAAAGATCTTAGTTTATTACAAATTATTCATATTTATTTCTTACTTTGGAGCAAGTATTTGATATTATATATACTTTTGAAATTTTTATCAGGAATTCTTCTTGGCCGGAAGCCACCAAAGCGGTACCCAATCCTTGGAACAACAATCTAGGAATATCCTTAGTGGCTTTGAAACCCAGTTATTGGCTGAGGCTCTTGGAGTGAACCGAGAGTTGGTAAGAAGGCTACAGAGTCAAAACGTCCAGAGAGGTGAAATTGTTCACGTGCAGCGTGGTCTCCAAGTGCTTAGACCGTCTCGCAGCCAAGAATTCCAGCAGGAGCAAGAGTTTGGAGGCGAAAGATATCAAGGAGAGAGAACATGGGAGTTTGGAGGTGAAAGTTTCCAGGGTTGCGGAAGAACGAATTACTCGAATGGTTTGGATGAGAACTTCTGCACCATGGAGATAAGGCAGAATATCGATAACCCATCTCGTGCTGATTTCTTCAATCCACGAGCTGGAAGAGTCACAATAGTCAACAGCCAAAAGCTCCCCATCTTAAACAATGTCCAGATGAGTGCTACTCGAGTTGTTCTTAGAAGCGTAAGCAACAAATTTTAATTTATTTAACATCTATATATGGCATAATATGTGGTGAGTCGATCTAAGTGATAGTCTTTCTTTTTTGTAGAATGCGCTTCTTACGCCTTTCTGGAACATCAATGCTCATAGCTTGATGTACGTGACTGGTGGACACGGAAGAGTACAGATCGTCAATAACCACGGCAGAACTGTCTTCGATGGCCAGCTCACTCAAAGACAAATACTATTAATCCCTCAGAACTTTGCAGTACTGAAAAGAGCATCCCGTCAAGGATTCGAATGGGTTTCATTCAAGACCAACCAAAATGCTATGGTGAACAAACTCTTCGGAAAGAATTCTGCAATCCGTTCAATCCCATCTGACGTGCTTAGGGTTTCGTATCGCCTTTCAACTGAACAAGCTTGGAGGCTGAAGAATAGCAGGAGAGAGGAGATGGCTATTTTTGCTCCGAGATTCGGGAGGTCCGCATCTGAATATGGAAGCCAAGAGTCTGAGTCTTTCCAAAGAGATGAACCGCTTATAACTCAAGTGGTGGATGAGAGCGCCTAAATTAAAAATGTCGGCTAATTCGCGGAGTCTATCTTTGCTGGTTGTACTTCCTTTTATGGAAGAATAAAATAAATAAATAAATAATATAAATAAAAGCTGGGAATTTTGATTCTCTTATTTCATATCAATTATTGTGATTTTTTTTCAACTAGTACGGCTAGGATGAGCAATCTCAATAAATAAATAGTAATTCCACATTCACTAAATATTCCACTAAATACAAGATCACATATCTCTGTTTCTCTCCCATTCTAACAGATAATTAATTCATGCAAAAATGTCAAGATTACAATACAAATAACAACGACAATGATAATAATAATAATAATAATAATAATAATAATAATAATAATAATAATAATAATAACTACTATTATTATACCAAAGACACTACAATGGTGTTTTTTATTGATTTTGTAAAATAAATCATTTCTCCAAAATAATAAAATCCATAACAACAAGACAATCTTGATTGGAAAGAAGTATAACAATGACGGGTTCCATTTATAATTTGCAACTTAATCTTCACATATTTGTATGCATCTCTTACGGAAATTATTAGAGTCAAAGAAAGTTGTTTTGATGGCAGTAATGGTTATTTTAAAACGTTTTGTTTGATAGAAAATATTATGACATAGTGCCAAGAGATTGAAAGGGGTTGGTGGAAAAATCTGTTGAATTGATTGATATAAATTAAGTATGAAAATTCTGACAAAAAAAAAATTCTTATGAAAAATATTTGAGTTTAAGGAAAGTTGTTTTGACGATGATATAATAATGATTATTTTGAAAATTTTATTTGATGATGATTTAGTGCATTTATGGAAAAATTATTGAATTATCATCTACGAAAAAAGATTTGAGAATCTTGATCGCTTGTTAAGAAATTACGGGAAGGTTTAATGATATAAATTATATAAATTAAATTTGATTAGTCATGCATTAATAGAAAGTTCTTAATATTCTTCTTCGTATTAACTATTAATGCTAAATTCGTCAATTCATGATATTATGACCGTGATAAATTTGAAAAATTAAAGTGCCATTCGACATTAAATACATTAACACACTCTTCATATTTACACATTAATATAAATTAATTAGTAATTAATTCTAAAAATGACATAAATCTAACAAAACTTCAGCGTTTTGGAGCTATCCATCCAATTGCATTTCGTCGTTGCGCCATTTATCTCAGCTGTTCGGAATGGAGAACTTATCGCACTGGACTGGACCTTCTCCAGTTTTAAACGACAACAAGTATAAAACACAAACCAATTTGAAAATAAATCTATTAATTTACTCTCCATAACCTTCCCAAACCTTACTTCCTCAACCGGAAAACTAGGTCATAGGTGAAGACTCTAAAATCCTCAAAATTGAAAGAAATATTTGCAAAATTCAATATATTTTCTTATTTATTTATTGCTTCTCGACTGAGATTGTTGGCTGGTTGCTTCTTTATTCATATCTCATAACAGGTGATTAGAATCCATTGATACCAATGGTTCTGGTGAGTTATTTCAAGCTCAAGTTCTTCTCACAAAACAATTCATTTTAGCATATTTTTTGTACTAATAATCAGAACTATTTTTGCAATCATATTAAATAAGACCTATTTTAAATGTAGGTTTTGCACGCTGGAGAGGGCAACAAAAATGCGTACAAAGCGCTAATTGCAGCTGAATATTGTGACATGAAGATCGAGCATGTGAAGGAATACCAAATGGGGGATTCTGACAAAATCCATTTATTTCTCGAGAATGCCGTATTCGGTGCCGTTGGAGAGGTAAAATAATAAATATAAATGTATGATCTAATTAATTTATTTGTTTTTATGCTAGAAATGAAATAATTTATTCGTAGGTTCCAGTGTTGGAGACTCCCGACGGCCCGATACTTGAGAGCAATGCAGTGGCAAGATACGGTATATTCTGAGCTCTTATTTGGAATACATATCATATTTCACATTTAGTTCTTATGATTACGATTTGGATATAAAATTTGAATGTTGTTTGTTTTGATTTCCTCGGCTTACAAATTCGTAAGCTTTTTATTTAATTCAAATCATTTCATATATAAATTTTCTTCTTTATGAATATAAATAATATTAATTAAACTCGGTTGAATTTCAGGCTAAGATTGAGCAGTGGATGGCCTATGCCAACAGGGATATCGATGCAGTCCTAACAAGATGGGTCGTCCTCAGTATGAATGCTTCTCCTCACAACGCTATAGTATTTTCCTTCACTTCATTTAATACTTTTAATGATTAACAGATTTTAGCTCCATTAATCAAAGTTTCAATATTCTTAATATTAATATGTATTTTTATTTTTTTACTTTAGGCCAAGCACGTTCTCATGGTCTGTGCGAAGAGAGCCCTTCACCTTCTAAACGCTCATCTCGACCCAGACAACGATTATTTAGTCGGCGACAGTATAACCCTAGCCGACATAGTAATGATATGCGATCTTTACTACGGTTTCACCTGCATCATGGCTAAATCCTTCACCTCCAAATTTCCGCACGTGGAACGATATTTCTGGAATCTCGTCAACCAACCCAACTTTAAAAAATTCCTAGGAGAAGTCAACCAAGTCGAGTTGCTGCCGGATATGGACCCGCCTACTATGTTATATGTGAGTCCGGAGATGGATAAGGAGCTGAAAAAGCTTAGTGTGAATCAGATGGTTGAGCTACATAATGAGGGGGAGCGGATCAATCAGTTGGTTGAGTTACAGAATGAAGGGGAGCAATCAATCAGATGGTTAAGCTACAGAATGAGGGGGAGCAGATCGACCCGATAGTTCAGGCTGCCGGCCCTTTCAAGGCTGAGTCTGTGTTGTATGATGCTGAAAACTTATTTATAAAGAACCGTTACAGAAGCCAGTTTTTTTTTCTTTTTTTTTCATTTATTTTTATAAACGGGTTGCAAACGGGGGGAGAAAAAAAAAACAAAACACACTACCTAGGCTTCTGTAACGGTTCTTTATAAATAACCGCTTCTAAATTTTTCTCAAAATATTTTGGGCCAAAAAATGATGGGTTGCCGTATCCTTAACGTATCCCGGAAGTATCCTAGCGTATCCCTCACGTATCCGGAAAAAATATATATTAAAATAATTGGATACGCCACGTAGTGTATCCGATACGTATCGGAGCCGTATCGGTGCCGTATCCGTATCGGATACCCGTATCCTCAGGATACTTCCCAATTTTTGAAGTGTCCGTGCAACACAGCTGAAAAGCCTATTGTGGTGCTTTAGTAAAATACTGAGCTTATATTTTCTCGTGGGCTGAAATGTTAGTGTAGGATATGTGGGGATTCAGAAGTCAACTAGTGCGAACTTTTGTTGTAACATGCGTGTGATGATGTGCTGATTTAGACAATTCGTTGTCTTTAGGATTTTGATTTTGGGGGCTGTGAAAATAATTGTTTTTCATGTATTTTGATGTATTAATGCTGAATTCGAAATGGTTTTACAGTCATATTAAGAGTCGTGCTTCAATCAAATGCAGGTTTTGCACGCTGGAGTATTGGACAAGAGAAATGCTTACAAATCACTAATTGCAGCTGAATATTGCGGCTTGAAGGTCGTGCTTGTGAATGCCGTGACTGCCGCCCAACAGGTAAAAATAAAATAAAATTTGTTTGATTTAATTAATTAAATTATTTATTTTTAGGCCCGAAATGAAATAAATTATGTGTATTTCTCTGTGTAATAGCTTTCCATGTTGGAGACCCCTGACGGCTCGGTATTTGATAGCAACTCAATGGCTAGATACAGTATATTTGAACTTTTTATTCGAAAGATACACATCGTTTTTACATTTGGTTGTTATCATTATGATTTGGGTTTAAAATTTAGACGTGCGTTTTGATATGCAGTTGCTAAATTGAAGGGTGACGGCACTCTGTATGGCTCCTCGGTTTATGAATATGTAAGCTTCATATAAGTTCAAATTTCTGTTAAGATAATGGGGAGAATATTGATGTATAGTAAGAGAACTCATGAGAGAAATAATAACTAGAGAAGAAGAGAGAAATCGTTTATTCAATTGGAGACTACATTGTAAGAATTGGGATGCTATTACAATAGCTAAAGGGCTCTTTATATAGGAGAGAGCCATGACTAATTACCAAAATATAAACTGTCTAAATTAAAAATACAATATGAAAATAACCTAAACTGACGATACAAATATGAAAATAAGACACCTCCTTCCATCCTCCAAATACTTCCTAAATATTTATTTCCTTCTCCTAATATTTCCTAAATATCATTACCAAAAAGGAAATCTAATATGGTGAGATATCGAGGCATACATAACAATCTCCACCTTGACTCGAAATCTCATCCTTGATACACGGCCGTAAAAACAACTATCCAAAATGAGTTCCACCTTAATGCAGCAAGCCACTTTGCCGCTCCACATGAGGCAAAGTATAAGGCCATTGCCCTTCTTGACTCTCCTTAATCGATATACCATCCTCCAAAGTGAGAGTCAACAGAATGCTCCAAGTTCCGTTTAGTAACTTTACCTTGTTGATCGGGAATAGCAAACTCCACCTTCTTCGTGATCGTCTCACCATCCTCAAAAGCCAGATCAGACAATCGCTCCCTTACCCGTAACATAACCGGATCAAAAGCCACGTCTCTCAAAACAAGTAGTTCCGTAACAGGACACCACAAATGATATGCCATTACACCTGAAGCATATCCCAAGAAGAATATATTTCTTCTCCTCATACTCGAGTATCCATTTAACGACTTGTTCATAAACGGGATATCCAAATACCACCAAGCAGTATTCCAGAACTCCTCGCCTGAGTCCGCCCCAACAAAAATAAAACACGCACCAATCCTTCTCGAGTAGTTTTCGATAAGCCACGCCATTCTGTTGTCGAGAGCGAACAACTATGTAGTGCTGAACAATCCTTATAAAAGGATCACAAATTTGTCCCCACAAATCTAAATAGATATCATCCAAAATTTCCTTCGTGCGATGAACGGCTTTACTAGAGCTGAGTCTCCTCCGTTTGCCACAAACGAAATCTTCACAACTCATGCTTTCTGGTATTCTGGCCACAGAGTAGATCCCTCGTGCTCAAAATTGTCACCTCGCATCCAATCGTAAACCCTGACCTTCTAACTGAGGCAGAGAAGGCGACGACACACGAGCCTAAAAACTGCGCCAATTTCCCGAAATAACTTTCCGGTACTCTGGACTTCCAGAATATGTAACACACCAGTCATTCTAGCCTTCATCGATGTAATAGCTCATCTAGATACCTTGAGGACTCCACCTTCACATCGGAACTTACAACCGATATCTCCGAGAACGTCTAATGAGATCAAATGGACAGCCTGGCCCTGCATCTTGATCGAATGGACAACCCCGTCCTGCATCTTAATCTCAATCGTGCCAACACCTGCAACGCAACATAGATGATCGTCTCCCAAAAAAAACATCTCTACTAGACGCCTCATATGTGGTGAACCACTCTCGATTCGGTATCATCTGATTTGAATACCCGAACCCACCCAATTCTTCTCAAATCTCTCCTTCTCATTCGCCACAAAAAGTACCTTAACCTTACCGAATTTAGTCTCGTAAGCTTCTTCCGATAGAACACCGTTATCTGCCTCCTGCTTCTCTTTGAGCTTGTAACAGTCGGCCTTAAGGTGTCCCGTCTTCTTGCAATAGTTGCTCATCAGGTTCTTGTACTTGAATTGCGAATGAGTCTTCTCTAATGTTGCATCTCTCTCCTTAGGTCTTCTCCTCTCCACAAACAACCCGATCTCTTGATGACTACTTTCGACCATGGGCAAGTCATAGTCGATGCCAGACTTGACTAATAAGTTACTCTTGACATCATTAATGGCAAGTGATTCTCTGGTATGAAACATATGCAGCATGCACAAGAACATCACGATTTTACCCTCTTCTTCCTTCTTATTATCGATTGGCTCCACATTATTAAAGAAACTGATATTTCCCAAAATATGGACCTTAACTGGCATACCTTCTGACATCTTCAAAGAGTGGAATCGCTGCTTCAAACATAACCGGTTGATAACTAATTTCTCCATGTAGATGTCTTCTAACTTCTTCCATGCGCCAACTGATGTAGCCTCCATGAAAATTTCTTCAAGAGTCGAGTTGCTTAAATAAAACTGAATTGTCTAAAGGGCTCTATCATCCATCATCTCCCCATCATCGCCCTTCATCTCCTTCGGTCGCCCAAAATTCGTCATGCTATCATATTTCTCAGTATCAGATTTAGTCGACATAACCGCACTTGAATTCATGATAGAACAAGACGGTATACTTGACTTACGGAAGCACAAAGATTATCGTAACATAGCTCTGGTACCAATTTGTTAGGATAATGGGGAGAATATTGATGTATAGTAAGAGAACTCATGAGAGAAATAATAACTAGAGAAGAAGAGAGAAATCGTTTATTCAATTGGAGACTACATTGTAAGAATTGGGATGTTATTACAATAGCTAAAGGGCTCTTTATATAGGAGAGAGCCATGACTAATTACCAAAATATAAACTGTCTAAATTAAAAATACAATATGAAAATAACCTAAATTGACGATACAAATATGGAAATAAGCCACCTCCTTCCATCCTCCAAATACTTCCTAAATATTTATTTCCTTCTCCTAATATTTCCTAAATATCATTACCAAAAAGGAAATATAATATGGTGAGATATCGAGGCATACATAACAATTTCATAGGTATTCTTCTTGAGAAGTGTAATAAACAATATTTAACTCGGTTGAATTTTAGGCTCAAGTTGAGGAATGGATGGAGTTTGCTGCGACGGAAATCGACGAAGGGCTACGAAGCTGGATCTACCCAATGATGGGTTTGGCTCCTTGCGACCCTGATGGAGGCGCAGAAAGAAAGGGTGAATCAGATGATTGGGGAACATAAAGAAAGGGTGAATCAGATGACGGAGACGCAAAAGGAAATGGTGAATCAGATGATTGAGGAATAGAAGATGGTGAATGAGATGTTTCTGAAGGGCAAGGTGGCTAAAGAAGGCTCAAAGATAATTGAAAAATAAAGGATTGGGTTTTAATTAGCAAATTTTATTAGATTTTATTTTCTTTTGACTTACCAAAAATAAAAATAAAAAATAAAAGCAAGAAGTATCTTTGATACAAAATTAAAAGGAAGAGATGTTTACATCGGTTCATCTTCGAGCAAAAAACTTAGTTATGTTATTTTGAATATTTGAAATAATGGAAATATCATAAATAATGGAAACTTGTGCATGATAGATAAATAACTCGAAATAAAAGTGACAAATTTATTGAATTTTAATCTTTAAATATTTCATACATTCTCTCTCTTAATACTAAAGCTAAAGGTACCACGAATGGTAAGGTATTAAGATATAATCATGTTAATGATGCTTCAAATATTTTGTAGGAGTGCACGTGACAATAGTAAGGTATTAAGATACAATAGCAAGGTGTATTCATGCCATGCATTTTTCATTTTTATAGGAATGCACGTAAAAGTTTGATGTTTGCAGGGGTATGCAAGTATAATTTGCAAATTTTGTTGTTTGCTAGGGTATATAAGTATATATTTGCATGTTCAAAAGAATGCTGAATTTTGAGTTTAGAATGATAATCTGATGTTTGTAGTTTTAGAAGGTAAAGGTAAACTAGATGTTTGATTTTTGCTAATATTTTAAAATGTAATATCCTTTTGGACATTTCAATATTTCTTCATTGACATTTCAAATTTAGATTATAAAATTTGCTATTTAAATTGTAATTTAAACTGTATGATTTATTATGTTAAACATTTTTCTTAGGATGTAATTTAAATGAGTGAGGGGCTTTTGAAGGGGAGTGGTAATAAGGTTTTGGATGTATATAAGAAGAATCCTGGTTATGCGAGGTGATGGTTTGAACTATAATTTGTGTATTAGGATTTAGAAGCAGGGATTGTGAGTTGATCAAATCTACTTTATATTTATATTTTAGTTATATTGATATAGTATGTAAATGTTTATGAGAAAAAATGGTGCAAATGCACGTCAAAGAATCTTCCTCACTTTAAAAAAAAATGTATTTTTGTAATTTATGACAAAAAATGTAATATAGATAATGCTATTGTCGAGATTAATTATGTTTAATACACAAACCAACGTTCTTGAACTTACAATTCCTTGTTTTCGTTGTATTTTTAAATTGAATCGCAAATATTGGAGAATTTTGTGCTGTTCATTTTCAAAATATTTAATCTGTGTTAACTTTTTTCCTTGCAATTAATATAACGAATGAAACTATTTTTATTTCTTATGACTTATTTTTCCAAACCATAGCAATTTGTAACATACACTTTATTTGCATTTGCGCTTTCTTTCAAGACTCAACATTGTGTGAACAGTATCTTCAATCACAAGCATTGGGATTTCATTTATATCTGAAGATTAGCTTGTGCGCAGCAACACGATTTGTGAAAAAAATGTTCACATTCTCGTGTTTTATCAAGCTCTCATTCAGTTTTATTTGTCCATATTTCACCAGCCTTTTTGTACATGTTCCATCTTAGAAAAGGAACTTTTTTTAATGTCCAAAAATCTATCTTTTATGCATGTATATCTACCTATCTAAATCATAGAAATTTTGTAGTAATTGTAAATTGTCACCACGACGCGATGCTACGTGGTGCTTCTTCAATCGTTTGCAATGTTTATACGCTAACAAGCCTTGTCATTTCATGTGCTTTTTCAAGATAAAACCAACTGCAAGAACATAAATGGGTTAAGAAAAAGTTTCTAGTTTTCGTATACTATGAAGTGTTTTGTTGATTTTATTTTGTCTTGTCTTTACCAACCCTTTTGTATCAACCCAAAGAAGATTACTTTTTTTACCTATAAATACTCTCCAAACCCCAAACTTTTCTTCACAGAATCATCTTATCTATCAACATAGTATACATTGAGAGACAATCAATGGCGACTTCTTCCTCACCCCTCGCTTTTACGCTATGCCTTCTGGTCTTATTTCATGGATGCGTAGCACAATTCTTTGGTGGTCAAGGTTCATGGCAGGTTCCTCGTGGTGTCGGTTCTAGTCAGAGAGCATGCCGATTTGAGAGGCTTTCTGCACTTCAACCATCAAGGACTCTGCAATCTGAAGCAGGAGTAACTGAGTACTATGAAGAGCAAAGCGAGCAACTTCAGTGCGCTGGCTTGTCAGTAAGGCGTCGTACTATTAATCCGAGAGGTCTACGCTTGCCGTCTTACTCCAATGCACCCGCTCTTGTCTACATAACACAAGGTTATGTTCGTTAATAACAAATTTTCTATTAGTGAATAAATTTGATTATATATGACTAAGCATATTCAAACGATACATAATGCAGGGAGAGGTGTAATGGGTCTCATTTACCCTGGTTGTCCTGAAACATACCAATCTTTCCAACAACAATTTGAACAATCCAGACAGCAAGCTGAGCAAATTCCTAGGGACGAACATCAAAATATCCACCGCTTCCGTCAAGGAGATGTTATTGCGTTGCCTGCAGGAGTTACCCACTGGTTCTACAATGATGCAGATGTCCCTCTTGTTGCCATTACCGTGTTTGATATAGCCAACAGTGCCAATCAACTAGAGCCTAGACGCAGGGTAATCATCATATCATAAAAATTTCTTCGACTGTTACAAATAATTGATGCTTACTTCTTACTTTTTAACAAACATTTAACAATTATATATATTTTCAGGAATTTTTCTTGGCCGGAAGCCATCAAAGCTGGAGACGCACCTCTATAGAACAACAATCAGGGAATATCCTTAGCGGCTTTGACACTCAGTTGCTGGCTGAGGTTCTTGGAGTAAATCAACAACTAGTAAGAAGGTTGCAGAGCCAAAATGACCAAAGAGGTGAAATAGTTCATGTGCAACGTGGCCTTCAAGTGCTTAGGCCATCTCGTAGCCAGGAATTTCAGCAGGGGCAAGAGTTTGGAGGTGAAAGGTATCAAGGGGAGAGAACATGGGAGTTTGGAGGTGAAAGTTACCAAGGCAGCAGGAGAATTGAGTCGATAGGTAACTACTCCAATGGTTTGGATGAAAACTTCTGTACCATGAAGATAAGACAGAACATCGATAACCCATCTCGTGCTGATTTCTTCAATCCACGTGGTGGAAGAGTCACCATACTCAACAGCCAAAAGCTTCCCATCCTAAACAACATCCAGATGAGCGCTACTCGAGTTGTTCTTAGAAGCGTAAGAAACAAAGTTTAATTTATACATTATTTATATGTAGCATTAGATATGGTGACTCGATATAACTAATAACCTATTTTATTTCTAGAATGCTCTTCTTACGCCTTTCTGGAACATCAACGCTCATAGCTTGATGTACGTGACTGGTGGACACGGAAGGGTACAGATCGTCAATAACCAAGGCAGAACTGTCTTCGATGGCCAGCTCACTCAACGACAAATACTATTAATCCCTCAGAATTTTGCAGTACTCAAAAGAGCATCCCGTCAAGGATTCGAATGGGTTTCATTCAAGACCAACCAGAATGCTATGGTGAACAAACTCTTCGGAAAGAATTCTGCAATCCGTTCCATCCCATCTGACGTGCTTAGGGTTTCTTATCGCCTTTCAACTGAACAAGCTTGGAGGCTGAAGAACAGCAGGAGAGAGGAGATGGCTATCTTTGCTCCGAGATTCCAACGATCAGCTTCACAATATGGTACTGGAAGCCAAGAGTCTGAGTCCTTCCAGAGAGATGAGCCGCTTATTACTGAAGCGGTGGAAGAGAGCGCGTAAATGAAACTATTTGTTAATTTGCGAAGTTTATCTTTGCTAGTTGTACTTCCTTTTATGGAAGAATAAATAATAATATGAATAAAACATGAGCATTTTTGCTCTTTTAATATGCGCAAGAGTACTTCCATTTTATATCTATTTTTGTGGATTTATTTCAAATTTGGATCCAAAGTTCAACTCTGAACTACAACAACGATAATAATATTAATAATAAATACAACAATAATACCAAAGACGTTACCAAGGCCTTTGTCATTAAATTTTGAAATAATTTTACGAGGTAATGAAATCCACAACAGCTGAGGCGAGCTCGGTTTGGTGAGAAGTATAACAATGGTCGGCTCCATTTATAATTTGTAAGTTATGATTTGGTATAATCTTCGCAAATTCATGAGCATCTCCTACCGATATAATTCCGTCTTCTGTTCCATGAACAGTTAATACCCTGTTTAAATTTCCAAGAAAATAACAAAGACTGTTACAAGAAAATATTTTTAATAAAACCAATAGAAATCGAGTTGTTTGATTTTATTTTACCTGCATTCTTCTTTGATTGCTTTGACTTGCTCAGGCATATTTGTGTTCAGCCGATCCATCAAGCTCTCTTTAGTAACTTTGTATACTCCTGTTTTAAAATAAGAACAAATAAATTCAAACAGGTAGTTCATAAAACAAATAATTTCAAAAAAATTACATTCTTACCTCTCCAAAATTTCCTCAAAAAAAAATTACATTCTTACTTTATAACTAATAGAAAAAAAGATATATACAACCTTCTTTGTCCTTTACATCAATAAAACCTTCAGTCTCAATCTTTTGCATTAAATCTTCCCCAAATCTTTCTTGAATGCCTCTTTTCAAGTCAAATCGGCCAGATAAATTCAGAACCATTTTCACATCATTATATATAGATGCGTAAAGAAGAACCACATCTCCTCCTTCAAATAAAAAAATTCATTTAATTAACATGAAAAAACACTTAAATAATTATTATTTTAAAAAGGACAAATGAAGCTGAATGACCTACCTTTGCTGTGTCCAACAATTGCAATAATTTCATAATTATTGTGAGAGAGAAATGAGACAACAGAATGTAAATCATCAGCCTCTTTCCTGTAATTACCATACTCAAATCTCCCCTCACTCTCTCTGAAAAATGAAAATTTGATTATTAATTTGTAAATTTAGTAGTGAAAAAAAAAGTTTGATATAGATTCAATTAAAGAGGTATATAATTAAAAATAAATTACCCATTTCCAGAAAAATCAAAGCGAAATGTGCTGATTCCACTCTTTGTCAATGCGGCCGAAAGGTTGACCATAACATTATCATCCTGAAATATCAAATTAAATAATTGTCATGCGAAATCTCCAAATAATAAACAAAATAACATATATTTTTGAAAGAAACTTCATTTAATTTAATTTTAATCAGTACCTTACTGGCTCTAAAACCGTGACAAAGAATCACAACCTTTTTTGAACCAGCATCGTTCAATACACCAACAAGCTTTTCTCCATGCTGGTTCTTTATTTCAAACCTTCGTTCAGAACCCGCTGTTATTTGAATTTCACAGCAAATTAGTATAACTTATCAAAATGAGATTATATTTCTCAGTTGAAACAAACCAACAAACAGATAATATTTGAACAAACATGAATAAGTATCCGGTATAATTAAAGAACGATTGAATACAATCGAGAAATAGAGAAACAAAAGAGCCTCGGTGAGGGAAGAATAACTCACTGGAGGCGTCCATCTGCGGCCTCTCTTCTCAGTTCTCAGCTTCAGAAGGTGAAGAGATTTTATTTTATAGATCAGTTTTGAATAATATTATGATAGTAGGACCCATCTGTCAGCGACTTATTGTTTCAAGGCTAAAACAAATCGGATGATGGATCAGATTTATTTTTGTGTTTGTTCTTCATTTTGAGCCAGACCCAAAGAATATTACAAAACTTCATTTTGATAAAATATCTATTGATATTCCATAACTAACAAAACTATTGAAAAAAATATAGGAAAATATTGGGATTAACTGTAAACAGAACAATTTGTCACTAAAGTCTTCTGTAACGGTTCTTTATGAATAACCGATACTAAAGTCTTCTGTAACGGTTCGTTCTTTATGAATAACCGATACTATACCTCAGATCGAACTGAAAACCCGAAACCTAAATTAACACAATTTGCGCCAACTAACAACACTCTCTCTCTCTTCCCGCCGCCGCCGCTGATAGAGCCGCCTTGTCGGATTGATCGGGAAGAGAAGGAAGACGAGATGAAGTTAGATGTAAACGCCTTGAGGTATCTCTCAAAGGATGATTTTAGGGTTCTCACTGCTGTTGAGATGGGCATGCGTAACGTATGTATATTTAGGATTTCCCTTTCTTTTTCTTTCATGATTTACTGTATTTGTTTGTTTTTATCTGAAGGATTGATTGGCTGATTGCATATTAATGTTTAAATGAGGCATAATTAAAAAAAATAAGAAGATTAAAATTCATATTTTCTTCTTCTTTTTTGTGCTTTTCAGCATGAGATTGTCCCAGCTGAGCTTGTCGATAGGATTGCCGGTTTAAAGTAACTTTACCCTAATTAATTCAATTACCATACTAAATTATCATTTAATAATTTTCCTTTCACTCAAAACCCTAATTTCCTCTTTCAGACATGGAGGCACATACAAGGTGATGAAAAATCTACTAAAGCACAAGCTTTTACACCACGACTCCTCCAAATGTAAAAGACCAACTCTTTCTAATAAATCTCACATTCAAAATTACATTTACGCCCTCCTTTTTTGCAATATTAATTAATAAATTACTCATTTTAAAATACAGATGATGGATTTCGATTGACTTATCTCGGCTATGATTTTCTCGCGATAAAAGCCTTGGTAAATCGTGGCGTATTTTCAGCCGTTGGCCGTCAAATTGGCGTTGGAAAAGAATCAGGTAAATAAAAATTATTTATTCATTTATACCCCTATAAAATAAGAAATACCATTTGTACCCTTGATTCTATAAATGGCATCTTAAAAAATTTAGTTTTGTTTCATAAATTTTTACTTTGAGATGAATGAGCGATAAAGAGGGGTATTTTAGTCATTTGTTAGAAATCATTGTTTTAAATCATTTTAGCTGATGCTGACATGGTAATGATTTATTTTTTTCTTTTGAAGATCTATTTAAGGTGTTCGAAAAGAACCAAGTGCATCAAAATTATTTATTTTCACATATACCCCTACAAAATAAGAAATATTATATGAACCCTCATTTTCCTAACAGCTTTAAATGATTCTTAAAAATACTAGTTTTATTTCATTATTTAGAGATGGAATAAAGAGGGGTATTTAACCAAGTCCTCTTTTGGCTGATGCTGATGTGGCACTGATTTATTTTTTAATTGAAGATATATTTGAGGTGGCGACAGAAGAGGGAACGGTGCTGGTAATGAAGCTGCACAGGCTGGGAAGAGTTTCATTCAGAGCCGTTAAGTCAAAACGTGATTATTTAGTGCACAGAAACAGTTACAACTGGTTGTACTTGTCTCGCCTTGCTGCCCTCAAAGAATTCGCTTTTATGAAGGTCTTTTTATCTATTTATTTTGTTAATGTATTACAAGCAAATTTGCAAAAAGACCCTGTATTATTGGAAATTGCCAAGAAAAACCTACGGTATTACCTAAATTGCAAAAAACTCCCTATTGTTAGTTTAGTTATTAGTTAATTTTAATTAAAATCTAACAATTTTTTTTAAAGGTAGTTTTTTTGCAGATTCTCAATAATGCATGGGTTTCTTTTGCGAATGTTCCTATATTACATTAATTATATTTTTTTTAATTAATTAAGGCTTTGGGAGAGCATGGATTTCCGGTTCCAAATGCAATAGATTGCAACAGGCATTGCGTAATAATGTCTCTCGTTCAAGGCTATCCATTGTAATTATATTAATAATAATTAATTAAAAAATAATATTTTCTCATTTATTTTATTCGTCACATTTTAATATTTTTTTAATGTTTTTAGGGTACAAATAAAGCAATTGCAAAATCCTGACGATGTGTTTGAGATGATTATCGGCTTGATTGTTCGGCTGGCTGAGCATGGTCTTATTCATTGTGATTTTAATGAGTTTAATATCATGGTATAATTATTTTTTTTCCCATGTATAACCCACCCTATGAATTGTAGGAAGCATTGTGAATTACCCTCTGAAATATAGAAAAAATCATATAACCTTATTCTGTATGGCTATTAGTATTAGAGACCCTATGATAGTAAGAAATATTCCTTTTTAATCGTCATCTTAATTGAGTTAGATAGTTCCTGTATTATTTGTGTTTCATTTAATTTAATTTAAATTTAGGTTGATGATAATGAGAAGATTACGATGATTGATTTTCCACAAATGGTTTCTGTTTCTCATCAAAATGCAAAAATGTATGTTTTTCACAAACTCCAATTTAATCTCCATCTTGCATTATTATTATATTTTATTCTTAGATAGTAAATAATATTTTTCATATTTTGTTTTCTCTCAGGTATTTTGATCGAGATGTTGAGTGTGTCTTCAAATTCTTCAGGAAAAGGTTAGTTATGGAAGAATTTCATCTATAACTTTCCAAAAACTCAAAACTCAAAATTAAAAATTAACCCTCCTAAAACTGCAATCAAATTAAACCTACTAAAACTCCAAATAATATCAAATTAATCTCTAAACGTCAAAATTATCAAACTAGCTCTATTGAGGCACACATTTGGATAACTTTATTTTTTAAAATTCCAGAAAATTAATTGATTTCTTTTTTAATTCCAAGGAAAAGGTTAGTTACACTCGGCGGAATTTCTTATATACCCCTTCAAAGAACTGAAAAATATCAAATTCACCCTCCCAAAACTAATATCAAGTTATCCTTCTTATAACTCAAAAACATATCAAATTTGACCTTCATAAACCTCAAAATTATCAAACAGGTTTTGATAATTTGACGTGAACATTTTTGTTTGATACTTTTTTGGAAGGTTTAACTTGGAGTATGAAGAGGAGAGAGAAGAAGAGGAGAGAGAGGAAGTGGAGAGAGAAGAGGAAGAGGAGAGAGAACAGAATGGAAGGCCTTCTTTTTCTTCTATTGAAAAATCAAGCGGATTTCTAGATAAAGAATTGGCTGCTAGTGGTTTCACACGTAAAAATCAGGATGAAATTCAAAACGTATATGCCATCTTAATTTTTTTACTATTTTCAAATTAAAATTAAATCATTAAAAAGTTAAAAACAATAAAAAGAAGGTAAGATTCTTATACTAGCCCAACAATAAAAAGAAGGTAAGATTGTTATACTAGCCCAAGAAAATTTTTAATTCACCGAATTTGTAATTTTTTTAATAAAATGTAAAAACAGAAAATAGCAAAAAATAATTACAAGACTTATAAGTCCGGTATTTCATTTTCTTTCTTTTCACCAGCTCTTGGGATTTCGTTACATTTTCTTGCTACCAGACTATCAAAGTTTGGTACTTTTGCTAAAAAAAAAAACAAATAACGGACTTTCAAGTTTCTTTTGGGGTTAGTTTGAGAATAAAGTTGGAAAATGGCTTAGTTTAGGAATCTCAGGAGTTAATTTTGCATAAAGAGAATTGAGGAAAATAGTATAATGAAAGTTGTATTTTTTTTCTAATTCTTTTTTAATATATTATGTGCAGTATATAGAGGGGGAAAAGAAAGATGATGATGAAGAAGAAGAAGAAGAAGAAGAAGAAGATGATGATGATGGTGGTGATGTCATCTCAAAAGATGATGACATCAACACTACAGAACGAGCCTCTGAAGAATCCAATTTATTAACCGACACCAAAATAGATTCCTTAAAAATGGTATCTTGTCATCAATTATTATTATTATTATTATTATTATTATTTATTTTAGAATGATAATGGTCAGGAATCGGAAGGCAGTGAAGGTGAAGAGAGTGAGGAGAGTAACGATGAGGAATTAACGAAGCGATTAAACAAAGAGAGAAAAAGAGCAATTGCTTCTTCTCAAGGCCGTAAGAAAGTAATTAATTCAAGAAATTCTTACAAGGATAAGGGCCGTAAATCCTCACTCAATTCCAAAGCTCAAAGACAAGCTTTGGACTGGTAAAAAATTAAAAGTAGAACAAATTCGAAAGCTCAAAGGAGGAATTTGTAGTTTTGAGATTTGGGATGTTATTTCTTGTAGGGGTATTAATGTTATTATGTGTAAAAGTTTTGGTTGGTAATTACATTGTTTGAGGTTTGTGTTTTATTTAAATTAGTTTTGTTTTGATGTTTTATGTACAAGATTGAGAAATTAGTGTATTTTTTGTTTTTCATTTAAGCTTATGTTAAATTCATCTTGTGTATTTTAATATTTGCGGTATGTTTGGATTGCTAGGAATTGTTTGGTTTACAGGAGGTTATGAAAAAATTCTCAATTTTTTTAAAATGTATGTTTGGATGTATTTTATGAGTTTGTATGGTCGGATTATGTTAGGGATTTTCTAGGGAATTTTATATATGAAAGTTCTAACTTTGAAAACTTGCCTTTTTGGCAAATTTTTGTAGAAACCGTTAAGGATAGCTCAAATGAAAATTTAAAATATAATAATAAATGAATTATACTAATATAATAACCGCTGCTATACTGATATAGCAGATAAAAATGATATATAGAAAAAATTCATAGCAACGCAACCTTTTGAAAGGCAGGAGTTTCGCATAATGGCAATAATCATAAGATTGTAGGTGATATTTTCTAGTTTAGAATCTATTTATGGCTAGAACTTGGCTTTACAAGCAAACCACCTAACTTATCTAAAATCATATTGAATGAAGTAATGAATAGGCTACAAAAAACATAAAACAGAATCTTGGGATATCCTTTATTTCAGCATTTTTTCATTATGGCCCTCCTGGGAAAAAAGTTTAGTAACAGTTATAGAATTGAGGTCAAAATTTATTTGCAAAATATTATTCTTTTTATATTTCGGGTAGAAAAATATAATCTAATTTCTGAGTGGGGATTAAGAAAATAATGAGGTTTGTAAAAGGGAAGCACCACGAATCATATTATTCTTTTCGTTTTATTTTTCGGTTTGTAAGAAAATAATGACATTTATACATTAGTTATGGTATCAAATTAGTGGCATCGTAAAGGGATATCATTTTCTCACACTACGATTATGATTCACCAACCTATGACTAATCATTTTTTGGACCTCTAGATAAAATGGTATTGGAAGCAGAAGAAATATTGGAACTTCGCAAGACAATAAATCTGAGAACGCGACGGGCTTGAGCAGGTCAAAACGTGATGGAATTTTGTATACATTTTTTTTTCACCTTCCAATATATTTTTTATTTTTTATAAGTTATTTTCACTATTTTATGAATATACTGTTTAATACCTCTACATATTGTTTAAAAATGAATCATTTGTTTAATTTTATATATTGTTGGTTGCTTCTATATTTTTTTTTTCGCATCGTGGTGCATGTGAAAGTCATGTCCTGCAGTATCAGCTCATTTCGTAAAATATATAGAAAAGATAGGGGGGTTTCTTAAGAAAATTCCAAAAATGAAAATTAATAAGAGGCGGCTGTCTGTCTTTCATGTTCACAAATTCTCCATTTTATTCTTTGAAATGCAAGGTTCTATTCAATTAAACAAGACAAGATTCTTCTAATTAGGAGCCAAAATTGTATGGCGTATTATGAGTTAAAGAGAATATCAACTTGCTAATCATAATTTCAAAATCAAAATTAAGCGTTATAACTAATAATTGCCACAATATTTTATTTAGTTTAGACAACAGCATTTAATTAAATTATCTAATGTCATGGTATCTAAATAAAATTGTAAGAGGGCAGAATATTTTTTTAAATAAAAATTTAGAATTTTTACCTAATCATGCAGTCAAAACTTTTGAAAGGATCAAGAATTAAAAAAATAATTTGAATCTCCTAACATGAGATAAAATATTGATCCTCAAAATTTCATGCGTGTCCAAAGAAGAATTTGGCATTTGTGATTTTGTAAAGTGGAGTTTTATGTTGCATTTCCTGTGGTTGTTACAATTCCGAGAACATTAATTTCATAAATTCTCGAAAAATAATGCTAGTTATATTAATGTTAGTAAAAATAAACTAATAATTACTTTTCTAATCAATATTATCTATCCGATCAAATCGATGTACAATATCATTGATTTGTCTTTTTCAATAAATAGAGAACCAAATTGGCTGAGGCAATTAGTATTAAGTCTCTTCAACCAAGTAGAAGGACAATATCGTTTTTAATTGAGTCACACTCAAATTTGAATGAATACGATCAATTATATATTACTTTATTTCAGATCTTGTCTCATTTACCATCAATTTTTCAAATGAGTCAAAACCCAAGAAAAAAATACGAGATTATAATTTTTTCTTTTCTATTTTTCTCAGTTGATGCTGACAATAAATAATCTTACTTTTGGCTAAACTGGAAGATACCACATTTGATAAACTTGATGAATATTATCATCTAACTATGATTCACAAAATAAACTTACATGAGGTAAATAGATTTTTGCATATTTTTTATTCTTAATATCTATGAGAATTTGTGATAGTATAAGGTTGATATTTTTTTTCATATGTATCATGTTTTTTCGTGTATGCCAAATATATTATTTTGTTTTCGAAATAAAATCCTATATAAAAGTGAACTCGTGTTTTCTATTCCCAATTCTATATTGCCTAAAATATTTTATACATTTTTGAAGTAAGGTACTCATATATTTGTCGAATTTTTATTTTCAAAACCCAATTAAGATACAGTACTTCATCTACTAATTATTATATCAACATAAAATAATTTAAACTTCAGTTTCTTTTAAGTCAATTGAAATAAAAAAAAATTATTAGTATAAAAACTCTTATTCGAGCTATCAATTTAGTTGAGTAGCTCAGTATTCGATTAAAATTGAATGTTAAAATTTTACTTGATTATTCTGAGTTTGAATTAAGAGAACTTGACTCAAACATAAACTAATCAACTGCTCCATCAAATTCATCTTATTGACAATCACAATGAACAGATAGCCGCCCCCACCCTCACAAAACCACATAAAAGGAAAGGAACACAAGATCAAGAGCCAAGGTCCCAATTGAGACAACTAAGACCCACTACTACTAGCACTTGCATCCTTCCTTCCCCTCTTCCCTTTCCGTTT
Source organism: Juncus inflexus (assembly GCA_024447665.1). Classification (NCBI taxonomy): domain Eukaryota; kingdom Viridiplantae; phylum Streptophyta; class Magnoliopsida; order Poales; family Juncaceae; genus Juncus; species Juncus inflexus. The sequence continues at coordinate 10,640,059 of JAJHPC010000018.1, forward strand.
CATGCCAGCTTCCCCCCTTATCCGCTCCCTCTCCGACAAAGTCTAAATTATCTCCTGCACCCAGTCCATAATATTAAAAATCTTTTAGCTCCGCCCACAGGCCCCAACGATAATATATATTATCTATTACTCGTCTTTGTACGTTTTGCGCCGAGTCCATCTAACTCTTCTCCCTGCAGACGCAAGCCTCTTTTCACATTAACGTCCCTGGACCTGGATCACGTAAACCATGCAGTATCACCAACCCAACAGTCTGGGCATACGAAAAAACACCGGGCTCATGGAAGGGAATACAGGAAACCGCGGACACTGTATAAATAAAGCGCATCACTAAAAGCACTCTCTTCTCTCCCATTCTTTTTTTTCTTCTCTCAACACCGAAACAGCGAACACCTAAAACAATGGGCGACAGAGCGTACAACGCGACAACGCCAGGACAAACCGCTCTCCCCGTGCCGCCCGGCAGAACCCTCAACGGCGGCGCCGCCCCGAACGGGGCCGGCGTAGCCCCCAAGCCCGCGGTGCATGGTGGGCCCACCCGGGTGGTGCCGCAATACCGGCCGAAGCCCTACGTGCCGCCGTCGAGGCGGTACCAGAGGAGTCGCAGGAACTGGTGCTGCTGCTGCTTTCTTTGGATTACGCTGGTGCTGATCGGGCTGTGCTTCCTGGCCGCCATTGCTGCCGGAGTTCTGTACGTGCTGTATCACCCTCGCAAGCCGACGTTTAACGTCACGTCTCTGCGTCTCGAGACATTTAACGTATCGCAAGCGGCAGATCTGATATCTGCTCGGATGGATTTCACTGTCACGGCCCGGAACCCGAATCAGAAGATCTCGTTTTCTTACGGGGATGTATCTATATCAGCTAATTCGAATAATGTGGATGTGGCTGACGGATCTATACCGGCTTTCGTGTTAGAGCCGAATAATGTGACCATACAACGAGTTTCATTATCGAGTTCGGGTCGGAGCATAGATCCGGCCGACGGGCAAGGTTTGTCCAAGAAGAAGAGTTACCCGTTGGAGATCGTGCTGGATACCAAAGCTGGGGTCAAGATCGGAAAGCTCAAATCGTTTAAGATCGCGATTCGAGTAACCTGTACTGGAATTACTGCTAGTTTACCCAAGGTTGTGAGTATTGCACCCTCTCCTTCGGCGAAAATACCGCCTCCGCCGCCGCCGCCGCCTTCAATTGACGCTAAATGCACGCCCAAAATCAAGATCTTGAGCTGGACTTTTTAGTGAAAAAATTGGGGGAAATTGGGGGAATTGGATTTGGTGTGCATGATCTGCTGCATGGATGGCAACACGGAGAGTGATGCAGTGAAATTGGAGTGAAATTGAAGGGTAAGGGTTTTTAATTATTGGGTTTTTTTTTCTTAATTTATTTTTCAGCGATAATTTACCGTTAGGACAGTACAGATAAGGACTAGTTGGTGTCTGATAAATCTCTATCTTTTGAATTTTGGTTAAATTGATTCTTTCCTTTTGGGTTTTTTTGGTTTTGGTTTTGATTTTCTTTTGCTAGTGGTATCTCGAATTGAGGAGTTGTTACATTAATTATTGTAATTTTGTAATAATTTGTAATAATTTATTTTTTTAAAAAAATAGAACATTCAAGACTAGAATCCCGAATTTTCAGTTGGTAATTGGGTTATTTTATCCTTCTTCCATTTAGTTAACGGCTAGAAACAGTGCTAAGATCTGGACTATTTTTAATAAATTAAGAATAAATTTGGGGGTTGGTTAAATTGAGTCCATCCAATTTAATTACCTTCGAACAAGATCCGGACTAGTTTTGAATAGAAGAAACTATTCAGAGGTTTCTATAAATTTTCACTTTGAATAAAAAATGAAAATGTTAATGTTTTTTTATAATAATAAGTTTTAGTAAATGGGCGAGGAATTGGGCAGCTGGCGACAACTAGTGGATGAGGTTGTCGGTGGAAAATAGAATTCGAATTTATGAAAAAGTATAATGATTTTCAAATTTATTTTACCATTTTCACTTTTATTTTTCCATGTATGGTTAAGATCTGTAAGGGGAAAAAAAAATTTGGGAGGCTTTGATTGAAAAAAGGAGCTGGAATTGAAAGGCGAGTTTTGTTTTGTTTGTTTATTGAGGGGGTAAATTGAAAAATTGACTAGTGTCGGACATAGCAGAGGAGATAATCTGAAATCTGGCGGTGGATCTGTGCATAAATTATACTGTTGAGTGAGAGTAAGAGAGACTTTGTGATGCTTCATAACAGCCCCACAACGTGCAAATCTGACTCCTCCCATTTTTTCTATTTTTTTATTTTTTTTAAATTATCTCTAAACTGTGTATAATTCCCTCTCCATTTTGTACCCCCAATATGTAGGAGTTGCATGCATGTCCCGAATGTCAAATCATCATGACATATTTGTTTGCTTTGCTTGCCAGGGTTTATTGGATCGAATAACAGAATATGACTTTCTAACAAGAACTGTGAAATGTTTTAGATAGAATTAGATTATGGTACATTGTATTGTTGAGAGTCGAGAAATAAACTGAATTCTAAATACTAAAAAAATCTGAATCTAAAAATATGCTGGATTCGCAAGTATCTATACATAATAATTCGTATTGAATTCCAGCTAACAAACAAAATCATAATGAATTGGATTTGCTCTCAACTCAACAAGTCTAATATAATTTCAAATATCATACCAAATCTGAAATTATTAGTTGGAAAAAAAAAATTAAAACTATTCAAACATGATAAAAAAAACAAAGTTAAAAAATACAAAGTTAAAAAATACGATAAATAACAAAAAAAAAAGGTTAAAAATATGATAAATTCTACCACCACTAAATTAACCTGGTGGTAATGATACTAATCTCACATTTTCAAAGAATAAAAATTTGAATCTTGCGTCTAGCATGATTGATTTAAAAATTTAGATGATATCATATAAGTCTATTCTAAAAAGAACGAAACAAACGATTATTTTGTACTTCTTCCTTAAAAAAAAAATGATAAATCCTTGTATATTAAAGGTTCTACATGTCAGTGAAAATAAATTAAGTAGGTAATAAAGTCTATGAGTCAAGTTGGAGGAGACACGGAATTTGGAATAGAATGGTCCCTCGTTCAATCTCTCTCATGCAAATGGAGAATAGGAGAAGGAGGTCCATGTGGCCCCATGAATGGGGTTTCACTCTTTCCCGATGCATTATAACGGTTCTTTCTTTCTTTCTTTCTTTTTGTCTTTTGTTTTCATACGCCTTATTTTATGATTTCATTTCTTGGGACTTCCTAGTTTTCTTTCGACAACAAAACACGAGAGGGTTGTTTGTTACATTGTGAGTGTTTAGATTGTTGTTGTTGCAATTTTTTAAACTTGAAAAGGTTGTGGTTGTATATAATAGGATGAGTGTTATAATAATGATTTGGATTGACTTTCGTCCTCGTAATAACTCAATACTAGATGTCAGCAACGAATAAATGTGAAATTAATGTTGTGGCCGACTTATTAATGCAGTTTTAACTTGATGTTAGTATTTTGATTTTCATCATCAGACAAGTGTATGTTGGTGAGAAAACAATCCAAATTAGATGATGATGGTAATTTACATTGACAAATAAATGTGTAATAAATGTTTTGGCTGACTTATTAATGCAGTTTATCTTGAAGTTAGTGTATCATGATAACTCATATATTCCTAGTCATTGTCATCAGACAAGTGTTTATAGAAGTGATAAACAAATCCAATCAGATAGAATAATAAACTAAAGAATATGCAAGTATTCATTAAAAAAAAGAATATGTAAATAATATATATTCATATTCATTAATAGTTTTATATACATAAATATGGAAATTCTATAATGTTACTCTCTGAAAATGAAATGTCATCAACCCTATAAGAAGAGATTGCTTGCAAGTTTTTGTAAGAGAGATTTATTTTAGGGAAGATTATGAGACTACCTTGAAATAAGAAAAATGTCTTTGAAAAAAGATAATAATTAAAGTAATATTTCCATTTATTCCGAAAACATGTTAAAACTTTTTCTTAAACAAGAGTTGTACACCTAACACTTTATGCCTTTCTTTTTCCTCAAGTGAAATGAATTTTCCTTTCATTGCAAGGAATAGTCAAAAGGTAAATTATTCATTGTAAGAATGAGATTCTCAATAATTCATGTACTTAACTGTTTTTAACTAAAACTAGGGAAATTCTATGCTACCCAGAGCACTAAATGAATGGTTATAATTAAAGGTCATTTCCTAATCGGATGGTTGTGATTAAAGACGAGAATTCTTCAGTCGGTTAATATAACATGCCAGCCCGTTACCTCTATTCTAAAACTATATAAAAAGGGTAAAGTTGTAATGAAATTATGTTACAGCCGGTCATGCTTTGTTTTCTTATTCTTACCCCTCTTACCTCTCCAGTAGCATCTCGTCTTCCCTGTTAGTGCCTCTGCGATCTTGAGAGATCATGAGCACAAGTTGCATGAAGCTCATAGAAAAAAAAATCTCTTCTGAAAGCTAAGCTCAATCATTTGCATGAGACTGGCAGTTGAGCTCCACAAAGTGAACTCTTTTTCTCATATTTTTGCTAAAAAAACTAAAATACTTTGGAAAGTATTTATGTACGCACATATGTAGATAAAAGCTCAAACTCCATAACATAGTCTTTGAGAAGCGGCTTAAGCAAGTTGAGCTCAAACTCCATAACACAGTCTTTGAGAAGCGGTTTAAGCAAGTTGAGCTCAAACTCCGCAACACGCAACTTGAAATATGAGAGCATGACAAGCTCTCATGCAACACCAAATTTGAATGTGAAGATTAAATGAACCAGAGATTCAAAAAAAAACTAAAAAAAAAAAAGTATATATATATATATATATATATATATATATATATATATATATATATTAAATGGACCCCGGCAGTCTTCGAGTAGGTTTTAACATCTTTTTCGCATTATGAATTAGTTGCAAGTTTTTAACATTTATGTGGTTGATTGAATTTGCAGGAGGCGGATCGAACGTATGGGCCCAAAAAAGATTAGAACGCGATCTTGAGAAATCATGGGCTCAAGTTTCATGAAGCTCAAATATCTTCTCAAAGCCAAGATTAATCACATGCATGGGGCCGGCGGTTGAGTTACACGAGGTGAACTTTCTCTTTCTCATAGTTTTGCTAAAAAAATCTAAAATATTTTGGAAAGTATTTATGTATGCACACACATATGTAGATAAATGGGTGTGTATGCACTCACATGTCTGGAGTATATGCATCCACCTCCAATTTTAATATATATTCATTAATAATTATGGTATTTGAGATAAAGAAAAATAATAATGGGACTAAATGGTAGATGTATAAAGTGTTGTTATAAAATTCTTAAACTATCATTGTCGTACACAAAAGGGCAAAGACCGTGGCCCAAAAACCTAAATCTACTCTCAATAATAACCTCAGACCAAACTAGGAAAAAAAGTTTTGGCCCAAATAACCCTATCAATTAATTAATCGGAGATTTTATATCCTAAATTGTTATGTAAATTAAGATTTGAAATCATGGATCTTGCAGAACTTCAAATCCGGATTAAAATACAACTCAAAAATCAAAATCGGGCATAGAAAATCCAAGAAACCAAAACCTGAATTCCCTCAATCAGGTCCCACACGTCAGTCTCTCCTTCTTCCCTCCATTGCTTCTCTATCTTCGTTTTATCACATCACTCATTCATCCACTCTCTGTTTCTCTAATGGCGACGACAGCTTTCGTGCCTAGAGCTTCCTCCTCTCTCTTTACGCTTCGCTCTTCATCTCTTCTCCGACGAGCTCGCTTCTCTGTTTCCTCTCAGCTCTCGAGTGATTCAATCACAGGTTTTGTTTTTATAACAACTCAGTTTGATTTGTTAATTTGTTTGAATTAAATCTATGTTTGTTTTGATTGAAGAGGTTTTGAAATTCAGGGAATGGATATGAAGGGCGAGTTGGGTTCTTAGGATTGGGCATCATGGGGAGCCCAATGGCTTTGAATCTCATCAAAGCCGGGTAATTTTTGTTATTTTGTTGATTGTTTCGTGATGTTTTAATCACTTTTGAATCTTCAAAATAAGAATTTATGATTTTTATTTTGTTTGCAATTGCATAACAGTTGTGATGTTACGGTTTGGAATCGAACAAAGAGCAAATGTGATCCTCTCATAAACCTTGGTGCCAAGTATGTATCTTATTACACATTTAATTTTGTAAAATTATCAAAAATATTCTTTTTCTTTTTTGTGAAAAAAAAAATATATTTTATTTTTTATAAATAGATATGAATCTTCGCCAGCTGAAGTTGCTTCATCATGTGATGTTACATTTGCAATGCTTGCAGATCCTCAAAGTGCAGTTAAATAATTTTCATTATTTCATTTTCTTTTTATGAATTTATATTATTTAATTTTCTAATTATTTAATGATGGTTGGTATTTTCATAGCTTGATGTTGCAACTGGGAAAAATGGCGCCATTGAAGGACTCAGTACTGGCAAAGGGTAAAAATATATTTCTACTCAATTTTTCATAATTAATTGAAAAAATAATAATTTATTTATTTTCATTTATTTTCATTTTTGTTTAATAATCAGGTATGTGGATGTGTCCACTGTTGATGGTGCAACCTCAAAATTGATTTGTGAAAATGTGAAAAATAAAGGCGCATTATTTCTAGAGGTAAATATTTAATTTTTATTTATTTAATTTGTTATTATTAATTGAATTTTGCAAATTATAGTACTTTGATTAAATCAGGCTCCGGTTTCAGGCTCCAAAAAACCGGCAGAAGATGGTCAACTAATTTTTCTAACAGCTGGTAGATAAATTCAATTATATTTAAAAAATTATTTTTCAAAGTTATATATATATGAATTAATTATTTTTGTGTTATTAAAATATATTTTTGATATGAAGGTGATGAATCCTTGTATGAAACTGCAGCACCGCTCTTAGACATTATGGGAAAGGTACCAAAATCTATAAATTGAATTATATTATTGATGGAAATATGAATTAATTTATTTTTTGTAACTGTTTAATAACATTAATAAATAATTTAACAGTCTAGGTTTTTTCTTGGGGAGGTTGGAAATGGGGCAGCAATGAAGCTTGTTGTAAACATGATAATGGGAAGGTAATTTAATTTATATAATCTTGCATTCTAATCTAACTTTCTTTTGTAATTAACAAATTTAATTAATTTATTATATTTAATTACTGATTTAATTATTTTATTTTCTTGTTTCAGTATGATGGCTTCATTTTCAGAAGGAATTCTTCTCGCTGAGAAAGTTGGTCTAGATCCGAATGTTCTCATTCAGGTTGCTAATTTATCAACTCTCAAATTTACAATTTCCATAAATTATTTTCTCAAATTTTCAAAAATTGATTAAAGACTATATATTCATATTTTTCAGGTCGTGTCTCAAGGCGCAATTAATTCACCAATGTACTCACTCAAAGGCCCTTCTATGGTCAAATCCACTTATCCAACCGCTTTCCCTTTGAAACATCAACAAAAGGTTTCATTTTTTTAAAGCATAAATTCATACGCACCCCTATAAAATATCAAAATATCGCCAAAATTATAACTTATCATTTTTTATTTATATTTTTTTGAAGGATATGAGGCTGGCATTAGGTTTAGCAGAATCTGTATCACAAGCTACTCCTATTGCAGCAGCAGCAAATGAGCTGTACAAAGTTGCCAAGTCACAAGGACTCAGCAACCAAGATTTTTCTGCTGTTATTGAAGCTCTCAAAGCCAAATTACAAGATTCGAAACACTAAATCAAATCGTTGAACTTCAATTTCCTCGCCTCGAATTATATATTGAAAATAATGACTGAACAGTCATTTGTCTGGTTATACAAATTATGTTGCGACCTCTTTATCATGTATATTCTTTTTCTTTTCTTTTTTTGTTACAATTTTCTTGCCTCGTGCGTATATGAGTTATCACACGTCAAATCATTGAATCCCTCTCCTCAACTCGATTTATAGCATGATAATAATGAAGAAGATTTGTCTGGTTATACAAATTGTGTTTACTTCTTTATAATGTATATTATTTTCTTTTATTTTTTGTTACAATTTTCTTGCCTCATGCTGATATGAGTTATTACATCACTCTATATCCATCCATGCATGACCCAAAAAAGATGCATTTAAATAAAAAAGATATAATATTGTTCTGAGGAGTATAATAATAAGGAAGCACAGTTCAAGATCTATTAGGCTAAAGAGTGTTACAACTTATTAAACATCTTAAAACAAAAACAGGCGGTCTGACATGTGAATCCAAAATCCATACACCCGCCTCAACCCATCACCTCATAATTATTCAAACAAACAAACAATACATGACACAAACATCTCATCGTAAAAATTCAACCACCTCATAATTAAACCCTACTTTTGCATGCAAACTATACATACACAAACCCCCAATTCTAAACATCCCAAATTATTTCATCAAGATCCAATTCCGGCAACTCCTTTCGCCTTCGTAGCCGCCTGAGCCGCCGCTGCCGCCGCAGCAGCAGCTGCCGCCCCAACACTAACGCCAGCTGTCGCGTTCATATTGGCCTCCACATCCACAACCTCCTTTTCTCTCTCCTCCTCTTTCCCTCCATTCCCAACCTTCTCCAACAAACTCTTAATCTGAGCCCCGCTCAGCGTCTCATGCTCCAACAACGCATTAGCCAACACATGCAACTCGTTGTTATGCGTCGTCAAAATATGTTTCGCGTTATTATACGCTCTCTCCAAAAACTCTCTCACCTCCTGCTCGATCCTCAGCTTCGTTTCCGTACTAACGCTCTTCCCATTCTCCTCAAAACTATAACTCACCAAACCCACATCCTTACTCATTCCATATTTCGTAACCATAGCATGAGCCAATTTAGTCGCCTGTTGTAAATCACTCGAAGCCCCGCTCGTAACCTCATTCTCTCCGAAAATCAACTCTTCAGCGACTCGTCCCCCCATACAAACATCCAATCTCGCGAGCATCTGTCTCCTCGAAATGCTCGTTTCGTCTTTATCTGGCAGCTGAGCGACCATGCCTAAACTCATTCCTCTCGGAACAATAGTCGCTTTGTGAACAGCCAAAGCTCCGTCCGTGTGGATCGCGACTAAGGCGTGGCCGCCTTCATGAAAAGCGGTGAGTTTGCGAGACTCGGGCGAAATCACGGCGGATTTGCGCTCGCTGCCCATCATGATGCGGTCTTTCGCGTACTCTAAGTCTGACATGCTCACGGATTTCGCGCCGTCCATCGCGGCTTTTAAGGCCGCCACGTTTACAAGGTTCGCCAGGTCAGCGCCTGAGAATCCCGGGGTTCCTCGCGCAATTATCATCAAGTCCACGTCCTCCGCTTTCAACACCTTTATTAAAGTAATTTATATTAAATTATAAAAAAAAAAATTTTGCAATTTTAAAGTTTATTTATTAGGGATAAATGCACGATTAGTCCTTGTACGTCAATTGGATTGCAATTTTTCCTTGTGCTACTGATTTAAATGTTCTGGTCCCCGTATATTATATAATTGTGCACCGTAAGTCCCTGACTCGAGGACTTATCATGCACGTTTTCATAAAATATAGGGACCAAAAAATTTAAGTCAGCAGTACAAGGACTAAATCACAATCCAATTAAAATACAAGGACTATCCCAATTTAAACAATCAACAATTACCTTAAGACACGTCAAACTCTTAAGATAATTTACATTAAATTACGAACTTGTATCCATATTTTTTATTTTAATGTTTTTAGGGTTGATCCATTAATTAATTACTAATTAATTATTACCTTTGACATGTGGGACTCCAAAATTTGCCGTCTCCCCTCGACATCCGGATTGGGGACCACAATATGTCTATCGAACCGTCCCGGCCTGACAAGCGCCTTATCCAACGATTCCGGAAAGTTCGTCGCCGCAATGACGATTATACCCTCATTCTGCTTAAACCCGTCGAGTTCCACCAGCAACTGATTGAGAGTCATCTTCATGTACTGCTGGTCCTTTGGATTCCTGCTCCCACCAAAATCCCATCAATAAATTAAAAAGGAAAGTTTTTTGGAAATTATCAAAAAACCCCTAATTTTTTAGATTCTTCTAGAGCCACCTACAAAATGAGTTGAATTTTTTTCACCCCATAGGGGATTTTTCTTAAGCAATATAGAAAGCGAGGGTGTTCTTGACAATTCCCAAGAAAGTCAGGGAGTTTTGAAAAATTCCCCGAAATAAAATCTAAAATGACTCACAGAAAGGAATTTTTCAAAAAACCCTAACTTCTGTGGAAAATTTCAAGAACACCCTAACTTTTTAGATTCTTCTAAAACCCCCTACAAAATGAGTTGAATTTCTCTTACCCCGTGGGGGGTTTCTGAAGGAATCTATGATGTGAGTTTTTTTTTTTTTTTTTTTTTTTTGATAATTTCCAAAAGAGTTAGGGGGGTTCCACAAGAATGACCGACTCAAAAGAGAAGGGGGAGTGATTTAACATCCATACCTGCTGCCTCCGATGGCGTCGATCTCATCAATAAAGATGATGCAGGGGGAGCGTTTCTTGGCGGCGGAGAAGAGGTCGCGCACGCGGCGGGCCCCCACGCCCACGAACATCTCCTCGAACTCCGACCCCGAGCACGAGAAGAACGGCACTCCCGCCTCCCCCGCTATCGCCCGCGCCAGCATCGTCTTTCCCGTCCCCGGCGGGCCCACTAACAGGACTCCTTTCGGCAGCTTGCCGCCCAGGCGCGTGAATCGCTGCACAAGGAGAGAAGAAATGAATAATGAATCAGAGATACAGCATGTGCTGAATAGAGCTTGCTCCCTCTTCTTCTATATTTATTTTGAGAGATTGTCGAACTATCGTTGATTCGTTATTTTTTATTTGTTTATACCAGATATCAAGTGACAAAATGAGGGTAATTTAGGCTTTTTATATATAAACAAGGAGAGGAGGGATATTGATGATAAGTCCCATCTTCTAAAGGGGTATCCATGATATTTCACGTTTTGTAGAGGCAGCCTTGATACTTCACATGTGAGATTCCGCACAAAAAAAAAAAAAAAAAAAACAAAAGTAAAGTAAATAATAAACCTTTGGATCACGTAAATAATGAACAATCTCCTCAAGCTCGGCCTTGGCCTCATCGACTCCCTTCACGTCACTAAACTTCGTGCCCGAGTCCAAACTCGGCTGCACCTCCTCATGCAACCCCAGCCCTTCATTCAAAACCACACACACAATTACACACCACCACGCCTTCAAAAAAATAAAGAAATTAACTGAGTACCTTTGCTGATGCCGCGGTCCTCGATGAGGGCCCCGATGCCGGAGATGAGCAGAAAAGTAAGAGCTATACTGCGGAAGGTGCGCCAGAGCTGCTCCTTGAAGTGGCCGGTCTCGGCTGTGACCATGTGGATCGGCGCCGATGCCGTACCGAGAATTCCGTCCTGAGTCGCGCTCCCTGCGTTCTTGAACGCCCCCATGCTGCTGGAGAAGTTGGCGCTGCTGCTCGGTAGTAACCTTTCTTCTTCCTTCGCCCCGCTACTTATCCCTTTAAGAATAAGAAAAAATAATAATATTGATCTTGATATTGATATTATGATGTAATGTGATCTAGGGGATTTTTTGAAAAAATAAATAATATATTTTCTTGCATTTGTGGAAAAAAGGTCTGCTTTTTGGAATATTAGAAAAATCCCCTTTCGAACTTTTTATTTTTGAAAAACTTCCTGACATTTAAAATGCTAAAAAGACCATTATTCTAACTTTGTTTTTTTAGAATAAAAGCTATAGTTAAGCGGTTTTCTTAGAACTTTACTATTTAGGTATTTTTTTGGAAAAATGGAAGTTAAAATGTTAAACGTAGGGTTTTTTCTTTAAAATATTCCAAAAGATTAGTACATATAGAGGGTTTCTGAATTTTTTGCTCATAATAATATACTATAATTGATATGATATTTGTACCTCTTTGTAATGTTTTGAGAAGGGTACTATCATCGAGGCGGTCAACTTTGACCAACGCCTTAACATATTCCGACAAAGCCGAGGGGTTAGAGTGCAAACTCGGCTGGCTCTCGAAAATCCTTATCACTCGCTCAGGGTCGCTTCTGTACATCTCCTTCAGCAGACTCGTCTCACTGGAGGCGTCCAGTTCCCTCGCTCTCCTTGAGAAAGTTCCCACGTAACTGGAGAGAGGTCTCTCTTGGATGTTTCCATATTTGCTGCCTGTTTTGTTGGTACCAAAAGATTTGCTTATTGTGAATTTAATTATATATGCTGGGTTGAAAAACAGATTAAATGGTTTAATACGTACCGTTGTTAATGATGGATCTGATGGTAGAGAGGCCTCTTAATGGATTGAAGTAAGGGTGTTGTTGCTCTACCTGATGTTTGGCAACCTGATTTATACAAAGGTATAATTATATTTAGTAACTATAATAATGAATAGTAATATGCAATTAAGTTGAAATATTTCGTACAATAGGTACAATAGCAAGACATAGAGCCCTAATTAGTGATCAAAGAATTTCGAATTCATAGTACAGTATGTATTGATTTTTAGTTAACATAACAATGGTTAAGTTAAGCCAAAAGGAAGTCAAACGAAGGCACAAACTAAAATCCTACATAAATTCTCAGCTACTGATTGATGAAATTATTATAGACCCAAATCCTACAACATTAAAATCAGCGCAGACCCTAATTTATTCCACCTTTGATGACAACAGTAAACCTCAAGATTTATCGAAAGGCAAAAAGAACCAAAATTTATCATGACGGGTTAGTAAAGCCAGCGGCCTCGATTCACACGAACAAGTATAAATCAAAATCTTATAATAACAAAAATCAGAACTAACCTTTACAAGAAGGCGCCTCCAAGCCATGCCGCCGCCAATAAATAGAATCTGTCCGCCTCTTCTCTCTCGATTGATCAATCGATTGCGATCTGATGTGTACTAATACAGAAGATGGAGTATCAATCTATAAATATAAATATAAATGGGTCTGAGAGAGATAAAAATCGGGGGCTGTCAGAAAGAGAGGAGAAATCTCTCCTGCTGCTTCTCAACTCTTTCACTTTTTTTTGCTCGTACCCCTTAATTTGTTGATATTTTATGAACATGTTCTCCAGAACCAGAAGGTTTGACAAACACGGTGGCCCTCTGACGGCCACATTCCAATTTTGTGTCGGCCCAAAATAAACGATATTTAAATTGTCGGCCTAAAATCCAGGATTTCAGTTTTCGAAATGTACAGTAACCCAATATAGGATTTTATATAGCACGAAGATCAGTTATAAATTGAACTATAAATAAAACCAAAGATTTCAAATCTCAGGTCGGTTACAAAATCCTCCTGGAAGGCTGGAACAAATAGCATATAAACTATTCATCCATTTCCTCACCAAAAGCTTGGCAGAAAAGCATAGCAACCACCATTCATAAGAAATATGATGTAAAATCAGTAAAATAAGCAACTAAAGTCGATCAAAATAACCCCTAGAACTGAAAATCACACAAAATACTGGTACATCAAACAAACTCTCATACATTCTACAACATTACGGGTTTCTCTAAATCTAACACAACACACGCGACAACACAAGTTTTCACTAATCTAACACATCACACACACGATAAACATCTCTCCAACATAAACAGCAACCACATAACATTAATTAAGACATAATTAATTAAGCTTTAGTAGGCCCACAAGTGGACAAATGCTCCTTGAACTTCTCCAGCTCGGCTACCACCTCTTCTTCCGGCCTATATATCAAATCACTCATCCTCCAAAGCTGCCATACAAAAATAAAATCAAAAATTAAAATCAATTAACAAAGTTATTAAAGAGTTGAAATGGAGAGGATTACCTGGAGAGTCCCACCGCCTCCAGTGCTCTCACCATCGTCAGAGACACTGACGATAGTCCATGGATCCGCTGCGTTCCAATGGAAATCCACCACCTTATCCCTGTTTTTTTTTTTATTATTATTATTATTATTATTAAATTAATGTTATTATATTAATCTACTTGAAATATTTCAGGAATATTAAAATGAGAAATAATCTAAAAGGAAAAATATACCTGTGACCAGCGTGCTGAAAGAATAAACCGGGCGGGGAGTTGGGCATCCTTGTTCCTTCTTTCTTTTTCCCAACCTATATATTTTATATAACATTAATATCTTATTTTAAAGAAAATCATAATTAATTTAAATAATACGAGAGAAAAAGAGAAAGTAGTACTTTTTCGTAGTCCCAAATATTAAGAAAACCATCTTCAGCTGCGCTTCCAAATACAGATGCCTTGTGTGGTGCCCACTGAAAAAATAATAATAAAATATTAAACAATAATTAAACTATAATAAAGAAAAAATAATAATTAAAATAAATATATTTGCCTGAACAGAAAGGACAGCAGATTTGTGGCCTTCGAATTTATTAACAGGGGCTCCAACGCCTCCATTTGTTAAGTTACGGCGATCAAACATCCTCACTGAATTATCAGCCGACCTAATAAAAATTAAAAATTCATACAGAGAAATAAATATCAGCAACTGTTATTACGGAAAAAAAGATAGAAAAAGAATAGAATAAAATACCCGGTCAAAACAAAGTTCATGTCATGAGGATTCCAATCAACACAGTGAAGATCCGCATTGTGCGCCTTTTCAACCTTTCACACCCAAAAAATAAAAATATTCAATCATAACTTCTAAAAATCAGAGATTATTTATTTTAATTTTAATAATATTATTTTTTACTTTAACATACCTTAACAACAGGACTGGTGCCGACTCTCGCATCCCAAAAGATAAGACACGAATCATCACCCACACTACAAAACTCTTGCCCACTGAAAATCCCAAAATAAAAAAACAATCAATTAAATAAATTCCTCGCATTAAATAATTCCATTAATAAACATCCTCACAAATATTAACATCATCATAATAATTACAAGAAAGATTCGCAAAAAAACCGTGCTTTTTCCCCAAATTTCAAAAAAGCCCCTAAATTTTTGCCAAAATTGCAAGAAAGCAGGGCTTTTTTGCAACTTCCAACAACACAGGGGCTTTTTTGCAAATTATTATTAACTTAATTACCTGGAGGGGCAGAACTGCACATCTTCAACAGTATCATCATGGCCTTGGAACAAACCTCTCGCAGCGATTTTAGGGCTTTCAGTAACCGAACTTTTGTCCTTTTCCTTTTCGTCTTTTAGTCCTTCAGGCTCGTTGTCAGAGCTTCCCAATGTGGAGATGTGGTCTTGTATGCTCCACAAAACCACCAACTTATCTTTCCCTGTATTAAAAAATACACACATTTTTTTCATATTTTAAAATAGAAACTCAAGAAATTACATTTTATTTTCAAAAACGCCACTACATTATGACAAAATTGAATAAAATCTGCATTAGTGGAAATTGTAAGAAAGCCCCTGCGATATTGTTTAAATTAATGTAGGGTTTTTTTTTTGCAGTTTCCAATAGTGCAGGGGCTTATATGCAATTTCTTCATAATGTAGGGGCTTATTTGTAAATTTCCCATTAATGTTTAAAGACCTCCAGAAAGGACGAAAGGTTCGGTTGGGCACATGGAGAGAGCAAACTCAGCATTCTCTTGATGACCTGTCAAAACCTGTAACACATAACAAAATTGTTACGATAATATAATAATAATGACAAAACTTATATTAAATTATGCATGATATTATATATAATAAAGTATGAGAGGTGATTAATTACCAGATCAGGGCGTGATTCAGTGGCGCCTAAGACAGCCTGGCGGTTCGGCTGTGCCTCTACATCCCAAATTAAAACCTAATTAAAATAATATCAATTAATTATTAATTCATAAAAATATATTTAAGTTGGAAAATTGATATGAAAAAGAATAGCAAAAGAGATTAATAAATACATCAGGGCTGTCAGTGTGAGTTGCGACAATCTTGCTGTTCTGTGGCAGCTCCCTTATTCTATTTACCTGTAATCATATAATTCAACAATAAATATATATTTTTCTAGTTTAAATTAAAATAAAACACAATTCATTATAATTATTTATTTTATACCTCTCCTGGATGAATAATGGTCTTGAACTTTTTGATAAAAGGAGAGCGTGCCTCCTCATTGAACTGAAACAAACAAAAATGAAAAATAATAATAATAAATTCACGCATAAACATAAATGTCTTTTTATTAAATTAAAAATAAAAAATATAGTTAAGGCTGACCTCAGCAATGTGTTCAGCAGCGGCAACCCTAGGTTTCACAACTTCACAATTCGCCACAACCAAAGTATTTGGAACCGTTCCATCAGTCTGAAAATTAAAAAAAATAAATAAATCATCAATCATTCAATTTAAATGTATGGAATTTTTGCTGTAAGAAAAAAAAGGAGGAGCTTGCCTGTTCAGAGAGGTAAAGGCGCTGGCGATTCTTGTATGTCGCTTGCTCAAGTTGTGGGCCCCACCTTTATTTTCAAAAAATTAAGTATAAAGTTAAAATATATGTGGAAAATACAATAAAATGACAGAAATAATTGGTAGATGAGTTTGTGTGAGGAGTTTGTTCAACAAATTTAAAGCTCAGCTCGAGTTTTAAGGCCAGAAATGTTTACAAATCTAAAACCCTAACAGCGTGATAATTGTAAGGCTCATGCTGGGAGAACCAATCAAAGAGGAAATCACAGCTCCAGTAGAAAAAAAAATGCAATAAAAAGAGCAAAAAAAACGAAGAACCCTACAAAACCCCTATTTTACCCTAAAAACCACAAAAAACAAAAACCAGCAAGCACCAAATGCAGGAAAAATTCCAAAAAGTCCGAAACATTTCAGCTTCCAAAACCCTAGTAGAACGAAAGAAGCATAGAGGAAGGAAGGAGAGAGTAGCGGCAGGAAAGAGAAGGACAAACAACGAACCCTACAAAACAAGCCCCTATTTTACACTAAAAACTACAAAAACAAAAAACAACGAGCTCCAAATCAAATGTAGAGAAATTTCTACTGTGTTGAGCTTCCAAAACCCTAGAACAAAAGGACCAAAGAGGAAAGAAGAGTAGTACCGGCAGGAGAGGGAGGGCCAGACGAGGTTGTGGTTGGCGAACCAGTCGTAGAGCACGGGCACCAGCGACTTCCACTGCGCGTACCTCTCGTCCACCGCCGCCGATCCCCCTTGCCTGCTCCTCATCTCTCTCTCTCTCTCTCTCTCTCTCTCTTTCTCGCTTGAGTTCGATTCGATTCGAGCGAATGGAAATGGAATTATGAAATGAAGCTCGTGACTCGTGAGATGGGTGGATAAATGAATATGAATGAATGAAATCGGGTCCGACTCCGAAATGAAATAACGAGGGTATTGGACAGACAGGTGGGGCCTGTTGATCTTTCCTGCTTTTATGGAAACTCAGGATTTGAAATCCGGCATATTTTATTAATCAGCATATGCAACATTGCAACCACATATTTATCCGCATATTTCTTTTCATCAAAATGCATATATCAAATTATTTGAATACCATATAATCAATGTGAAATGATAATTCAACATACACGTGAATTAGTAGATAATTCTGAATTTTTGACTGGTTTTGTTAAAAGCTACTAGTGATTTCTTTTCTCCATACAATCTTTGAGAAGCATCTAAAGCAAGTTGAACTCACACTCCACATCACCCAGCTTGAATTTGATCAAACTGACCTTGCATTAGCTCGTTAACTTTGGAGAACAATCATCTCAAGAAGAAATATGAGGTAGTATTTATTATGTACTTTCAAAATGACAGGTTGCATTATTTGCCGAGAAGAGCGGTTCCTCAATTGACAAAGATTGTGGAGGATGCACAAGAAGACGATAAATAATTAACACAATAGATAAATAATTAGCCATTCTAAAATGTCATAACAATTAAAAATTAAAATAGATCCTTACTTATTCAATCTGGCATTCTTTTGCCCAAACAAAATCTAATTGTATGGTGAGTGATGCAAGCTTGAAATCTTCCGAATAAAACTAGTATTAAAATAAATAAAATAAAAAATTATGAAATTGTAAAAATAGAAAAGTTGTAAACGTCTATACCAGATTACTGAAACAGAACGGCATGCCAAAACTTTAGCTTGCCGCCGTTGAATACATGTCAAAGCGATGTCGTAACTGCTGCTTCATGTGTAACAACACTCTTGAATCAGTCGCGCATCTGTTGTTTGAATGCAACTTTGTGAGAAATCGGTGACAGTTGTTGTGAACTGCCTTGGATACAGAGTCAAAACTGCCAACCAATATCTCGGCGATGCATTCAAACCTTCTTAAAATAGGCACTCCGCAATTAATCAAAAAAATCTTCCAAAAAAATTCAAATCTACAAAAAAAAACAAAACAAAAATAAGAATCAATTGAAACAAATCTAATGAAAAGGATATCGGACGCTGAGCACGTAACCGTTGCCGACCAAAGCGAAGGCTATCTTGCCGCCATGCACCATAAACCTCCGTAGATCCCTAACCGGCACACAAGACAGATTCGTAACTGGCCTTTTACGACTTACCTAAACTAAATTGAAGGAGCTCGGTGAGCTTGCAGTCCCTATACGACACGTGCTTCTTACCCTGCGCGAGATCGGAAATCACCCTGCCCAAGACCAATAGTGAATTGTTGATGCGCGCAGCCTCTTAATCGGTCGCCAGCCGCTTTGGACTTCTTGACCCTCTCGCTTCCGGCTAAGTCGATCAGCTGGAGGCACGAGCGGGTGGTCGCTTCGGTCTTCACATTCGTTTCCTTCACGTGCACCATCAGAATACTGATGAAAAAAAATAAATGGATTAATAAATAGGATTTTGAGAAATAAATAGTCTATTCTATATTAGCAGATATAGTTAGCCACAAATAATCCCGTGTGGCACGAAGGGCCAGTGTCCTTTTATGTAGCTCTTAGGATAGCCACTCATCCATTAATGAGTGAGCAACTCTCCATAGATTAGATTGTAGATATAGCCATTAGATGGATTGTATGTTATATATAGTTGTATATTTCTAAGATGTAATGTTAAGAAAACACAATCAATGAAACACAAATTAATTCAATCTCTTACTGTCTCATTACTCCACATATTACATATGCAATCGCCATATTGATCGCCATATTAATTCTCGATTTTGTTAGAAATGTATCTGGGATTTCTATTCCTACCAAAGTTGGAAATACAAATCTCATCTTCTCATTCTTTTTTGTTGTATTCTAATACATACATCAAAATATCATTATTCTCTTTTAAAGTTGCTTAAAAGAAATCAATTAAAATAATCCCATATTTAGTATTTTTTAGGGTTTTAGGGACATAACTAACAATACTCTTAAAAAGTCTAATGATACTCTTAAAAGTCTAAGCGATTTTCATTCAATCATTCTTCTCACTCTGTGTCCGGTTTAGTTCGTTTTCTTTCTGTTGCTATGTTTGGAATTGGTTGAGATTGTTGTTCAGTTGGAACCAATTGCTCCAGTTATACTGACGCTCGTACTAAATATCGGATTAGATTGTTTGCTTATGATTTTGGATTTTGAGCTTTCTACAGTCAAAAGAGTTGGAACCAATTATGTCTCTTCTTTTTTGTTTGTGTTACTTCTTTTGTTATTTGTAGGTAAGTTGCCAGATTAGTCGAGTCACTAGGTTTTGATGAAAAAAGTTCAATGCAATAAGTATTTTTATTTTTTCACATATGCATTTTGATGAAAAGGGAATATGGCGATCAATATACGGTTGCATATGTAATATGTGGAGTAATGAGACAGTAAGAGATTGAATTAATCTGTGTTTCATTGATTGTGTTTTCTTAACATTACATCTTAGAAATATACAACTATATATAACATACAATCCATCTAATGGCTATATCTACAATCTAATCTATGGCTGAGATTTGCTCACTCATTTGTAGGTAAGTTGCCAGATTAGTCGAGTCACTAGGTGTTTGTTTGATGTACCTGTATTTTGTGTGATTTTCAGTATCTTGGGTTTATTTTGATCGGCTTTAGCTGCTTATTTTGCTGATTGTACATTATATTTCTTATGAATATAGGTTTCTATGTTTCTGGCTAAGCTTCTGGTGAGGAAATAGATGAATAGTTTATATGCTATTTGTTCCAGCCTTCCAGGAGGATTTTGTTTGAGACTGTAACCGACCTGAGATTTGAAATATTTGGTTTTATTTATAGTTCAATTTATAACCTGATCTTCGTGCTATATAAAATCCTATATTGGGTTACTGTGCAATTCGAAAACTGAAATCCTGGATTTTATATGAGCCAACAATTTAAATATCGTTTATTTTGGGCCGACGCAAAATGGGAATGTGGCCGTTTGTCACTGTTTTGAAAATAATGTGCGGAACAGATAGATTTTCAGTTCTGCCAAAAACGGTCCATTTGACGTACTAAACGTGGTTAATTAGTATTAAAAATCTTGTTTCGCCACTAGTAGTGGCGGAACATGTTAAAATATTTCTTTACCCTCACTTAAAAATTGAAGAATTACTATATTCCGCCACTACTAGTGGCGGAACAGGTGAAATAGTGGCGGAACAGGCCAAATGAACTTTTTAAATCTGACTTAAAAAACGCAAGAAAAAACCACCTGTTCCGCCACTATAAGTGGCGGAACAGATGAAAATACCCTCTGTTCCGCCACTATAAGTGACTTAAAAAACGCAGAAAAATCGGTATTTTCACCTGTTCCGCCACTACTAGTGGCGGAACAGAGGGTATTTTCACCTGTTCCGCCACTTATAGTGGCGGAACAGGTGATTTTTTCTATGTTTTTTAAGTCAGATTTAAAAAGTTCATTTGGCCTTTTCCGCCACTACTAGTGGCGGAACAAGATTTTTAGGCTAATTGCCCATTCATGAGCCATGTTAATCTTTAAGTGGGGATAAAGAAATATTTTAACATGTTCCGCCACTACTAGTGGCGGAACAAGATTTT
The DNA here is from genome assembly GCA_024447665.1 of Juncus inflexus. Classification (NCBI taxonomy): domain Eukaryota; kingdom Viridiplantae; phylum Streptophyta; class Magnoliopsida; order Poales; family Juncaceae; genus Juncus; species Juncus inflexus. The sequence continues at coordinate 10,661,079 of JAJHPC010000018.1, forward strand.
TAATACTAATTAATCACGTTTAGTGCGTCAAATGAACCGTTTTTGGCAGAACTGAAAATCTATCTAGTGGCGGAACAGAGGTTGTTCCGCCACTAATAGTGGCGGAAATGGTAGTTACCACATTATTTTTAAAACAGTGGCAAGTATTGATTTATTTTGGGAAATAATGGTATTCAAAAAAAAAAATTCGTGTTTGTCAAACCTTCTGGTTCTGGAGAGCATGTTCATTAAATATCAACAAATTAAGGGGTACGAGCAGAAAAAAGTTAAAGAGTTGAGAAGCAGCAGGAGAGATTTCTCCTCTCTTTCTGACAGCCCCCGATTTTTATCTCTCAGACCCATTTATATTTATAGATTGATACTCCGCATCTCTTTCAAGTAATACATCTTCTGTGTTAGTACACATCAGATCGCAATCGATTAATCGAGAGAGAAGAGGCGGACGGATTCTATTTATTGGCGGCGGTTTGGCTTGGAGGCGCCTTCTTGTAAAGGTTAGTTCTGATTTTTGTTATTATAAGATTTTGATTTATACTTGTTTGTGTGAATCAAGGCCGCTGGCTTTATAACCCGTCATGATAAATTTTGGTTCTTTTTGCCTTTCGATAAATCTTGAGGTTTACTGTTTTCATCAAAGGTGGAATAAATTAGGGCTGATTTTAATGTTGTAGGATTTGGGTCTATAATAATTTCATCAATCAGTAGCTGAGAATTTATGTAGGATTTTGGTTTGTACCTTCGTTTGACTTCCTTTTGGCTTAACTTAACCAGTGTTATGTTAACTAAAAATCAATAATCGGAATTGCGATCTTTGTTTCACCAAGTTGCAAAAGGTCCATCTTTCTGCTTTTATTTGAACATTAGAAAGGAAATTATAAAGTTCATTTGGATTTTTGTTCACTATTTTCAGACAAATTGTGCCCTTTATCTGAGAAGAACTACGCAATAAAAACTAAGCAAAGATGGGTATCATAGAAAGGATTAAGGAGATTGAAGCTGAGATGGCTCGCACTCAGAAGAACAAAGCCACAGGTCTCTCTTTCTCTCTCATCTTATTAAATTGTTATTTTGTTATAATTCACACTATATTTTTTCGCTGTAAAATTAGTGCAAGACTCATCTTTCCTATCTCTTATCCTTAACAGAGTATCATCTCGGTCAATTGAAGGCCAAAATCGCAAAATTGAGAACTCAACTGCTCGAACCTCCAAAGGTACTCAAACTTCCATCAAACAAACCCCAATTTATCAACACTTTTTTTATTTACACAAACAATTTCCATTCTTTTTCAACTCACTAAACATCCATCCAAAACCCTAATTCATCTCCCTAAAATCTAGGGTTCAAGCGGAGCAGGCGAGGGTTTTGAGGTCACGAAATTCGGCCACGGTCGCGTCGCCTTAATTGGATTTCCAAGGTTCTCCATTTCTACTTATATCATTACAAGCCACAACTTTTCAACTCAGCAGAATTGACTCATATAAATAATAATTTTCTTTCTGTAGTGTGGGTAAGTCGACGCTGTTGACCATGTTGACCGGCACGCATTCCGAGGCGGCATCGTATGAATTTACTACTCTCACTTGCATTCCTGGAATTATTCATTATAATGATGCTAAAATTCAGATGCTCGATTTGCCCGGAATTATTGAGGGTGCTTCTGAAGGCAAAGGTCGCGGCCGTCAGGTAACAAATAAAACATAAAAAAAGGGAAATTCGCAAAAAAGCCCCTGTGTTATGCCTGGATCGCAAAAAAGCCCTTGCCTTTAATTTGAAGTTAACTCCATTTGTTTTAATAGTTTAATCAGGGGCTTTTTTTGCAATTTAAGCATAATCAGGGGCTTTTTTGCAATTTGAGCATAATGCGGGGACTTTTTTTGCATAATTTATTTCCCTTTGGAAAAAATTATGTTTTTCATTGTTCTTAATATATTTTTTTTTACTCTTTTGTAGGTTATTGCGGTGGCCAAGTCTTCTGACCTTGTGTTGATGGTTCTTGATGCCTCCAAAGTATGTCTTTTTACAATTAAATATTATATTTTCATTTTTAATAAATATCATAATATATATATTCAATTTATATGATATTACTAATAAATATCATAGTATGTAATATATTAAGATAAATTTTGAACTAAAGATATTGAAATTAATTTTTGTCAGAGTGAAGGGCACAGGCAGATATTAACTAGAGAGCTGGAAGCAGTTGGATTGCGTTTGAACAAACAGCCGCCTCAGGTTAATTATATTTAAAATAAATATTATAAATAAATTAATTACACTCTTTATTTCATACAGTAATTATTATTAATACATTAAATAAATGCAGATATATTTCAAGAAGAAAAAGACAGGTGGCATATCCTTCAACAGCACGTGTGCCTTAACTCATGTTGACGAAAAGCTGTGCTATCAGATTCTTCACGAATATAAAATACACAACGCTGAAGTACTAATCACTTAATTAATTACATTTATTAATAACTGATAAATATTATGAGGTAATATAATGAAGATTTGGTGTTTTTATGTAGGTTTTATTTAGAGAAGATGCGACAGTGGATGATTTGATTGACGTGATAGAAGGAAACAGAAAGTATATGAAATGTGTTTATGTGTATAATAAGATTGATGTTATTGGTATTGATGATGTGGACAAATTAGCTCGTCAGCCTAACTCAGTCGTCATTAGCTGCAATTTAAAGGCATAGTCTTATTATTGCTTTTTTTATTATTATTTTATTTTATTGACTTGAATGTTCTTTAATTGAGTTATTTTATGTTTTTGTGTAGTTGAATCTGGATAGACTGCTAGCAAAGATGTGGGATGAGATGGGTTTAGTTAGGGTTTATACTAAACCTCAAGGCCAGCAACCTGATTTTGATGAACCTGTAGTCCTTTCAACTGTAAGTTATTTATCTTAATTAATTAATTTTAACTTTTTTAATATATTTTTTTATTTAACAGGATAGGGGAGGCTGTACAGTAGAGGATTTCTGTAACCACATACACAGAAATTTAGTGAAAGAATTAAAATACGTTTTGGTTTGGGGAACCAGCGCGAGACATTATCCCCAGCATTGCGGACTTTTACATCACCTTCATGATGAAGATGTCGTCCAAATCGTCAAGAAAAAGGTATATTCCCACAATTTAAGCACATATTATTAGAATTTAATCATATATTTTATATTATTCCATAAATTAATGATAATTTTGATGGAGCAGGAAAGGGAGGATGGAGAAGGGAGAGGGAGGTTCAAGTCGCATTCGAATGCGCCTGCTCGTATTTCTGACCGACAGAAGAAAGCTCCTCTTAAAACTTAATTTTTGTTTTATTTTTCTAGTTATTTATTATTGTTATGAAGGTTTTGGAGATGGATTTTATTTTTGAGACATCTATCTTTATGAGATGCTTGTAATCTTTGTCGCCATGAATAATGTTTCCACTTTGGACTTGTGTTGGCTTGTTGTTTGGTGTGTTATGTTATCTAGATAATAATTTATTATTGTTTTATTTGAATTTTACTCTTTCCATATTTATTATTGTAAAATGCATTTAATATATTTATGCCGATCCATTTTTAATTAACTCTCTTGCAAATGACCTGTATGAGCCACACAATTCTCAACATAATACTCTGACACAAAATTTCTCCACTCTCCAAGTTCGGTTAAAGAATGACGTGGCGACCTCTTATTGGCTACAACTACCTCCGGCACGTCAGTAAACTCTGCGCATTAAAACCCAACTGTTTCCTTTTCTGGTCCACACTCCCCCGTCCATAAACCACGTCCATGCAAATCCGTCCCAGCCCACTTTCTTCTTACAAAACACCACGGGACCCACTTTCACAGTCAACTCCCTAATTCTAAAAACTCCCGGTCCACACCGTTCTTCCTAAACCAGGTAACCTTCCTTATTTCCCTCTTCACCTTTCTTCTCTCCGTTTCTCTTCCTTCCCTTCTTCCAACAATGGCTGAGAAAGCGGCGAAGAAGTCCTCTTCTCCAACTCCCACGCTCCTCCTCCTCTTCATAACCTTCTCCTTGCTCCTGTTTCTGCTGTTAGTCTCCTTGGCGCCGAAACCCGCCACCTTTCACCGGCACCACCGCCGCCTGAAGCTCCGCACCAACTTCTCCGGCTCGGGCGGTAACCACACGGCGTTCTACTTCGACCCTGTCATTGCGGATTACGAGCGACAGATTGAGGACCACCAGTGGGAGCTGGATCACCAATTGGATTCTAATCACACTCATGGTCAGTTTAGCTTTTTTATGTTTGAGTATTTTTATAGATTTTGGAGTGTTTTAAACAGACTTTTGAATTTGTAAGTAGGGTATTTCAGTTCATGTTGGATTTACTTCTGAATTTGTAAATTGTATTTGCAGTTGGGATGGTGAAAGTTAATAGGGTAATAAAAAATGCTAAAAAGAACATTTTTTTCTACGATTAGATCCGTCCTGAAAATAGAAAAATCCTCTAAATTTTAATCTAACATTGGTTGGTTGTTTTGTAGTCTGACTTTTGCTGTTATTAATGTCTTAACAGAGGAAAATTATAAAAGATCTCTAAATTTTGAGTTAACATTGTTTTAGTTTTGTAGTCTAATCATTTTGCTATTTTATTTTTTGATAAAATGTTTTTTGCTATTATTGATGCTTTGACAGAGGAAAAATATAAAAATTCTCTAAACTTTGAGTTATACTAGTGTTTACCTCGCGTTGCTTCAGGCCGAGCGATGTATGATTTTATCAAAATAATCAATGAAAAATATTTGAGATTTTCAGCCAAAAAGAAATGTAATTATGTTTTAATGGTTTTGATATATTATTTATGATATTTATACTTTAATGTGAAATGTATAATATTTTTGAAAATTTATTGGGGTACAATGAAAATATAATTTATTAAGGGACTATTACTATTAATTATGAGAGAATGGAAATTTCCTACTTACTAAACGGGTTAAATTTGAATATTTTTTTTTAAATGTAATAAATGAAAAAAAATTACAATAAAATATTTGTTTATGATTAAAAGATTATTTATGAACAATCGAGTAATAGAATAGTTTTTGAGAAAACATGTATTTTATTGTATTAGGTTTCATGGTTTTGATAAAATATTAGTGATGTTTTTATATTTTGTATGATATTTTAATATGAAATATATAATAGTTTGAAAGAATATTGGGGTACAATTCAAATATAATTTATCTAGGGACCATTAGTTAAAGAAAATTTCCTAGTGACTCAACAGTTTAGATTTTCATGTTTTTTTATGCAAAGTAATTAAATGACAAAAAAAAAACCTGGATTTGAACTTGCATCTCTTGGATGAAAGCCAAAATCATGAGTCACGCGCTGCAGCACAACTTGGTGGTTACTGTTGCTTCTTTAGATAGTCTTGTGCTTCAAATTTTCCGTCAAAATAGGCAAAAAAAAAGAAAAATAGCCTTTCTCGAGTTTCGAACTCAGGGCGGTTGGCTGTGGTCGGAACAATCCTATAACTAAACATGCTTCAGATTTTCTCTCAAAATAGACAGAAAAAAGGTGTGCTGCGCGAGTTTCGAACTCACAATGGCTGGATGAAGAGCCAGCGATGGAACCAACTGCGCTACAGTCATTTTCTGTTAGTTTTGATCGGAGCAATCCTATATACTAAATAGGCGAGCATAACACGTGTCAACCCCAAAATGAAATATTGAGCTTTTATTATAACTATCATAATTATAATTATAATATTGTTTTTTATTTGTAGTTTACTTCTTTGTTATTTACAATTTATGTAAAATATTATCTCATCTTTTATTTATATGTTCGGACTGACAAAATAGAACATGGAAAATATGATGATGAGTATTTCGTCCCAAGAAAAAGAAACAAAAATGAATATTAAATATAATTTAGTTAATTATTTAACATCTAATTTTATTGGGAATAACGTAAGAATTTAAAAATATATGTTCATAAAATATTTGAAATCTAAGGGCTTTCTAATTTTTTTCCTTACATTAATTGGCATTTTATTTTATTTTATCATTCTTGAGTTATTTCTTTATTTTCATTTTTTTATATCATCTTTATCAAATGTTAGAGCAAAGCATTCCATTAATAATTCTTTTTATTTTATAAGTGGAGCCTACCATGCCTCTCTCTTTGGTGAAAAAGCTGCCCAAGAAAAAAACATAGGGTTTTGTCATTTTCATGTTACATTTCAAAATAAATAGTGAGTCATTAATAATATCTATATACATGAAATATATTGACTCACTACACGATATGCTATTCAGATGTAGCCGTAGTACTTTATTAATTTTGTGGGCCCATACTTTTTCCTTCTGATTTTTTGTGAAACTTACTATCTAAAAATCCTCAAATGGGTTGACTAAGTGTGCCTCACTAATGAACTTAACCTGACTCGTTACACATAACATTGTATAGAAAATAGTACAAAAAAATATGAAAAAAAAATACACGTGTCAGCCATTCACAAAAGCTAGAAAAATATATAGAGGGGGAATTGGTTTAGTTCTCTAATCCAGTTTTATCTTATTAACATCTTAACAGAGGATTTAACAGAATGGGAAGAATACATGAGAGCTCAAAATTACATAAATGATGAGGAGAGATTCAACATGACAGACCGCATCACACAACTGTTCCCGCTCATCGACTTAAACCCTTCAGATGGACACGTGTCAGCACAGGAGCTCGCCAGGTGGCACTTGGATCAGGAAAGGAAACAGAGGCTGCACCGGACCGAGAAAGAGATGGGTTTGCATGATAAAGATAAAGACGGATTTGTTTCGTTTGAAGAGTATAATCCGTCTAAATATGCTATTGAGGGGACCCACTTTGGTAATTTTGTTACTTTTGTTTTATTAATTTTATGATTAGTTAGTGTTCAGTTTGTCTTTATGAAATAAAGAACAATATATCTTTGAGTACTTGTTTGTAAAATTAAAAAAAATGCAAGGGCTTATTTGTAAAAAATGAAAATTCTGTAACAGATAAAGAGTCTTGGTGGAGAGAGGAACACCTCAATGCATCGGATATAGATGGCGATGGCCGTTTAAACTTGACGGAATTTGACCAGTATATTAATTATATTTTTATCTCATTTATTAATATATTATATTATAATACGCGTATTATCATTTGAAAAATTGTATTATTAGTCATACTCACTTTTTATATGATGTTTCATCAGGTTCTTGCATCCATCTGAGGATAGTAATCCTAAACTTATAAAATGGCTAAGCAAACAAATAATTAGGTGAGAAATATATCTCATTTTTTATCATTTTTGTACTTTGATCCTTTAAATTTTGGATATTACATTTATTTATTAATTGTTTCTTGAAAATTGAATTGTAGGGAGAGAGATACAAAGAAAGATGGCAAGCTTGATTTTAAAGAGTTTTTTGAGGGATTATATGATAGATTAAAAGATATGGATTCAGATCATCGTGAGATTCCTGAAGATTCAAGAAATATGAAAGCGCAACATTTATTTGTGAGACTCGATTCGAATTTGGACGGGTAAAAGAAAATAACATTTTGTGTGCCATTGTTTATTTATCTGTAGTTTAAAAAGAGTAACTGTCAAAAGGTAAAATTTATTTATGAATTAAATTTTTTTGGGGTTATTTAGATATTTGACAGAAGATGAAATGGGACCAATTGTCTCTAGATTTTATCCTTCAGAAAATTACTATATAAGAGAACATGCGGATTACATTATGTCAGTGGTAAGATTATATAAATAAAATTTTCTAAATTAATATAATTAGTTTATACAGAATTTTATGAAATCATAATTTGTTTCTTTAAATTATAGGCGGATCAAAATAAGGATGGATATCTAACATTGAAAGAGATGATTGATAATCAAGAATCATTGTATGGAGCTTTATATGAAGATGAACATAAGGATTTTGATGATTATTATAATGATGAGTTCCGCTAATTATGTGAGGATTATTATTATTTTTACACTTGATTATTGTGAAGATTGTTTTGCTTATTCATAATGTGCTGATTTTTATTTCTTTTTTATATTTTACAGGTGATGTGACGTGATATACTCTTAAATTTTTACTTGACCTGATTAACCCTAATTGGTTAACTCTCATCATAGTTTTGCTTCTCTAGGTTAAATATATATGCTGGTACTTCATCTTCGAGACTTGAGAGGAAAAGTTAATTTGGTACCACAATATTGTTTAATGATATATTACTAAATTAATATATTCATGTTGAACAACATATATAATTGTTAGATTATTCTTTTGTTATATATTTCAATTTCATGTACTTGAGGTTAAACCTCTGTTAAACAGTGTCCTTAATTCTCTTATTTTTGTGTTCAAATGTTCTCACGTGCCATAAGAGGTTAATTCTCTTATTTTTGTGTTCAAATGTTCTCACGTGCCATAAGAGGTATCACCATTGGCACGTACCAGTTATAGTTGGTACCAACTCAATTCAAGCAAGTAGTGGTATGTATGAAAAGGGTACAATGTGATGAGAAGAGAGACTCGTGACAAGTGAGACAGTAACAAGTCAGTCTGGTTGACCTGTCAGACAATTGATGCATGATATAATATCTCTCATCTATTTATGGGGGCCTATCCTATTCTATTGTCTGTCTTGTGTATTGGAAAATCTGACATGTGATTGGACCACGCTACCTGCTCAGCCTCAGCCTCAGCCTCAGCTCATTCATTCATTCATGACCTCTCTCATTTTAACAAAATTTATGTGAGTTTTGCTCGTGTGGTTAACTTGTATGTGTTGTTTTCACATGATATTTAAGAGTAAAATTGTATGTGAAAGTGAACATTCCGTGAATGTAGCTTAGAAGAAACATATGATAACTGTATGCATTTTACTTTCAACAAGAGCTTGCATGATTCCTCAAAAAAAAAAAAAAAAAGAGAGCAACAAGAGCTTCCATATTTGCTTAAGACTGACATAAATATATTACGTTTTTTCAGCAAAAAAAGAAATGTATAATAATTTTTTTTAATACTTAGTGTAAGGCTAGATCACAAGAAATCCTTATTATTTCTGAAACAGTAAACACTAAAGGTATACAGCTATGCAGCCGATTAGCAATCTTCACACGTGAATGAATGAGGTACGAAAAACTATCCTCAAATTATTCATTCATCCAAAATAAAATAAAGAAAACAAATCCTCAAATTATGGATTCATTGGATTAGATTTCACAATACAAGACAAGGTAATGGGACCTCTTATTGAAGAATCCAAAGTCCCCAAAAAACTAATCCAAAGTCCCCAAAAACAATTTTATTTAAGGAAATTTTCAAACTAATATATGGTAATTAAATGCAAGTAGGTTTTAGTACCAAAAAAGAATGTTTTAGTTGTAGAGATTCTTAGACAAGATGGGCCCACTTCTGGACTTTAACGTTGAAATATTGAAGGCCTATGGGCCTATTTTTACACCCCACATGCACAGATTCTCATATTATTATTTTCACAATCAATCTATTAAGAAATAAATAAATAACATGAAGAAAACCATTCATATTCTTTATTTCTTTATATCTTTATTTTTTATTTTTTGAAAGTTGTGACGTGGACATGAGACTGATGGGTAGCGTGTGTGACTGCCCAAAAGACAGTCTTACCTGTCACATGCATGAAACTGTTTCTCTGTTATTTTCTAATCGCAAAACTGTATGATTTATTCAATAATAACAAAAAATATTAAAATATTATCGAACTGAAAAAATTGGCCAAGTTGAAAGCAAAAAGAACATAATTAATAACAAGCATTCTTCTTACAATTTAATATTGAAATGCTACTCCTCTCATTCTCTACAACAAAAAGTGCACTAAATAGACAAAATAAGAATAGAAAAAAGGAACATCATGCAAATTTCATGCAAAAAGAAAACAAAATATAAATAATATACTAATATCTATCCATGCCAAGATTCCTTAGTTTGATCAAAAGAATTTGAAGCAGCATTCATGCACTGATCCAATCCAGCCATGTTTAACATCTCTCTATGTGAAAATGGACCTCTTAACCCTAAAAAATCTCTTGTCAACCCATCTGACCCGTTTAACCCGTTCACCATTTCATGTAACTGATCTTGTCTTGATCCTGAAACTAACCCTCCAAAACCATTATTCATATTATTACTACCATTGTTAATATTACTGGTTGAGCTAGTATGAGACGCCATTTGTGTATTATTATTACCATTATTAAAATTCGGAATGCTAAGAGTTGCACCCATTTGAGCCGCTTTTTGAAGAAGAGCAGTTGCAGACAAATGAGCTGCGGGATTTAGAATCCCGGGATTTTGATTCCCGGGAAATACTGACATAGGCATTGACATAGTTTCCCACGGGGAAATGAATTCCTGTTTCATGTTGCACTGATCTTGAATCGTGATTTCATTTGGAACATTTTGTCTCGAGTGGAAATGAGGGAACTGGTTTTGCATGTAAGAATTAGGGTTTAGTGGGGAAGAGAAATCATGAGAGAAAAGGAGAGATTGGGGGTCCATAGGAGCTGTAGGAATGGTAGGATTATTAGGGTTAGGGTTAGGTTTGGGAAGAGTAGCTTGTGATGCTTCTTCAGTCAATGCATCACAAAAGGCTCTGTGAGTGATAAAGCTGTCTCGTCTGCATGCAGAAATAAAAAGTAGTTTTACATATATTTTAGAGTGAGAATCAAGATACCAACATTAATGGTAATAATAATCATAATATTTGGTCAATCATCATAATGTTAATAGTTGTAAGTTTTTCTTCTTCACAATGTAAACTACAACATGAATAAAAAGATTAAAAAAATCAAATGCCTTTTAATTAAGCAGCATTAATTAGAACTAGACTAACTTGTAAGCATTTTAAAAGAGCAAGGATTATTACACTGCAAAAATACAAATATGAAGTTTATAATCATGCAAATCTTTTTTGAAGGTAGAATATGAAGGTTATTATGAAAACAATTAAAGGAAATATATGAAAAATAAATCCTTTGATAAAATGAAGTCACATAATAAGTCCAAAAGGAAGCACACAAAAGAGGAGAAGCATGTGAATAATGAATAATTTTGCAATCCCCAGGTAGTACTTTTTCACTGTTCTTTCCCTTGGAAAAATTTACTACTTTTTACCGTTTTGTTTTTACTCGCTTTTATGCTATCTTCTTAAAAACAGAAACATGAATCAGAAATTCAGAAACCTTTCTTGTTTCCTAAAATCGCCATGATGGTGTTGATTCTTTTGAATTTGAATCTGGCCCAACTTTTTCAGATTTGCGACAGGTTTTAGAATCCAAAAAGTTGTTTCAAAAAGACTCAAATCAAATCCCCATAAATATATGATATGATACGACTCATTTCAAATTAAAATGAAGTACTTCTATTTAGAGCTTTAAACAAAAATATTAACGCTTTATTATGTTATATAAACAATGTTCATTTTGAGGAGAAATAAGAGGAATAAAGAAATTTCCATTTTATTTTGAAATGGAGAAGAAACTTGTCATTTCAAAATTGAAAAACTGCATCATAATTCATATCACATCACTTCAAAGAGGAAAAAAAGTTGATATACACTGTCAAAAACAAAGTACAAGTCATGACATAAAACCTGAACACGACTGCTGATATTAGTATGCTTTTGAAGTTTCAAATTCAAAAAAGATTTTTTTAATTAAACAAATAAATGTAGACAAAAAGAATGTCATAAAAGTTATATTGAAAATCTATGAACAAAAATATACGTTTTATGCAATAAAAGTAGCTTGCTAGTATATAATCATATCATGTAGTCTTAAATTCAAAATAACAAATACATACGTTTATATGTTGTAAACAACATTTTGGATTGAAATGTGTAAGTAAATAACTTGACACTTATCAATGGAAGTTGTATAAAAATAATTTCATTTCTAGAGCTTGCTTATATCAATTACCAACCGAAAAAACATCAAAATAACACTAAACAAATCCAATTACCCGTCCCTACTTGTTCTACTCTAACAAATCAAAAGAAAGAACTCATAAAAAAAAATTACCTGGAAAAGATGGTACCACAATCGCATTTATACTCTCTAGTTCCACAAACTTTACTATGAGCCTTCCAATCAGATTGCACCGCATATTTCTTCGAACATTTCTCGCATTTCCATTTCTTCTCGCCATGTTTTCTGAAGAAATGCTTCTTGATCCCTGTCAAATCTCCTAATGCTCTTGAAGGGTCGTGATGCACACAAGTCACTTCAGGACAGATGTAAACTTTCTTGCGAATTATCTCATTTTTTGATCTTTGTTTGAGTTTCCAAGGCAGGTTGTGGCCTCTTCTGTGCAGCTGGAGATTTTGGTCTCTTTGGAAGCCTTTGTTGCATATTTCGCAAATGAATCGGTTTGTCGTTATTAGGGTTTTGGGAGAGAGAGCTATCACTTCTGCATCTGGGTCTGTTTGATTTGCGAATAGTTGAACAAAATAAGAAAAAATCATCTTTTGAAGAAGTTTAGAGTTTGAAATGAAATTTGGGGACATAACTATGGAGATAGTATGATTTTTTTTCGAAAGATTATGCCCGAGGTGAGGAAATAGTGTGATTTTATTTGGTTTGTTGTTTAATAATGACATTCTTAAACCAACTTTGAAGAGATAAATAGAGAAAAGAGAAAAATAATCAATTTTCGGAGTAAAAATGTAGCTTATTATTACTAGGTATTGGAAAGCAAAGCAAGAGAAACAAATGGATTTATTCAATATTTTCGTTTCTTTCTGAAAACATTTGTTAATTTAGCTAACTCAGCGTCAAAATACGAGTGTAAGATTATACACCAAACTCAGAAAAAAAAAAAAATAAACCACAAAAAAAAAACATAAAAGATAGAGAAAGAGAAACCTGGATTTCCAGGGAGACCTCGTTTTCTCTTATTACTACTCGAAACTGAGATTGGAGCATCAGTCTGAGTTCCATCTTCAGAAACCGAAACTTGATTGGATAATAAACTCATTTCCATTACTAAAAGCTTCAACTACTTTCGAATGCACTGTAATTGTAAAGGCTCAGTACTTGGTCTGTCTCTCTTTCTTCCTTTCCTTCTTTCTTCGCATTAAACTGAGCTTCAATAAATACAGTGAAACAGACAGGTCACTGATGAGAAACAGATCTACAGGGAATAAAATCATGCAATACAAAGAGAACAATCAAGAGCTGCACTAGAAGAGAAAGAGAAATGAAAGATAAAGCGCTTCATTTAATTCCAGTGGAGTTCAGACCTCTCTCGCATTTATTAGGGGCCAAAACTCAAAACAGGTAAAACAGGGAAAAAAAAGGACCTTTGTGTAAAAATTCGGTTCGTATGTGGAATTTTGGACCTAGTTTTTCTGGGTTTTAGATCGAGCTAGAAGAAAGAAGATGGAAAAAATGAAGAAAATTTCAAGAGAAGACATGGAAGAAACAAAAATGAGAGAAGAAAGAAGAGAGCAAGAGAACAAACACTTGTCCACTCAATTTAGACTACCCATCTTGATAACTCCTCTCCATTTTTTGCAGACTTCATATGTCCATTTAACACTATAATATTTGCAATAAAAGATTGATAACAAATGAAGAGAGGTGTACTGTAGTGCACTGTTTACAAGGCTAAGGGATTTCTTGTCTTTTTCTTTGTCGCCCTTGCTAGCGTAAAGATACTCTTTCCTGAATTTTTGTTTTTTTTTATTTAGAAATGCTTGAATTATCTTATATTTCATTAATAATTGAGATCTCTGTCACCAAACAGTAATTCTTAATTCCATCATGTCTGATCTCTATCTCCTAGATAAAAAAAATCCTTAAGTTACAACCGTACAGATATAGTTAACCAAAATATTAGCTAACATGTTATTACTATTTTTTGTTTGAGAAAGCACATTTTATTGTTAAACTTGTTAAATATTAAATTAAATATAAAGTACATTTCATTGTTAGATCGTAATTCGAATTTTGATTTCTCCTAAAATAATTACTAGTAAAATAAAGGACAAATTGTGCCTTATTACATTGCTGTAGAACTTTGGTTTCAATGGTCTACAGAGATTAATGAATTAGAGTGAAAATCAAAATGTGATTTGAGAAGCTAATGAACATATTTGTTTTTTTCATTTTGTTTGATTGACATGCACAGTTATATAATTTTTTTCAGTTCAGATTGAAACCTGTATATTTATTTTTGCTCGGACCAATCAACAGTATCAAGTATCAAAATACAAAGCTGCATAAATTTCACAGACGACACGTATTATTTTACTGAGAGTAATTTGTCGTTCATGCATGAAGTAAAAGACAAAGTTTTACTCTGGTAGGATGGAAATTAAAGAAATATCTCCTCAGATAAATGTCATAAAACAAACTAAATCTGGTTATAAAACAAACAAGGGGGAAAATATACATTTAAAAAAAAACAAGGGGGAAATACATGTCCATCCCCAAGAAAATATGTATAATGTATATATTGTATCTGTAATTGTAGTTGTCAAATATATTAAAATTAAACTAACTTCTTTTTATAAAAAATAAACTAACACATATCAACTTCTTAAACTGTAGATAAAAGCTTGCTAATAAAACCTAGTCTTGAAAAAGATATATCAGCTGAAATGTCAGCCTCAAGTCAAATATGAAAACTCAAAAAATAAGTCTGTCAATATATCATGAGAAACAATGAGCAAAATTATTCATAAGTTAATAATAATAAATCAGAAGGCGGCTACCTTTCGGTGTTATCATGTCGCCACAGAGTCTATTATTACATTAATTAAACATACTAACAGATAATTATATAAGATCATGTTATGAGTATTTTTTTCAATATAAACCTTATTTTGAGAAATTTGAATTTGCAAGGATTAGCACGAGTTCAATATAAGACACTCGTAGCAAATTTCTTTTGAAAGAGGTTATTTTGCAAAATCGCTTTCATGTTATAGTCACAATTGTTAATAATATATTAATATTTAATATGCCTCTCTAAAACAATTATTAAATATATATTAAATAATAGACAGCAGCTGGGCCTAGACAAGGGTCAAAGCATATGCTTCCTTACCTAACCAAACTATATTAAAATCAATATGACTGTTGATAATACATCTCATATGATTGTTAAACTTAATCATACACCTGCATGATTGCATTTTGCCATCTTAATATAAAACTAAGGAAATCCATCTGTTTCCATTTCGAAAGATAAGATAGAAGTAACACAAATTACATGAATTAATTCACAATTTCAAACCCTCAAACCGAATCAATCAACAAAAGGCACACAATTAAATCTCAAACCATGATCTAAAAAAAAAGGATTGAAAGAACAAACCACCACATGCTTCAACCTTTTGGATAAATAAAACAGGTATAGCATAGGTAAATTTTTGCAACTTAAATTAATAGAAAAAGGAAAAGATAGAATAAAAAAGAAACAAATATTGAAGAATGTGTTAAGTGAGACAAGAAATCTTTGTAGGATTCATTCAAGCTTTAAGCTCCTTGATCTATTTGTAGAACAGAGGCGAGCCAATCAGAAGCTGCCACCTGGATCTCAGGCTCCGTGCTCAAATTCACATCTAGAGGAGTCACACTAATCTGCATTTTGTTTACCATACATTAAAAAAAATATCATCAACTTGTAATAATCACTCAAACAATACTTAATTAAATTAAATAAATATTGAAAAAAAACCATACAAATCCATTTTGAAGAGCGACAAAATCAAGACCCTCATCTAATCCTTCCTTCTCTTCCTTATCGACAAACTGAAAATATTAAAATTCAAACCATATTATAAACATATTATGATCATTTAATTTTTCTGAACATTTTTTATTTTTTAATATTTTACCTCTAAACGAAAGTGCTTTTTAACAATTTCTTTAGTTTCAGGCTTTCCAGTACTAATAGACACAGAGTCAACCTCAAAATTTTTCCTCTGTGCATTTGCCCTTCTTGCCGCCCCCTTAAAATTCAAAATTAAAATAAATAAATAATAATAATAATAATAATAATAATAATAATAATAATAATAATAATAAATAATAATAATAACAAATAAATAATAGAAATAACAAAAATAATTATAATAACAACATAGCATTAATAACAAAAGTAATTATAATAAAAAATGATATAATACAAAAAAAAGATAATAATACAAGAAAAAAAGAAAAAAGAGAATAATTACAGCAGCAGAAGCGTCACGGCCGAGCTGAGCGAGCTGTAGACCGAGACTCTGGTGCATGGACATGAACTGTGGACCGGGTCCACCAGGATTCCTGTTCGCTGATGTCACCTGCCAGCTCATCATTCGTCTCCAGTCACTCTTCCTGGTTATCTTCATCCCCTGTTCACAAATTCCCACATAAACCCATTACAAATCAAAGAATTTTCATTTATTTAATTTAATTAAAAATTCCCTGTTCAAAAATTTGCAGATAAACCCATTAAAATTTCACAATTTCATTTCTTAAATTAAGTAAAAAATTCCCTGTTTGAAATTCGCAGATAAGCCAATTAAAATTATACAATTTCATTTCTTTAATTAAATAAAAATTCCCTTTACAAATTTCACGGATAAACAAACCCATTAAAATTACGCAATTTTTAATTTCTTCAATTGAATAAAATTTAGGGTTGAGGACTTATGTTTGTGTTACTTTGTTTGAAGAAGGGGAGAGGGGAATTGATATATTAAGAAAATAATTCTTGAAAATTGCCAGCTCAGCATCTTTTATGGCGGATTGAATTAAAGGCATGCATATTTTAACCGCATCTTTATAATCCGTATGTTGACTTTCATTCTTCTTCCTGAAAATTTTACAAATATATTTAGTTATGAATTAAATTATCTAATAAAATTAATGAAAAATAGGGGAAATAAAAATTACCAATTTAATGAGAGAGCTATTGATGGAATTTTGTGCATTAAAGCCTCTTTAGCGCCAGCAACTGCTCCTGAATAAAAGCTGCACAAAATAAATATGAATTAAAAATTTTAAATACACAAATTAGATTAATAAAAGAAAATTATTTAATTGAACGAACATAAATAAGATATTAAGTAAATCGTGCACCTCTCATGGCCACAGGATGATCCTGAATTAATGCCACTTATAACCTTCAAATCAGTAAAATATGTTTAATTAGTTGGAATTAAGATATAATCATGAATATAATTCTTCAAAAGAGTTAATTAAATTAATATTTATTTACCAGATTAGGCTTAGACCAAGAAAATAGTGAAGCTGATAATGCTAATGAAACACAGTCAGCTGGTGTCCCTATTAAAGTAAAAAAATAATGAAAAAATATAGATATCAAATAATTTATTAAAAGAATTAGAGAGATAAAAAAAGTCAAATAATTATAAAAAATAAAATTTTGAAAAAGGAAATAAATTTTTACCTGAAACTTGAAAGGCTTTGGCACCACTAACTTCTGTTGATGTTGCAACAATTGTTTCGCCAGTTGTAATTGAATTACCACATGTATATTTTGCCCTTGAATATTTAATAAAATATATAAATAAATAATAAATCAAGAGAAGAAACAAAATTTGCATAATTGACATTTTCCTTATTGTTGAAACGAATTGCAAACTCAGTACGATTGTGAGGAATCGTTAGAATTACAATTTATACTAATGATATTTCCTATTATAACTAACCAATTTGGTTTATCTTTGGACTAATCAACAGTCCAAATTTGCAAATTTAAGATTTTAAGTCAAAAAAGCTCACGATTCAGGAGCGCAGACGCTGACATCATACATGCCGGTGCTGACGAGAGCAGTCACCAGAAATTCAAGTCCAGGCGAGTTGATTCCATCAGCACACGTCACAAGCACCACAGGCTTCTCCTCACCATCAGCCTCTACTGCCACGTCAGCAGGAGAATCCTCGACTTTCGGAGCCTCCTCTTCAGTTGACGCCGTAACAACTTCATCTGCCTTCGCCTCTTCCACCGGCGGAGCGTCCCCGGCGGAAGAGGAGTCTACGGGAGGCAGTCGGCGGAGGAGGGCGGACTGGAGATCGGCGACGAGGGATTGGGGTTTCAGTTGCGGCATTTTCGGGGGATCCGAATCGGAGCTCATTGTCACCAACGGCAATGGAGAAATAGATAGAAATAAAAGAAATAAAGAAAGAAGAACTGCAGACTCGGACTGCTTCGTCTCTCTTTGGGCAGGAGACTATTCGGAATTCGGGAAATGAATTCCCGGTTTTTTATAAATTCAGACTTTCAGTTCCCGGTTTTAGAGAAAAGGAAGCCCGGTTCCATGCCTTTACTTTAAAGCTCGCCCTTATTGATTGGGTTGTGCTGTGGGGCTTTACTTTGAGATCATCCATAGCTTTGTTCTAATCCATAATTGCATAAGCTCACATGGATAATTATATCTACTTTTTGATTATATCCACAGCTTTGTTCTGATAGATTGTATTAGTTTTGAACTTCAAGAAATGTAATAGGTTGAAATTGTTTGATTATCGTGTATTTACTAAATAATAGTTCTGTTCTGTTAATAGAATAAACATAGCTGAATATGTTGTATGTATCCAATTTGAGACACCCCATGTGAGAGGCATGAAAAGTGAACTCAAAAGCTCAAGAATTCAAATCTAACTTTACTGTATGCTATTTGTGACATGCTATGCTACTATACAAAGTGGGCATCATTATATGCCATAGCTCAATCAATCTGTACAACATAGATAGTTCAAAAGCATGAAATACATTTAATTTCACTTTGCATTTCTTATTTCAACAGGCTCTCAACTGCTCAGAACTATGAACTAAATTTGCCCACTCAAATTTCTTCGCAACATATTAAAAAAAATGCATAATTATAGAATCCTTAAAGCAAACCAAAACCACAATCCGAAACACAATTTGTTACATTAAAATTGTAATCGAGCAATTCAGTCTAGAAACTAAAGATTTATGCTGATAAAAGGTTAATTATTCAATACAAATATTATTGTTTTGTCCAAAAGGAGAGAGGCGGTAAAAATACTAAATCCCTGATTGAAACATAGAACAAATTTTGCAAACTTAAAAAAAGAGAAAAATGGAATTAAACAGCAATTCTATGTCGGCCTTTCGCAACCCTTCGAGCAATCACTCTCCTTCCACCTACCGTCGATTTCCTATAAATATAAACAAAAACTAATAAGTTAAAACATGATTAATAAGTTATTATTTTGATGAATTACGAGAGAGAGAGAGAGAGAGAGACCGCTCAAGAAAGCCGTGAGTTCTCTTGCGCTTGATAGTGCTAGGCTGGTAAGTTCTCTTTGTGTGACAAAGCATCGGCTCATTTGAGGATCCATCAATTCCTGCAAATTTATTATATCCATTTCTCACATATTGTAATTTGCGCCATGAAATATCCAATGAAAGAAATCTCTTTGTCTGAGACTGGAAAATTTAAGTTTGTTGGTAAAAAAATGGTAGGTACAATTACAATCACAGTGTTATTCATTCTACAATACCATGTCAAATAAACACTACAATCCAGCTCAAATTAAATAAAACAATGCTCAATTCGACCGATCAAAACAAAAACGATAACAAAAGAACACAAATTGAAAACAAATCCAAATTTCAATACCATCTTCAATGAAGAACCGAAGAGAAGGGAGGCCGCAAGGAAACGAGATTCCAGACGGAGAAAGCAAAATCTTCACCGTCTGCTCATCGAATTTCCCCAAATCGCCGAGTTTAGGCGGACTGGCGAGAAATGACTGAACTGGAAATGACACACCGATCCGATTTGAAGGAGTACTCGATTGAAAGAGGCGATTCATGAGTGAAGATCCAGCTCGAGCAAGGGTTTTCGCTGCCATTTTTGCTCTCGAGCTCTCAGGAAGATGAAGAAGTTTAAAACCCTAGACTAGACTCGTGCAGTTTTATTTTCATTCGCAAACGAGATTTGTAAGACATGAAATTATGGATTTTCTGTTTTCATGATTTAAGAGCCTTGAAATGAAATCTTGATTGTTCAAATGTGGTAGTTATGGGCTTTGAAATGGTTAGGCCTATTTTATGGCTCGCAATGTTGATTATTATTGGGCAGTTATGAGCCTTCAATGGGCTTTGAAGTTATGTTGGTATTATTTATTCAAAAAGGAAAAAAAATGTTAATTCAGATAACAAAATAATATGCACAGTTAAATTATAATTCGTACGGGGTGATTATTATATATAAGCTAGTTATGATATTTCCAAATATTTTTCTGGTCAATAAGTGGAGCTTTTGCATCTCCCACATAATTATATTAATCAAAGTTCTGCTACGAACCAACGATGATGGTGGTTTTCAAATAAGCAAAGAAAAAAAATGATCAAGCCACCAGTTTGGTCTCTTTGGACAGAAACCCTTCAACCAATAATAATTGAAGTAACTGCTCATTTTATTAGAGCTAATAGTGCATGCAATTAGTGATGGAAACTACTGGAAACTTTTCTTCATACAATTGGCATTAAATAACATATGTATGAACAATTAAATGAGATGATTCATTGATATTAAAAAGATGATATATTAGACTTATTGGAACCAGCAATAGTTTCTCCTACAATAATGTAGCGTAATTTTTCAAAAAACGCACAATTTTTTGTTATGTCATAGAAAATCACCTATACTTTTATATTCCATCTTAGTCAGAAAGGGAGAGATTAATAAATAATGGTAATGTGCGATTTTGATTTCCATCCACCAGCCCACCATGTGATCAAATTTTCTCTTCTGAAGTTTGAACCTCATTTTTAAAGACTAACTTTCTTCTTACCTCACAAGCACGCACTCCTCTTCTATATAAACCATCCTCAACTAATTCTTATTAGTCCCAAAACCAGCATTTTAATTAGCCATGGCGTCTCCCAAATCGTCTGATCAATCAAACAGTCCTTCACTAGTTGAGGCATTTCACGTCTCCACCTCCGAAAACTCTGAGAAATCCAACGACTTGGAAAAACCAGAATAAATTGGGGAGATTCCAATAAAGACTGATCGGGGCTTCGGCTTGAAGTTTTTTTTGATGTTCAATCATTAGGTTGAAAGACTTTGCTAAATATGTGCTACACTGTATTTGGTGAGAATTGAACCTATGACATTTTGTTACACATGCAAATGTTTTAATCAATTAGACTACAAGCTATTTGCGGCTTCGGCTTGAAGTTAAATTCTCTAAGACCTTTGAATGAGGCTGTGGTGCTTAATGCAGCTGCCACTAAGCTTGCGGAAGTTTATAAGACTTATCGTACCAGAAGGAATCTCATCAGTCAGCAGGAAAGTGAATCTTAAAACGGAATTTTTTAGCAAAGTGGTTGCTTAGATAGATTAAGATACAAGACGGTGGATGTATCTATATATTTAATTTTTCTTAAAAAGAAATTATATGTACGAATAAAACGAGTAGAGTAGAATGTAAGATAATTTTCTTTTCTTTCTTACAAAATACGTCACGTGTGGATTTAAACAAAATTCTAAAAATCGAATTGCCTACTTTGAGATTTCTTAGCCTTTACAACGTCGAAATTCTGGATTTATTATAATCTATGAATCTTGAGTCTTGAAAGTCCGGATTAACATTTTCCATGGGCAGCATGGTTGATACTAGTTCTAGTTTGTTTTATTTAATTAAAAAAATAGTTTTTTTTTATCATTTGGAATATCAAACATGAGAGAGTGGTTTTGTTTGGGTTGCAAAGGTGCATGATTGTGTATATATTAGTACGAGATTTGGTTATTTATTAGTTACAAGAACATCAGAAATTTTAGGAAGAGTTGAAATCCTGATTTATCTTAATCCCAACAATTCTGAGCCTAAAAATCGATCTTGCATGCAAGAAATGGTCCTCAATTATCCAAGTGTTATATGGGCAAATCACAATGGGCAATTACTATTGGGCCTTAAATGGGCTTCAAGTTATGTTGGTTTTATTTATTCAAAAAAACAAGAACTGTTGTTAATTTATACATCAAATAACAGCGTAATAAAACTATAATTCAAGATGATAATTATAGATAAGACAGACATGATATTTCGAATAACCTTTAATTCTTTGGACAGAAACGCTTCAACTAATAAAACTAGGTGAAGTAAATGTTCATTTAATTAGAGCTAAGAATACATGCAATGTAGCTTGGAATTATAAATGTAGATCTCAACTCTCAACTAGTAGTGGTGGGGACTGATGTACATACAATTGCCATTGAAAATGAACATTTTTACTAAGTCTCAAATAATTCAGATGATATATTGGAGTAATTGAAACTCACAAGTCACAATATACTGTTGTCATTTTCCTGAATTTAATTTTTAATTTATTCCTGTGGTGTGGTGTCTAATTGTAGCTAGCTATCCAAAAATAATTGTTAAATAAATCCAAAAAATGTTGAATAATATTCATGCATCTCAATCCAAAAACAACTTGCCCTCTCTTCCAAGGCATTCAATTTTACGTTGATTTCTTTTTATTTTGTATTGCAATATCAGTATGACTAATTATGTAGCCCAGAACCTGAATATATTGATAAAAATATTAAAATTGTATCATATGGAATTATTTTTGCATATAATATAGTTATAATGTCATTTTCTGAAGCCTTAAATTGAGCATGGTTCAGTCATACAATTATTGGATGGCGGCTATGATCTGTCCACCCATCTTATCTTCATTAAAATAATATTGTAGATTTCCTTGATTTGCTGTATTGTCGTTTAATTTAATGCAGGAGTAATCTGTACTTAACCAAGCTGAGATCGTATAAAGATTCCTGCAAAACCAAGTATTTTATTCTAATGCGGATAATATAAAAAATTGAGTACATTGAGGGGTTAGTAGCCATAGTAATTTTTTCTGATTGAAAAGTTAGCCGTAGTAATTAAACTTCAATGGTGGCAAGTGAAATTTAAGCCAATGTTAACTTCATCATTTCAATTATTTTTTCTGTTCTTAAACAAAATACCGCTAATTAAATCAACTTTTAAGCAAATGCATTTTCCCAAAGATAGTCAAAGGCAAGGCCAGAATGGTTGAAGAAACTTGAAACCGAACTAAATTTCAAACTCTGCTAGGTATAGGGATCCGTACAGTTATCTTGTTTATACGTACGTGGCTTTGTTTCCAGCCACATTTGCTGGCTTCTTAATAGTCAGTCTCCTAATCCTATTGATATTTTATTTTTCTGGTACTCATTTATCATGGAAAAATTATATATTGGCTACTTGCATAGAGTTTGAATCTTGGGTACCCACTAAATTCATTATTTATGATACAGATGTTTTTATTAAAACCTTACATAATTGGAGAGTATCAATCAATCTTTCTCCAAATATTTAATTCAACCCACAGACTGCATGTGTCATAATACATGAGCTAACTGGTGGTAAAACATATAGCAGTTTAGTAGACTTTCAATTTTCCATGAAGGTGGTGTGGAAAGTCAAGACTTATTAAGCGCGTCTGCGTTTTGGATATATTTATTATGTATTTATACAAATATACAGTCAATATACACTTGACAATTATTTTATTCTAAATTCCATGGGGCTGCTATCTCGGTTTCTTCTTTTCTTCTTGAGAAAAGTCTACTTTTGGTCCCTTACCTTTTGATTAATATTCAATCAAGTCCCTAAAATTCTAATTTGTTCAATTAACTCATTTACATCTTTAATTTTGTTCAATCAAGTCCCTCCATCCATTAAGTGCTGATGTGGCCATTAAATGCCAACATGGCAGGCACCCACAAGCACCTCCATGACATTTCTACGGTGACGTAGCTCATAATATTACAAAAAAAATATTTTATTAAATTAAAAAAAATCATTTCTCGCAAAAGATTAGAAATCACTTTTTTTAAAAATATTATTTACATAAAAAAATTCAGATTTTTTCCCAAAATAAACTATATCTATTTAAGAAAATATTTCTTTATAATAAAGTTAGAAAATACTTTTTCGAAAAATTATTTTTAGAAAATTTATTTTCGAAAATACTTTACCGAAAATATAATTCTCGGAAAATAGTTTTCGACAAATATTTCAAAAAAAATATTTTTTCAAAAAGTACTTTTCAAAAAATATTTTTCGTAAATTTTATTTCAAAAGAATTCTGAAAATAATTTTTCAAAGAAAATTCTTTTTTTTTTTTTGAAAAATAGTTTTCGAAAAAATTCGAAATATTATTCCTGAAAGTTTTAATTCGAGAATAACTTTTTAAATATAATTTTATGAATAAAAATTTCAAAAAACATTATGTGGAAATTTTTATTTTTGAAAAATATTTTTAAAGAAATAATTTTTCAAACGAAAATACTTTTACCAAAAATAATATTTTTTGAGAAATAATATTTTTTCAAAAATATTTACAAAAAAATGTATTGTAGAGTCACGTCACCGTTAAAATACCATGTAGACGCTTGCTTATAACTTCCATGTTGGCATTTAACGGCCACATCATCACTTAATGGATGGAGGGACTTATTTGAACAAAATCAAAGAGATAAAGGACTTGATTGAACAAATTAAAACGTTAGGGGCTCAATTGAACATTAATTAAAATGCAAGGGACAAAAAATGGACTTTTCTCTTTCTTCTTTTTTGACATTTTTTTGTGATCAATAATATCTCCAGACCAGACCAATTGTGCCATAATCAGCGACATAAATCACATCATATTCAATGAAAAGTAGTGGTTCCAGAAGAAAAAGAGTAATTCTTGTTTTAATTGATGACTATTTTAACATCACATTACAAGTATTGATTTGATCAAGTCAAGTGCGTGAGTTTTAAGGTCGTAACATGATTTTCAGACACTATAAAAATGATATAATACTCCAAACGATAAATTTATATAAACTATCACACTTAGGAGTCTGTTTTTTTTTTTTTTTTTTTCATTTTAGCTCGTTAAAAGTGTGGTTTACCATTTGGGCCATCCAAATTAACCAACAGGAAAATGGTTAAGACAGCAGTCAATGGTCCAAGGGTTTGAGCTTCTTCTCTCCAAGTTTTTAGTCAAGGTCAATATTTAATCTCTCCCTAGTCCATGATATTTCCACTTAATGAAATAAAATATGTTATTTCCTAAGCCTTTCAAAATTTAACCCATTACCATCAGAGCTCCACAAGTAGAACAAATCAAAATGAAAATATGACATCTTTACAAATATCTCAAACATGCATGAAATTTACCGACATGGATGGTTGAACCAGGTCAAATAAAAATTAGACTGTTGAAACGAAGATTCGTAAAAGATGCTCTCAACTTTTAAAATAATGATCCATTTCACATGCATATTTGGCTTCGTTTTTTATATTTTGAACATTTCTCTCCCTAACCTTAAGTTTAAGTCAGTAACATTTTCAAACTATTATTTTTTCCTGACAGTCCCTCATCCTCCTTTTACTTATGAATGCTATACTTGTGTTACGTTAGTAAAGAAAATATTCAATTCCAAGTGATGCGCAATTAGTGGCGGAGTTATATACAGATCGGATGGGATCATGACCCCAAAATTTTTGATAAATTAGTATATATAAGTGTATTTCACTGAAGGAAAATTTTCGATTATATATCCTTATATGTATGTATTGGTCCCAAAAATTTTATAAAATTAATTTCAAGCTGCCACTGTGTGCAATGAATCAACTAACTTTGTTATATGTTTGAGAAACACTTTGAACCATTCAACGATTCTTTTGTCAAAGCAATATTGTTAGTGATTTGGGCTTGGAAAATTCCACACACCAGCCCACCAACTCAGGCAAATTTTACCTTTCAACCCTCTTTTTCCCAAAATCCTCTCTCTTGTGATTATTTTAAAACCCTCCATAATTTTCGAAACTAAATTTTATAATATTTGAACTAACTTTTAAATCTTATAAAGTGAATTAAATTCTTTTTCCTTCTCTATAATGACTTTTCAAAGAGAGAGAATATTGGGATCCTTCTATTTAAAAAGACAATAAAATAATAAAATAAAAATCAACCCACTTTACAAATATTATTATTATTTTTTTAATGGTGTACTTTTCTTTTTGAGGGCGTTGAATGGTGTACTTTACAAATATTAAAACATAAATATCAAAACGGACCAATGGTCTCACGTGCTAACGGTAAAATATCTTATTCGAGATACAGAAAAACATGAGTTCAATTCTCCTATGCATCATTTAAGCAATTTTCTTTTTTTTTCTTACAAAATAATCTTCACTTTAGGAGTTAAAAAAAAAAAATATTCTCAAAACAGTAGGGGTACTTAAAAAATAATAAGAACATATGAGGATTTTTGAATAATTTCCCATTCCACGAAGTAACAAACAATGAAGCCTCTTTTACCGGTTCCTTTCAAGCACGCGGCTGACTGAAGCGAGAGAACTCTACCTCTATCTCTATATAACCATCGATCAGGTACTCCATTCCTATCTCAAATTCACTCTTCAAACCACTAACTGCATCTTTCTGCTCATTCTTAGTGATTTTTTCAAGCTTTCTTCTCTTTTGTCTCTCCAACTGTTCTTGGTTCACTGATTGCTGGTTCTAAAATGACCTTGCAATCTCTGAGCATAGAGACTCGAGACGGAAGCGATATAATTCACACTCTTAGTCCCAAAACCAGCACTTCACCTTCAGCCATGGTTACTCTCTCCCCAAAATCCTCTGACCAATCAAACGGTCCTTCATTGGAGAGGTCCTTGAGTTTCAAGAACTGGGAATTTGATGTTTCTACTTCTGAAGACTCTGAGAGGTCCAACGGGTTGAAAAAACCCGAATCGAATGAAATAGTTTCGTTAAAGATCGACCAAGGCTTCAGCTTGAAACCGGAAAAGTGTTTAATGGTGTATTCTTCTCCGAGACCTCTGCCTGAGCTGAACGAAGCCGCAACTAAGCTTCAGAAAGTTTATAAAAGTTACCGCACAAGGAGAAATCTCGCTGATTGTGCTGTTGTTATTGAAGAACTCTGGTACGGAATTTCAAACAGCTTCAAAAATTTCACATATTTCGATTTTATAACTAATTTTTTGTACTATTTTTTTGGTTAATTTAGGTGGAAAGCTTTTGATTTTGTATCTTTGAGACACAGCTCTGTTTCGTTTTTTAATGTGGAAAAAACAGAGAGTGTTGTGTCGAGGTGGGCCCGTGCTAGCAAAAGGGCAGCCAAGGTAATTTCCCATTTTTCATATTTTTAAATTTCAATTAATATTTGATAAAAAAATCAATTTTGGTATTTATTTAATATATTTTTGTAAAATGTTTTTCAGGTTGGAAAAGGCTTGTCTAATGATGAAAAGGCTCAAAAACTAGCTCTTCAACACTGGCTCGAAGCTGTAATATATTTTACTATTTTAAGCCTAATTATATCCATTTATTATTATTATTTTGATTCTATATAAGATGATTTTCTAATTATATTTAATATATTTTATATGTAGATTGATCCGCGCCATAGATATGGACACAACTTGCATTTGTATTATGACGTGTGGTTCAACAGTGAGAGCACCGAACCATTTTTCTACTGGTAAGTAAATCATAAATCCAAAATAAATTAATTTTTACATTTCAATTATATAATTGCAATGAAAATGTGCTTATTTTTTTTTCAATTTTCGATATAAAAAGGTTGGATGTTGGAGCTGGAAGAGATATGAATATAGAGAAATGTTCAAGAACCAAACTTCAGTCGCAAATTATTCAATATCTTGGACCAGTATGCACTTTTTCCTCATTAAATTATTATTATTTTTGCTTTTTTAATATATATAAATAACATGATCTAATTTGATTTTTTTATTTTTTTATATAGAATGAGAGGGAAGCATATGAAGTAATTGTAGAAGAAGGGAAGTTAATGTACAAAAAGAACGAAATACTTGTAAATACAACCGAAGGCTCAAAATGGATATTTGTTCTAAGTACCACTCGCTCATTATATGTTGGACAGGTACTATATAACATATATATGTAACGTATTAATTCCATTTTTTGTATTTCGAAAATATACTTACTAAACTTTTGAAATTTAATAAAATTGTAGAAAAAGAAGGGAAATTTTCAGCATTCGAGTTTTCTAGCCGGTGCAGCTACAACTGCTGCTGGACGATTAATTGCTAAAGAAGGAATTCTTCAGGTACTTTTTCACTTTAGTTCTCCAATATAAAAAAAAATATTATACAATGATTACCGTTTGTTTATTAATTTTATATTATTTTTTTTACTGTATAGGCTATTTGGCCATACAGCGGTCACTATCTACCGACCGAAGAGAATTTCAAGGAATTTATCAGCTTTTTACAAGACAACAACGTTGACCTTAAAAACGTCAAGGCAATAATAATAATAATCATTATTATAATAACTATTATTCTCATTACTTCAATAATAATTAATTTTTAACCTAATAATTTTTCTTTTATTTTCCACAGAGATGTTCAATGGACGATGATGAGTATCCATCCATGAAGAAAACCGAATCCAAACCCGACCTGCCTGAACTGGAACCGGTACAAGAATCCGTTCCAGTACAAGAACAGGTACAACAATCCGTACCGGTTTCGCCTTTATCACGCAAGTGGACGACGATACACGGGGCCCGTATCGGATGCGTCAGAGAATATCCGTTGGATCTGCAGAGCAAGGCTTTAGAACAAGTCAACCTCTCGCCCAGAGTTATTCCGTCTCCTAATTCCAGGAATAACATCCCTATTCCGAGTCCAAGACCGAGCCCAAGAGTTAGGGTTTCGCCCAAGATACAACAGTACATGGGTACTCATGGTCAACTGTCGCCTAAATATGGATTTGGCGTTCCTACCCCTGTTTTGACTCTGCCTAATAAGGCCAAGTGAGGAATTTTTCAAGGGCATTTTGGGAATATTGAAGGGCAGGTTTTTGTGGCTGTTTGATATTGGTTGGATCAGGCCCAGAAGATTTGGCGCTGGTCACTGATTTAGATTATTTATTTTGTTTATATTTTTTGAGAGGTTTTTTTTTTGGTGTAGAAGGGTTAATTCATTGGTTTGTTTGTTGGTTGTTTGAGGTTTTAGGTTGATGTTATGATGTGTAGATGTAAAGGATTCACACTTGTTAATGAATAACGAATTCTTTTTTTTCTTCTCTGTATGGAATTTGATCTTATGTAGGGAATGGAATTAGAATTTGACTCGATTAGAAGCCGAGTGTTAATGATCCTTACTTCAAAGCTGTTTAAAGATCAGAATCTTTTAGTTAGAAGCTGTGTTAAGTTAATTGTACTTGCTTCAAAGCTGTTTAAAGATCAGAAGATCAGATTCTTTTAGTTAGAAGCTGAGTGTAGATTGTGTTTATACTTTGCTGGATTTTGTAGTTTTATTCCATTTGCTGTGCACTAACTACTAACCCCACCGTCTGTAACTATTATATTAGTTTCTGTAAGTAACATTTAATATACAAGTTTTGTTGGTGATTGCCTACATGCTTCTTTCAGAAAAAAAAAAAAACATAAATTGACTCAATCGAGTTAATGTTAAATTCAAAGGAGAGTTACATTCACAAATCACAAGGTTGGAGTTACTTATTTTTACACAGTGATCGAACTTAGAATGGATATATAACAACAATACTAATCAAATATGTAACGTTATATAATATTTTTCTGATTATGTAGGATCTTAAGATTTCTATTTACGCATATTAATTCATGTCAGAAACTTCTAACCTGAAGCCACCAGAATATGTTTAAAATTTAAATACACGTCAGTTTATTCGCCATGCCAGTCCAAACAGACTGAAATGTATGACCTTTTATTCCGTTCTCATCCCCACCTTAACATATCCTCTCTTTGTATTTTTGCAAGTGAGACTAAAAAAAGCCTCGGTCCGCTATTGATTTCCATGCAGGCTAATTTTGACCGATAAAAAGGGCAGAAAACATGGAGAAAATCCAAAAATTCCAGGCCCTCATCTCCTTGACTTCTCAAAGAACATCAAATCGCAAGAAAGAAAGTTCGCATCACAAACTCACGTTCTTTACGCCTGATCTTCTGTGGCTCTCATTCTGTAACCATCTATGCAACCATTTTAAAACACAGCTTTCATTAGCTCATGATCATAGCCCCAAGATTGATGCCACAACATACTTACTAGTGGTCATCCTTCTAATTTGTAAGCGTAAGGTTGATGGTAGCCTATAATTGACTTTGAATGATTGACCGTCTTAATTGCTTTCTTGTGTAGATTGATAACTAAAACAAGTCGAATTTTAAAATGAAAAAGATATATACCTTTCAAAAAACTCAAATCATCGCTACTCTTAACTTTAACCTTATAAAATCTCAAAATACAACATTCATTCCTCCAAAATACAATACCAAATCCATCTCTCAAAAACTAAAAAAGCTACCAAATTTACCAGCCTTCTTAAGCTTAACATTACAATATTAAATAAACGACCCCATACAAAATTTATCTTATTTCCCCAACAAATAAACCTTAACATTACAAAATCTAATTAGGCCACACAAACATTCCCCTTATTCCCCCCCTCAAATCATTTCTCCCCTTCAAAACGGTTCGCCCGCATCATCCCTTACCCAAACC
Organism: Juncus inflexus; assembly: GCA_024447665.1. NCBI lineage: Eukaryota > Viridiplantae > Streptophyta > Magnoliopsida > Poales > Juncaceae > Juncus > Juncus inflexus. Next base: position 10,691,713 of record JAJHPC010000018.1, read on the forward strand.
AACAAACATTCAAAAAACCAAAAAAAAACAAAACATAAAGATACCCCTAAATAATCGCAGAAGCCTTAACATTACAATATTAAAAACACATAAACCTTAACATTACAATAATTATTTTATCCCATACAAAATTTCACCTTATTCCCTCCTCAATCCAATCCCCTAAAACCACAACACGGTCGTCCTCATCATCCTTTATACTAAACCAAACCAACAACCACCCCAACAAAAACCCCTCAAAACAAAAACAAAAACACAAAACACCAGCTCAACCAACATTAAATAATCGCAGAAGCCTTCTGCAAATCCTCCATCGCCTGATCCGCCACCTCGCCCTCCTCATCAAAATAATCCTGCAACGCAACCATCTCAATCTTGTTCATCTTCAAACTCCGTATCGCCTCGACCGTCGCCATCGCGCCGGCCACCGTCGTAATAATCGGCACTTTATACGCCAACGCCATTCTTCTCAATTGTCTTCCGTCAATCGAATCCAAAGCGTCTCCACTACTCGTTATTACCATCACATTAATATCTCCGTTAGCCAACATATCGCCCACGTGCGGCCTTCCTTCGTGCATTTTTAAGACCGGCTCGACCGATATGTCGTCCATTTGGAGGACTTTGGCGGTTCCCGATGTCGCAATGATCTTAAACCCTAGCTCGCTAAACCCTTTGGCTAGGGTTGATAAGTGGGGTTTCGTTAGGTCGTTTAGGCTTAGGAAAACGGTGCCGTTTGTGGGTAATTTTTGGCCGGCGGCGATTTGGGCTTTTGCAAAGGCAACGGGAAATGAAAAATCGATTCCCATTACTTCGCCCGTGCTTCGCATTTCGGGTCCGAGCAAAACGTCGCAACCTTGGAATTTTTCAAAGGGTAAAACGGCTTCTTTGACCGATACATGTTTGGGGATAATTTCCTTAGTAAACCCTAATTCTTGTAGGGTTTTGCCCGACATTACAAGAGAAGCGTATTTGGCTAACGGATGGCCGATCGCTTTGGACACGAACGGAACGGTACGTGAAGCTCTAGGATTAGCTTCTAGAAGGTACACCTCACTAGAAGCCGAAATAGCGTATTGGCAATTCATGAGTCCACAAACACCGAGTCTTTTCGCGAGTTTGACCGTCCATGAACGGATTATTTCCAACGATTTTTTGGAAATAGTTTTGGTGGGCAAAGAACAAGCCGAATCGCCGGAATGAACACCAGCCTGCTCAATATGCTCCATGATCCCACCAATTACGACATTGCCACTCGAATCCGCCAACGCATCGACATCAATCTCAATCGCGTCAGACAAATACTTATCTATCAGAACCGGCCTCTCAGGATCCACCTCAACCGCATTCTCCAAATACGTTATCAACTTATCGTCACTATACACAATCTCCATCGCTCGGCCTCCCAAAACATAACTCGGCCTGACCACAACTGGATACCCGATCTCTGACGCGATCCTCAACGCGTCAGACTCGCTCTTCGCGATTCCCCCTTTCGGCTGCTCGATCTCCAACTCATCCAATATCTTGTTAAACCTCTCCCTATCCTCCGCCGCGTCAATCGAATCCGGACTCGTCCCCCATATCCTCACCATCCCCGATTCATTCAACCGCACGGACTCCGATGCAGAATTATTTCGCTGCGCGGATTCCGAGGCGGAGTTGATTAATTTTTTATTTGAGAGGTAATTTTGGATGGGGAGAGCGAGTTTGAGGGGGGTTTGGCCGCCGAATTGGATGATGATGCCGGAAGGGCGTTCGAGATCGATTACGTTTAAGACGTCTTCGACGGTTAAGGGCTCGAAGTAGAGACGGTCGCTCGTGTCGTAGTCGGTCGAGACCGTTTCCGGATTCGAGTTCATCATTATTGTTTCGTAACCGGCCTGGGAGGACAGAAAGTCAAAGGAAAAGTCAGAGTTGGTTATTTATATCGTCTGAAAAACAGACTAGTAAAATTTGCTGGAAGATATTAAATAATAGAATTATTATGGTTAGTGAAAATGTAAATAAGTATAATTTGTTGACATGAAAAATACTAGAATAAAAAAATAAATTTTTTGGAAATTAAATAAGATTAAAATAATATAAAATATATGAAAAATAGAATAAAATAAGACATTTATTAAAAATAAAAAAAATAGAGTCTATTAAATATTAAATAACGATAACAAGGTTAACAAAAATCAAGAGTAAAATAAAATTCATTAAAATCAAAAGAATAAAATATAAACAAGCTTCCTCGATATTTAATAAAAATAAAAGAATATTAAAAACGAAATCTAACAAAACAATTAACTACCTGACGCAGAGCAAAGCTCGCATGACAACAGCAATAATCAAACTCGATCCCCTGCCCGATCCGATTCGGCCCGCCTCCCAAAATCAAAACCTTCTTTCTTTCCGTCGGCACGCTCTCGCACTCCGCCTCGTAACTCGAGTACATATAAGGAGTGTTCGCCTCAAATTCGGCCGCACACGTGTCGACCCGTTTGTAACTCGGTACCACACCAATCGCCACACGCTTCTTTCTCACCTCAAGCTCGTTAGATCCAGTTGCGAATCCGATTTGCTTATCACTAAACCCCCTTCTTTTCACTTCCAACCAGTCCGATTTAGTCAGCTCCTCAAGCTTTTTGGACAGTAAAAACTGCTCTATATCAACCAATTCCTTCAATTGGGTTAAGAACCAATTATCAATCAAACTCAACTCATGAATTTCCTGAACCGACATGCCTTTTTTCAAGGCGGCATAAACAGAGTGAATTCTATCAGGATTAGGGACTCGCAAATTATACTTCAACTGGTCCCAATCGTGCTCGAGCTCCTTAACGGGTCCGCAACCGAAACCCGCGAACCCGGACTCGAGAGACCGCACCGCTTTTTGGAAGGATTCTTGAAACGTGCGGCCAAGAGCCATCGTTTCGCCGACGGATTTCATTTGGGTGGTTAAAATAGGTTGGGAGCCTGGGAATTTCTCAAACGCGAATCTTGGAATCTGAAAGAAAGAGGATTGTGTAAGTTTTTTGTTTGACTTGGTTTGTTTTAGGGGATTTGTAAAACAAAGGAAGCAGCTATCATTGCTTAGTTAATACCGTTAGTTTAATTAAACTTCAAAACAAGACCATGAAAAAAATATATTTTAGTTTTTTTATTTAATTTGTTTTATTTTAGGGGAATTTGCAAAAGAAAGATTCAGTGTTGTGGCAAAGCTGCAAAAAAGCCTCTGAATTATTTGCCAAAATTGCAAAAAAAAAAAGCCCCTAACATTGATAGGCTTCTATTTTAATTATTTAAAAAAAATCTTTAAAGTCTAATTAATCTAATTTTTGAAGTTTAACTAAACTAAAGGTATCAACTTCTAACTAATGATGGGTGTTTTTTTGTAATTTTGGCAATAATGAAGGGGATTCTTTGCAATTTTGGCACAATACAGGAGCTTTTTTTATTCCCCTATTTTATAATATTTAGAAAATATTGGGAAAAAGATGAGACCTTTGTGACGACATAATCGATCGAGGGCTCAAAACTAGCAGGGGTCTTTTTGGTAATATCATTCGGAATCTGATCGAGCGTATAACCGACCGATAATTTAGCGGCCATTTTAGCGATCGGAAATCCAGTCGCTTTCGAAGCGAGAGCTGACGATCTTGAAACCCTAGGATTCATTTCAATCACCATCACTTCACCGTCAATTGGATTTACGGCGAATTGAACGTTCGATCCGCCACATTCGACCCCAATTTCACGAATTATCGCGACAGAATAATCTCTTAAACGTTGGTATTCTTTGTCGGTTAAAGTCTGAGCTGGCGCGACGGTAATTGAGTCTCCAGTGTGAACGCCCATTGGATCGATGTTTTCAATCGAGCAGATTATCACAACATTGTCAGCTAAATCTCGCATGACTTCCAATTCGTATTCTTTCCATCCAAGAAGGGATTTTTCGACTAAGACTTGAGTTGTCAAGCTGGCTGTTAAACCGGCTCGGCAAATCGACTCAAATTCGTCCTTGTTGTATGCGATTCCGCCTCCAGTTCCGCCCAGTGTGAAAGCTGGCCGGACGATTAACGGAAACTCGCCGATTGTTTCAGCGATCGAGAAGCATTCTTCCATGGTAGTTCCGATTCCGGACGGAGGAGTTTTGAGCCCGATTCGGTCCATGGCTTGCTTGAAAAGCTCGCGATCTTCGGCCGCTTCAATGGCGGGAAGAGAAGCTCCGATTAGCTGGACATTGTACTTGTCCAGTACGCCGGATTTGGACAAGGCGACGGCTAGATTGAGGGCGGTTTGGCCTCCCATGGTGGGCAGAAGAGCGTCAGGTCGTTCTTGGGCGATTATCTGCTCGACGGATTCCGGCGTCATGGGACCCACGTAAGTCCGATCGGCCGTGCCGGGATCCGTCATGATGGTGGCCGGATTGGAGTTGACGAGCACCACTTGGTAGCCTTCGTCGCGGAGAGCTTTGCAGGCCTGGGTGCCGGAGTAGTCGAACTCGCAAGCTTGGCCTATGACGATCGGTCCCGCGCCCAGAATGAGGATCTTCTTGATGTCCGTCCGCTTGCCCCGTGGCCGGCAGTCGGTGCCAGTTGCGTCGGCGGTGGAGTTTGGCTTCTGTGAGGCGGAGATGGCACGAGCCATGAGGTGGCGGCGGAGCCGGACATGAGTGAGGTTGCGGGAGGAGAGGGAGAAGGATGAGAGTGAGCGAGTGAGACTGTTCGAGAGTTGATTGGGGAAGAAGAGAGACCGGATTTGAGAGTTCAGAGCCATGGTCGGAGGAGATGGAGGAGCGAATGGGATCTCCGGCGGAGGCTGCCGGCGGAGTTGGTCGGGGGGAGATTAGGGTTTTAGGGGAAAGGTGAGGCGGCGCGGGTTTTTGGAGGGATTTTATGGATTGATTGGATGATAGTGGATGTTTTTGGAAAGGACCTGTCTGCACCTGGTTTACTCTTTATTGTTTGCCTTTTGGCTGAAGGATAGGAGTGTGTGTTCAACTGATTCCTTCTTCTGTATGAAAAATATTTGTTTCTGAACAAAAATTACGATAAGAAATCATATGAATTATATGTTTCTAAAACAATTATCCTTTTAAATATGATAAATGAATGCTTCATCTATCACCAGAAGACTTATTCCCATTATATGACCAAGAGATACTAACTTTATGTTATGTCCAATATATCAGAGATTCAGAGATACTAACTTTATGTTATTGTCACCTACGGGTTTATCAGCAAAAAAAAAAAAAGGAAAAAACTTTATGTTATGTCCATAAAGATATTCCTAATACAAGGCCAACATATCAACCGGAACATGATGAACACTTCCTTTCACCTGGTCTACAGAAATGGGATCATTATGGGCCTCAAACAACCAATTATTTGAACTCATCATCCTCTCCATTTATCACCAACAACATAAGAGATAGATATATCTAGCATATGTTGAATTCAGGCATATTATCCATGGAATTATCCTCAACGGAGATGAAGAAAACTTCATATTAATGGTGTCATAACTTTCTGACAGAGATTTCGTCCACTGTGCCATTCATCTTGAGGACGACAGCACGTGCGCATTGACCTACTAAAAACACAATATTGCTTCATAAAACAGGCTTCTAAATTGGGCCTTGTTTTCACATTCCAAAAAAAAACAATTGGGCCTTGCTTTGTCTGAATTCAGGAATTCAAATCCCAGATCTCGATTCTCGATCTGCGACAAAAATAAATTTGAGCGTAAACGGCGCACGATCCTATTGCCGTATCTCGACCGTTACCTCATCCCCAAACACCATCTTTACTTCCCATACTCGGTCTACCGAACACCGGATTTATAATAGTACAAAAGAAACCTGTCAGTGAGACGGTGTTGTTCGTACGACGTAGAACGTGTGCCTGGAGAAAGATTTTTGTTCTGTGATTTCGAAATTTGAATCCTGTTCAACGGCTATTATGAGATAATTGCCTGTCGCCTTGTGCTTTTCTTTTCCCCTAAATCACGGACACCCATTCTTCTTTATTTCTTTCTTTCTTTCTCAAAAGAACCTTCCTTCTTTTTTACCTCTTTCAAAAACTTTGGAAAGGAAAAGGAAAAGCTCCACTTCTGAAATTTCTTAATTCCCATTTTCTCTTTCTTAACTTCCCTCTTGTTCAGAACTTCTCCAATTACAATTTTTCTCAAGCCAAAAGATCAAAAAGCTGAAATAAGAAAAGATGGGTGGATCTGGGCGGTGGATAAAATCTCTTATCAATCTTAAGAAACCTGAAAAAGACGACCTGGTAAGTAAACCTCCCTTCTCTCCATTTCATAAACCAAACATTTTCTTCTCCATTTCCATTGATTCACGTTTCATAACTAGGTTTTTGGAGCTAATGGGAAGGGGCGAAAATGGAAGCTATGGAGGAGCTCGTCCGAATCAAGGGCTGGATCAGGTTACCAATCCGCCTCTGAAGCTTCAGAGACATCGCCAGTAATGGGTCCCGCCGAAGCTTTAAATGCTGCTCTTGCAGCTGTAGCTCGAGCTCCAGCAAAGGATTTCAGAATCCTCAGACAAGAATGGGCCGCAATCCGTATTCAAACCGCTTTCCGTGGATTCTTGGTACGAAATCCTCTGTTTTCTCCTCAATTTTCACCTAATTGACAAGAAATTTCTCCTAATTTGAACAAGAAACAACATTTATCTTCTAAAGGCAAGAAGGGCGCTGAGGGCTTTGAAGGCAATAGTGAGAATTCAAGCTCTGGTGAGGGGAAGACAGGTGAGAAAACAAGCAGCCGTCACTCTCAAATGCATGCATGCACTTGTAAGAGTTCAGGCCAGAGTCCGTGCAAGGCGGGCCCACCTGTCAGCTGAAGAACTGGAGGCGAGAAGTCCGAGAGATAACTGGAGAGGAACCAACACTCTTAATAGTCCCAATCCCAACGAAACAGAGGTTTGATTCTTTTTCTGCTTTTAAGTTTGATATTCCCTCTGTTTGGCCGAAATGTTTTGAAAAACTAGGTTGTGTGATTTTGTTTTTACAGGAGAGATGGTGTAGTAACAGAGGCACGCTTGCTGATGTAAAAACGAAGTTACAAATGAAGGAAGAAGGAGCAATCAAGAGAGAGAGGGCCATGTCTTATGGACTTTCTCAATTGGTAAATTTCCTCTCTCTCTCTCTCAAGAGCTCTATTCAAATTTTTAGAAGTTTATAAACTCAAAGTTTCATTTTTCTTTTCAATTCTTGTTTCAGCAAAGGAGATCAATGCAAAGCTCAAGGCCAGCTAGCCCTTCCACATTCTCACGCAAAACAAATGACTCGGAAAAATCTTGCGACTTGACATGGCTGGACAAATGGATGGCCACAAAGCCATGGGAAGAAGAGCAGAAATCCGTGGACCAAGCCCACGCAAGAAACTCTCACCACTCTGAACGAGACTCGGTAAGAATAAAACGAAACAACATCTCAACACGGATCTCGATGCGGCCGCCTTTGGTCCCATCTAACGGCCGGTGCGAAGCCCAGTCAGCATCTTCATCTGAGATTCACTACACGGAAACCTCTGTTTCTTCCCCTCAAACCCCTGTTTCTTCAAAACCGAGTTACATGAATGAGACTAAGGCTGTTAAGGCCAGGCAAGAAGCATTAAATGCTGAGAGAAGGAGCGGAATGAGGAGACAGACGTCTGGAGATTTGAAGTGTTTTAGGAGAGGGGTTTTTCAGTCTGTAGATTTGGAAAATAGTTTGAATTTGAAGGGGAGATATTCTGTTAGGAGAAGTGTGGACAAGGAGAACTATTTGTATTGATCAATCGAGAGGTTTCCATTTAGGGTTTTGGGTTTGGTGAGGTCGATTCATGAGGATGTGAAGTTATGTTAAAAATGTATGATTAATTCAAGGTTTAATTAATCTATGCACGCTTATTTGCCTAGTATGGTCCTCTGTAATTTTTTTTTTTTTTTAATTTAATTTTCTGTGCGCAAAATCATCTTCTAGATGCCATTTCTCACAAATGCTAAATATAGTGAAGACTATCCATGCAAGCTTAGAAAAACTTTGTTTGCTAAATAAAGATACAACTCACATCCTTAAATAGCACAAAAAATTCCTTCCTTTCTCTCTCACTTCCTCCCCTCTCATCACAGAGAGAAATTTAGAGAGAGTTTAGAGAGAGAAAGAGAAAGAGAGAAATTTAGAGAGAGTTTAGAGAGAGAATCTGATGTAACAATGGGTAGAATCCTCCCTTCTGATCCTTGCTTGATCCCTTCTTCAGCCATTCTTCCAATCGGTGTGAGTCTACTCGTAATTGTCGCAATGGTTATCGCTTTCCTTTTCATCTGTCGGTTTTGCAGACGCAACGGCAAATCATATCGGGACACCTCAACATCCGTAATCCCAAACCCACCACCCACGAACAACCCACCAAACCAAACTCAAACCTCAATCCAAGTCCAAAACGCATCGACTCAAAACAACACGTTTGATGTGAAGATTTCTCCAGCGAGAAGTCCAGGAATCAGAATCCCGGGAAAGTCGTCAGAAGGAAACGAGTGGTACATGGTGAATAAAATTACGCCGGGCGAGAGGAATCGGATTCCGAGTTTTGACGAGACCGAACCGGGCTTTGTGGACAAGAACGGGAACCCGTTTCGGGCTTATCGCACGAGGACTCCGATATCTCTGCTCGGTTCAAGGAGCAATTCGATGGTTCAGGGTGATCTGGATTTTGATTGAGGAGTGATGTTATGAGTTAATTGGTGGTGTTATTATTTGGTAATGAGTTTTTAGAGAGTTTTTTTTTGTTGAGATAGTAGGCAAATATAGCCTGCTGAAGTTTTGGATGGAGTTAAGTTTTGATGTTTTGGTTTTCTTTTTTTATTAGTTTGGTCTTTCTTTTCTTTTTTTTTTTTATGTTTTTTGGTTGGTTTGGATTTGGATAATTAAGTGATGTGAGATATAATAAGGTTCAAGATGGAGGATTTGGATTAAGTGATATGAGATGTAGAAGGTTAGATGGAGGATTTGATTTTGCAAATTAATAATAGCCAGGCATGCAATTTTCAGAATAATAATATGACAATCTTTTGTTTATTTCATGTGTTTGCTCATCTTCATTTTTCATTTCATGTTAAGATGGATATTATGCATTTTAAATCAAAACCCTGAATTAGGAAGAACAAGAACAGTTGATAGGATTCGAATTCTTCAATTCCGTGATAGCTCGACTTCTATATCTTCTGTTCACCTGCATTTCAAGTACAAACTTTCTTAAAAACCTGAGATTTGAATTCTCAACTTAAACAGTACAAGTACAGTAGGTAAATAAATTATAAATTGGTAGAACTGAACTATCAACTATCAAGTTAGTTGACTTCTTCCTGACAAGAAGCTCATTTACTACGTACCTCGGATCTCCTTCTCCTTCTTCTCCTTCTTCACTCTTCACTAGTTCACTTCTCCAATTCCAGCCATGGCGTGGAGCGAGACGTCCAGGCCAGTCTCCGCCTCACTGAGCTCACAACCGTCCTGGCGTAGATTCTTCTCCGGTAGCTCCTCCCTCTCTCTCTCTCTCCGTTGCACTATTTTCCTTTCAATAGATCTTGCTTTGTTTCAAACCTGCTTTTGGACGGATTTGGATTTAGTTTCTCTAATGGAATTCTGATTTTCATTAATTCCTAATCCATTTTGATTAATTCGCATGTTTTTTTCCTAAATTGCCATAAAATGGCATGATTAATCATTTGGTGAAGCTAAACCAATCTGAATTCGAACAAATTCATTTGAGTCTATAGAATTGCATTGTACATCTTCTCTTGTTTCACAAATGCAGAGTTAAATAAGAGAAGATTCATCAAGACATGGCACAATTTCAAACACAACAAATCAAATCCTTTCGATTTCAATATTTCAGGCGGCAAAAGACGGTCTCTCTCTCTCCTCATTTTCACCCTCCTCTCTCTAATCCTCCTAATCCGTTTCCTCTCCCAAATCACCAATGTTTCCACGGCCAAATCGATCCAATTCCACTCAAATCACCTCTCAAATTTTCACGAATTAGAACAAATCGAACAAGAACCAGACTTTCATTTACCGCCCTCTCACAGGAAAAGAAATAAATTTAAAAAAAGAAGAGGGACTAAAAAGAATAAAAAATTCAACCCTTTTGTTTCCGAGTTTTTGAACGAATCCTCCGAAATGCATTCCCTACTTTTTCCTGACATGGATAAAGTAAAAAGTAGTAGAAATTCAAAGTATTTTTATCCCGGCCGAATTTTGCTAGACATGGATGGAAAACCGATACAAGCTCATGGAGGCGGTATTTTGTTCGATCAAAATACCGGTACGTATTATTGGTACGGTGAAAATAAAGACGGACCAACATACCATGTCCAACCGAAAGCAACCGCAAGAGTAAATATCTAAAAATATATTTTTCTTATTTTTTCTTTACATATCAAATTCACTATAATTTATACAAGTGTTTATTAATTTTACAAGGTGGATATAATTGGAGTGAGTTGCTACTCGTCAAAGGATTTACTTTCCTGGAAAAACGAGGGCCTAGTTCTAAAATCCGGGAATCCGAATCCCACTCACGATCTCCACAAATCCAACGTTTTAGAACGGCCCAAAGTAATATTCAACGATAAAACAAACAAATACGTAATGTGGATGCACATAGACAATGCAAATTACACAAAAGCCTCGGTCGGAATCGCATTAAGTGAATCTCCTATCGGCCCGTTTGAGTATTTGCATAGTTTGAGGCCTCATGGTTGTGATAGTAGAGACATGACTTTGTTTAAAGACAATGATGGTAAAGCTTATGTTGTTTATTCTTCGCGGAATAATTCGGACTTACATGTGGGCCCTTTGACCGATGATTATTTGGACCTCACGGGCATTTTTACAAAAATACTGGTAAGTAAGATCAGATCATATTTTCTTTATTGACTACTCAAGATGAGACTAATCATTCCGTTAATTTACAGGTGGGGCAAAGAAGAGAAGCGCCAGCTGTATTTAAGCATAACAAAACATATTACATGATGACATCAGGCTGTTCAGGGTGGGCCCCAAATGAAGCCATGGTCCACGTGGCACAATCCATGTTGGGTGCATGGGAAACTTTGCGAAAGAACCCTTGTTTGGGAGGAAATATGGCAATGAGAAACACGACTTATTTTTCGCAAGGCACGTTTGTGTTGCCTCTTAACGGGTTACCGGGTTTGTTTGTCTTCATGGCGGATCGGTGGAACCCGAGTGATTTGAAGGACTCGAGATACGTTTGGTTGCCGATGAAAGTTGAGGGAATTAAACGAGTTTCGGTTTTTTGGCACAAGAGGTGGAAGCTTCCAGAAGGATTTGGATATAATATAATTTAGAGGATAGTTAGGGTGTAGTACGAATATTACACCATTTTTGTAATTTTCATTCATTTCTTATTTCATTTGATGATGAATAAATATTTATTATTATTATTATACAAACACAAATGGAAGGCAGGTAATATACTAGCATAGGAATTTGATCAAGACGAGCTTATTTTAAATAATATTAATAAGGTGACATTGATGAATGATCCATTACAACTAATAAACATTTGTTTCCAATTTTCATAAATTGAAAAGATAAAAGATACGTCTCCCAGCTGATTAATTACCAATCAAAGGAGTAAATTACAACAATCCATTTCTCCTCTCCTCTCCTCGCCTCTCCTCTCGACTAAAAAGCAACATCAATCAGTCTACCACACAATAAAAATAAAAAAAATAATACCATGTGATACCTGTTTTCACTTCCACCCTCAAACCATCCATCCATCCAACCAACCAACATCAAAAACAAATGTTAGCACCAATAAAACAGACAATTCAACCACACCATCATCATATGTACAAACAAACAAACAAACAAACAAAGCACACACCCTTCCTTCACTTAAAAAACAAATAATTCATTCATTATGATTATTTCGGTTTGGGGTCGAAATGGAGGCCCTGAATTCCCCGGAGGGTAGACTCGTAATTATTGCGGAGAGCAGAAGAGGACGAAGTAGTAGGGTTGCTGGTGAAGTCGCGCTGAGGTGGCGTGGCGGCTGAAGGAGAGGTGAATCGGGTGAAGCTTCCGGAAGGATGAGGATCATTACTAGAGGCAGCAGCACGCCTTGAAGACCCGCCTGATCGCCCCGCCAATCCCGCCGAACTGGACACCTACCACCCACCACTTCAGAATCAGACTTTTTTTAAATAAATTTAATTCATAATTTCAAGGGCCTTTTTGCAAACCTTCTTTTTTTTATAATTTATCCATAATTCAGTGGCCTTTTCGCAAAAGTATATTTTCTGATCATTTTTGCATAACAATGTATGGCCTTTTTCATTCGTACTATAGTTTTCTTTTATTTTCTCCAAAAGTACTTATTTCGTAATAATTTTTTTTCTGTAATAATTTATGTAAAATACAGGGGCTTTTTGGCAAAATTGTCAAATATATAATTTTGAGAAGAGGAGGGGGGAACACACCAAAGCGTCGCGCGAGGTTTCGGAGTGCTGAACAGGGGATTTGTTCTTGGCGAGGCTGCCAGCTGTCACAACAGGTTGAGGGATGTGGTTGTAACGGGTCGCTAAATGATCCGTTTCGTGATGCATGTATCCTCCTCTCCTCGTCGACTCTTCCGCTCCACCTGATTAAAAAAATAATAAATGTTTGAATATAAATGAATAAATAAATGTTTGGGTTTTAATATAATTTTATGTAGATAAAATATGAAGAAGAAAAGTACCGGTGATTTGTCTGTTAAGATTTGAAGGCGACATTCCTGAGGTTTGGCCTGCCCCAGGTGAATCCTACATTTGTATAAAAACATAGTTAGGCTCAAAATTATAATAATAATATATCAAATTAAAAAAAAAAGTAAATAAATAGATAAGCTTTTAATATATGAAATGAGAGACTAACAATAGGGCGGGGAGGAGCGCTGCTCATCTGAGATTGCTGGTACTTCAATATAGTCCAGTCAAACACATAATCAAACTGAAACCCTGTTCAAATTAAAAAAAAAGGATAAAAAATCAGGAATAATAATTCACTAATTTAAAAATTCAAATAAAATAATAAGAAAAGATATTAGGGTTACCTTCGCGAATAAAGAGGTCGCGGAATAATCTTTTGAGGTAGGGATAATCAGGCTTATCATCAAATCGTAAAGAGCGACAGTAATGAAAATATGACGCAAATTCAGATGGGTAGCCTCTACATAAAACCTGTATCATTTTATTCATATTTTATATCAGCATAAAAATTCATATTTCAAATATTTAATTGATAAACTACATGTATAATACAAGGAATATAATCGAATTTTGTTAAATATAAGTCTAAGTAGTCATATTATCATATCACCGTATAATTAAGTGGGATTTGTCAGAATCTGAAATATTTCAGAAAAATAATTTAATTGGGTTGAAATTAAAAAGTAATAATTAATTACGTCAATTGAGGTGGCGACTTTTCTTTCGCTGATTTTTTCGTACTTTTGCTTCTTAGTACCTGCTTTCAGACCCTGCCATGGCAGACTACAGAAACAAATTAAAGTTAATAAAATATAATATAAATTATAATATTTATAATAAATAATTAAATATATTTGAATATAGCTAACCTTCCTCTCAAGAAGTACATCAAAACATAACCGAGTGATTCCAAGTCATCCCTCCTGCTTTGTTCTGACCACAAAAAATTTATACAAAAATAAGAACCCTAAAATGTAAAATAATGAAATGGTAACAAAAAAAAAAATAATAAAACAAAATAAATGCGGAAAAGTTTAAGAATAAAAAAAAACAAACCGATTCCAAGATGAGTGTTCACACTAGCATATCTTGCTGTTCCAGTCAAGTTCTTATTCTCTCTGCATTTATTTATACATTAAATATAATTATAATATTATAAAGATTTTTTTTCATGAATAATAATACATATAATTATTAATTATTATTATTATTAGTACCTGTAAGGAATGTGCTGGTGTGTAGAAGAATCTCTGTATTTCTTCGCCAGCCCAAAATCAATAACATAGACCTACACACAATAATTATATTATTCACATATCCAAAACATAAAATAAAAAAATAAATTAATCAATAAAAAAATTATAAACCTGATTAGCTCTTCTTCCAAGTCCCATTAGGAAATTATCAGGCTTTATATCTCTGTGAAGGAAAGACTTTGAGTGCACAAATTCCACTCTATTCAACTATTAAAAACAAACCAAACTTCATATTAATTATTTATTAATTAAAATAATATTTAAAAGGAGAAAATTAATTAAAAATACCATTTGATCAGCGAGCATTAAAACGGTTTTAAGAGATAATTTTCTGTTGCAAAAATTGAAAAGATCTTCAAGACTCGGTCCCAATAAATCCATCACAAGCACATTGTATTCTCCTTCCACTCCAAACCATCTCACATTTGGCACTCCAGCTTAAAAAAATAAAATATAAAAAATAAAAAATAAATATTCAAATTTCAAATTTTCATAATTTACTAATGTACTAATTAATGAATATGAACTTACTGCCGCCTTGGAGAAGCCTGTAAAGCTTGGATTCATACAATAACTGAGGGTGTTTTGTTTTAACACTTTCCTGTAAAATTAAAATTATTAAAATTATTTCATGAATGAAAACAAAGTTTGTTAGAATATTATGTCATGATAGATGGAATGAGAGAAACAGCACAGCAACAAAGTCGTTTTCTTTGGATTTTTGCATTATTTTGGTAGAAAAATACAAAAGTTACTGTATTTGAATTGAAGTTTGGGAAAGAATAACATTAAATACTAATATTCTAAGTTGAGTTCATTAGCTTACATAGCCAATTAGCAAAAACCCAAAAGAAGAATAGAAACAAAAATAACAACAGATTGAAAGGAACTAAACACCAACCAATTTAATGCATGAGTGATAATTGATAAAATCGAAAACTTTAAGATAAGCAAATATGCCTATATAAGCAAATATACCAATCTAAACATCTTAACCGAAAGAATTATTTTCACAGTGAACAAACCAACCCAAAATAATAATAGCCAATTGAATTCAGAAAAAAATAGCAATTAACTATTCCATTAAAATTGCAAAACAAAATTATCAAAGATTAGAAGAACTCACAAGCTTAATTGCAACCTCCTCATTCGTCTGAATATTGGTCCCTAAAATCAAAGAAAAAAAAAATAATCAGCAACAAAAAATCACAAAAAAAAACAAACTTTTGGAGTTTCACAAATCAAATCAAATCAAAACGAACCTAGATAGATCTCTCCAAATGAGCCGCTTCCGATCTTCCGGCCGAGCCGAAACTTGTTCCCCACACGAGGCTCCATCCAATTCAACTCAAATTAATCCAATCAAGGACCCTAAATCACAATATTCCACCCCCAAATCAGATCAACCAAAAGGAGAAACAAACGATTATCTAACCAATCAATCAATCAATCAATTCAGATGGTGCTGAAATAATAACAACAAAACCAAATCGTTTCAATCAATCAGCGGCTGATGATAAACAACAAAGAATGATTACAAGCAGGCGGAATTCATGGAACAGGTAAGGCCGAACTAATCAATCAATTAATTAATTGGTGCAGAGGAAACTTAGGGTTAGGGTTAGGGTTAGGGGAGGGAGAGGGGCAATTATCGAATTAAATAAAAACGATAGGGGGGAATCGTAGAAAAAGAGATGATCTGTAATGTTAAGACACGCTTTGTCGGCGACCTTACCATGTAAATTGTAAACTATTCACACGATTTCTCCTTCCTCTCTTCTTTATTCCCTCTCTCTCTCTCTCCCCTCTCTCCTCTCAAAGCAGAAGAAGGCGAGGCGAAGGAACTATTTCTCACCCCAACCCTCTGTCTTCCCTTTACGTATAGTGAGTCGTTTCATTGTTTTAAACTGACCCGCTTTAAAGAATTTATGTTTATGTTGATACAGAGGATTGGGGAGTTTTACCTTGCACACTTGCCAATTGGAGAATTATTGGTCTGAGAGGCCTTATCAAACTCTTTGCCTATGCTTACACACGGTGTATGAAACGTAAGATAGTATGCGGGGTATGAGTTGATGGAATAGTTTGGACCGGGTGTATGTAAAATAATAGAGTCTCGTTTTTGGCATTGTTCATTTAGTTGCGCAAAAGTGGGGTCGGTTGCTCTTGCTTGTTTATTTGTACATATACTAAATTGATGAATGAACCTGGTGTGTGTGTAAATGATAGAGCGAGAGGTGTTTGATTGGGCCTAATGTAGAATGGGCTTTGTTGTATGTTGATAAGAAGGTTGATTTGTTGGATTTGTTTTGATCTTTTGCTGTGTGTCTTGATTATTGGGTTTGTTTATCTAATGGGCTGAGATTTAAAGTGAATATATTATTTTGAAATTGAAAAAGATATATGTAATGTTGTTTCTGTTGTCTCTCCATATGACCTCTTCCTGATTTTTTACTATATTTTCCATGTAAACTATTTATGTCAATACTTCATTTCTATACACATAGAAATCAGATATGAGAGGAAAATCTAATCAGCAAACACCCCAAAAAATCTGAGTGAAATATTTAACATATCTAGCTACCAAAATCTTATCTCCTACTTCCTTTTGCTAATGACCATTACAACCAACAACCATTTCAGATATGAGAAGAATTCATGTCCATAAAAAGAGGATTAAGACCAAACAAAGAACAGATATATATATATATACAAAAATAAAAGAAAGAAGAAATATATATCCAATAAGACCGAAATCACTGCATGTCCTCATCAAGGATAAACTCAACTGTTTCTTTTGTGCTTCGACGAAGACATTTTAGTAGAAAGTGCATGCATTTATCTGATTCCAAGTATGCCAGCTCTACCGTCTTGAGGTGCTCACAACAAAACCTTTCAATCTGCTCTGAATTTTGATCATTTTCTTCTATGCCATGGTCGCCATTTTTCTAACAAATAAAAGATTATCAAGCCAAAATCACACCATCATCAGTGAATCTATCAGAAAGTAAGTAAGTAATTACCTGACAAAGCTCTTCCACGTGCATTAAAGATAGATTCTCCAAATTGGGGCAATGCCTAAGGAAAGCTGCCAAGAAACCAAAAGCGCAAGCCATGCAACAATTACCCATGCAGAGTTTCTTCAAATTCTTAAATATTGGCAATTCCGGTAATTCTACCTCCAACATTTCCTAAGATAAAAACAGCACTTACTTAAACATTGAATCAACCTACTATGATTGATAATAAAGAAAATAACAGACGAAAAAAGCAATGCGAGCAAAATCAAAGATACATACCATAAAAGGCTCACTGTGCAAGTCAAGATCCACAAGACCAGGAAGGCCGCTAAGAACATGTGAGCAACAACTTTTCCAAAAATCGATCTCAATCCATGCCTTTGGTACATTTGACATACCTTCAAATGCTATCTTTATATTCTCTGAGCCCACAAAAACATTCAAAACCAAACATCTAACATTTGGAGCGCAAAAAGTGAACACCGTGGGAACTGATTTTTCACCAATCAGAACACAGTCATCAAACGCTAAAAATTCCAAACTCCGAGACGAAATCTCATTCACCTTCACACGGCAATTGATCAGATAAAGACTCTCAAGTACCGGGCACCCAAATATAATCATCTCCAAAAAATTGCCATCAAGATGGCAATTACGTAATTTAAGATATCTCAGTATGGGGAGCCGTATGCTAACTGCTTTAATCTTCTTCACCAAATTAGCCTTTACTGACTGGACACTCCACTCAAGACTCTCTAGGTTTTCAGAAATAAAAAGGCAGCCAGGTATTTCAACCAGCTCACGTAAGAATAAACGCACACTGAGCTTCTTAACATTGTGCCTTAGTGCGTAAAGGATCCCCCATTTGACGCAATCAGAGCTTAAATCTATGGCAGGATTACTCGTGACGCAAAACGAGTTTGCGTCTATGGAATTATCGCGCAATTGCAAAAACATGCCAATGAAATTCTGAAACCTCTCGCACTCTCTCTCTGAAATCGGAATCCTCTTTATTTCTTCATTTTTCACGGATTCAGAATCGTCACTCTCTGAAACCCCCTCGTTTTCTTCTTCATTTCTGAATTCAGAATTGTCGCTCTCATATTCTCCATCTGAAATCTCTAATTCAGAAATGTCGCTCTCGCATTCTCTCTCTGAAATTGGAATCCTCTTTATTTCTTCATTTTTTCTGAATTCAGAAATGTCGAAATCCAAGCACGGCACGGAGGCCCACAGGTTTCGCCATCTGGATGAGAGTATGCATGTTTGAACCATTTCTCTTGCCTTTAATAGGGATAAGATTTCCGTAAGAACCGAATCAGGCAAACTGCTCAGTCTGTCAGTTTGCTCATCATTCGATTCAGTCTGTTAGTTTCATGAAATTAAAAAGGGAATGAGAAAGTGAGACTCAGATCAGGTTCGGTCCGGATTATAAATGGAGGAAAGAAGGAGGTCAATTAATTAAAATTCATGAAAGGAAAAATGAAGAAAAAATGATTACCATGATGCTTGCCAATATGAGGAGTTACAGGACCAGTCGTTAGACTGGTAGATCCTACTGAAATTAAGAAATATAATAATATTTGTCAAGCATAAAGTTACAAAATATCTAAAAGAATATTTGTGGCTAATATATACAAATATAGTACCACAAAACCGAGACTAAGGCTGAGGGTAAATCTGAGACTAATGTTTCTTGTTTTAATTTTGATATTTTATTGTTGCCCAGTCCAAACTCAAACCTGCCACAAAAAAGGTGAACAATCCAAATCATTAATCGCAAGAAAGAATCAATTTGGAAAAAAGTAAATTTTAGGGACAAAGAGCAAGAATGTAAATACATATTTTCATGATTGCCACTATACTATACTTGCACATAAGGTGTTTGTGGAAAAACATATATATTGTAAAATGGGATCTAACAGACACATGCTCCACAAGAAAAACTTGTGTCAGAGAGAGACTTATTGAGAAATACTCATCATACACATCAATTAAGATCAAGAAAGAAAAGGACAACAGAAGAATGAATAATCAACAAAAAGAGGAATTGATGAATGGTAGCTCTACTCACTCAGGAAGGAGAGGGCATCATCTCGTTAGGGTTACTAGCGCCGGCGAGACAAGTCGAGAGGAGGAAAAGGCAGCTCCGGCGAAGTGGCTCGGTTTTGTTTTGAGAGAGAGAGAGAGAGCGAGAGGAAGAGAAGAGAAGAGAAGAAGAAGGTGAGTAAATTAATTAATAACTCGGTAGAACGAAACTTAAAATAGAATGGGCTTTGTTGTATGTAGGTAAAAAGGCTGATTCGTTGGATTTGTTTTGATCTTTTTCTATATGTTGGATTATTGGGTTTGTTTATGTGGTATGGACCTGAATGGGCTGAGATTTGATGTTAAAATATATATAATTTACTGATAAATTAAATTATTGTATTATTCTCTGATTTCTTTTATTTATTTATTTTGAAGTTTGATTGCAATAGAGTGATTTCATGAGGTATTTGATTATTTTGTAACTGTCCCAACATGCAGAATAACATAAGCAAAGACTAATTGATCCGGCTATTAGTATTTTTTTTTGTTATGTTTCTCTCCACATTACCTGTTCTTAATTTTTTATTATGTTTTCTTGCCAGCATTACCCATTTTAAAATTAAGATAGTCTTATCATGTCATTGAAAAAACTATAAGATAGTTTGACTTTCAAAGAAACTACAATAATCATAATTTGAAATACTGAACTCGCGAAATAGAACTGTGTACAATTCCAATTCAAATCCAAATAAATCCGAACAAAACAGCACAATACATTTAATAAAATCAATTACTAATATACACAAAATCAACTCAGAAGCTTAGTAATGATACACATACAAACTCATAAATCAACCCAAATAAAAGAAAAGAATCTCACTAATAGATAATTATACAACTTACCTCAAAAAAAAGATAATTATACAACACCCCATATAAAATTATATCTTGTTCGTATTTCTCTGACAATCAATGCTTCTTCTTTGAAAATGGGGCGCAAATGGTCTCGCAAATATTTGCGAAAAATTCGCAGAATTTGTTCTTCGCCTGCTCTATTTCGCGAGATGTGCTCCCGCTTTCTGCATGATTCATTAAATTGAGTAAAGAAAATAACATTACAAAACAGAAAATCACACTGAGGAAAAGAACGAAACAAAAGTTGTGAATTGGAAAATGAAATCAATTTTACGACCTTTCTTAACAGAGCCAACAATTCTCTTAATCCCTTTATCCCCCACGTGCAATAGGTCCTTCACATCTCCCCCTAATATCTCAACCTTTTTTCCAGCTTCTATATTTTACGAAGTGAAATAATAAAACTAGATCATTCTGTTTTACTTAAAAAATTGTTGAAAATAACATTTAACGAAATATGATTTTTTCTGTTTATAGTAAAAAGAATTATTTGAAATAGAGATTATACCGTTTTTAGCGGAATTGAAAGTAGAGATAGTTCCATGTAATTTATCCTTCATGGCCTCCATTTTTTTTTGTATTTTGTCTCTTAATATTCTAACAAAATTACAAAGAAAGAAATGAGATAATATGATAATGAAAGTAGAGGGAAAAATAGGAAAGGGATTACTTAGTACATAGGAAAGGAATTACTTTTTTTTTTTTTTTTTTTTTGAAATGAGGAAAGGAATTACTTAGTACATGATCAGGTGAGATGATGGGTAAAAGAGATGGATTCTTGATTTATATACAGAAATACAGTACATAGAAATAAAATTTACTAATATTAATACATTATTTTCAAAAGGAAAGAGGAAAAGCAATCTCTCCATAACTTAGCATGAAATTCTCTCTTTTTTGTCCAATGAATAAATTGGAAAAAAAAAAACAATACAAACTCTGTCTAATTTAGTATTATACTAGACATTTACTTTTTCAAAAACTAAAGTTTATTACAGCTATCATTTGATAATTCTAAACAGTATACTGGGCTTATATACATAGATCAAAATGCTGATCTGTTGAATTTGCTTTTCCTATTTTTTATGTGTGATTAATTTTTTGAAGGAGTTTATGTGTGATTATTGGGCCTGAAATATTGATCTTTACTGTCTGAAATTTCAACTTAAAAAATATAATGCTTTTGGACAGTTTCATGTGTTCTGCAAAATTGAAAAAACAACATATATCCTTATAAATTCAAAATATTTGACCAGTATTTATGCCAGAAATTAAATGTCTGCAGCCCAACTGTACAGAATAATAAATGTCAAACATAATTAGTATATCACCACTCTTTTATTCAGTTTCCAGCTATTAATCATTTCTGCGTCACCCCACATGATCTGTTATTTCTCTTTCTATTATATTTTGTTGGATTTCTACCGTTCATAACGCAGCGGAAAATACAAAACGAAACAAAATCGAATTCGAAACCCAAAAGAAGGATCCGTGAATTACAATTAAATCAAAGAAAAATTCATAACTTTGTAGCTTCGGATTACGCTTAATCCGTGATGATCAAAAGCGAATTAGATTGACGCTTTTCTTTGGTCGATTCCAAACCGGTTTCCAAACCGATCCTTTGTATGTTTCGCCTAACCGGTCTAACAAACCGATCTCCAAACGAACGGATTCCCCAAGCAAACCGATTCGCCAAGCAAAACTACGGTTTCAACCCTAATCACAAAAACGCCGCACTTCGCTTCGTCCTCTACCGGTATCCACACGAACAACCCCTTTGAACGGATAAAGAACGATATATGCTAGTATCCGTTCTTCATTTCTCTCACAGAAAATAACAAAAGAATAATTTTCGGATTTTTCTCTCCTTTTTTTTTGTCTCACAAAAGATGGACGAAAATATTATGTTCTTTCATCTGATTTTTGGGGTGTCTCTTGTGCCTACATAGTCCATAAGTTTCATATCCTATGTGCATGGTAACTATGTAACCATATATGCAACACACCTTATCATATAAGATGTAGGATTGGATGTATCACTTGACTATGTAGCTCTCCATACAACTTATCACATAAGTTATGATTTTTCTGTGTACGTCTCAATAGTTGTTCTTTGTGTGTGACCCTATAGGTTTACTTAATGTTGGCAATAATCACAACGGATTATAAATCATGAGCGGCCTCTAGCAAGACATCATGATTACCCAAATTAAGCAAATATAGATGATTCGATCAAACCTAATTTATGTCATGCATTGTATCCCTTTGTTACACGATATCTATATCGTCCATAAGGCATGGTATGTGTCAACCTTATGTTGGTCGATAAATATTTCTTGACACCGAATTTGATTGAACATGAAATGACATTAATAACTCTTTATTAATTCACTTGAGCACGGCCGTGCGTTTCTTCAATCAAATCATCAAGAGGCCTAAAGATATCTCTCTCAATTTATGAGAGGAACAAATCCTATCTTAATTAAACTCTTTCTTCCGCATAATTCATTATATA
This sequence comes from Juncus inflexus, assembly GCA_024447665.1. NCBI lineage: Eukaryota > Viridiplantae > Streptophyta > Magnoliopsida > Poales > Juncaceae > Juncus > Juncus inflexus. Next base: position 10,714,225 of record JAJHPC010000018.1, read on the forward strand.
CCTAATTATAATCTTTATGACCGCCCGGTTAAAGACGATATTAGATTATATTAAAGTATAAAATTTCTCATGTAGGAAACTGAGATAATCTCAAGTCTAAGGATTACAGATACATTCTTTACTGAGAATAACTAATGACACGGTGGGTCAATCCAGTATATGGTCTCTAACATATACTTATGTTAATGACTTAATAACTCTTATTCATGATCAGTAAAACGTGACCATCAGTCAACTAACATACTGATGTACATTTATAGCTTATCATAAAGTATGTTTGTCTCACAAACATCCTATGAATGATCAGGGACAGTTTAGAATATCATTCATAATACTTTATAGTTTTACTATCAAAGTCACATACTTTAATGATATAAAGCTGAATATCATATTCAAGATTCATTTTAGTAATAAGAATAAAATAACCAATACGCATTATATAAAATATCTCTAAATAAAAACAATGTTTGTTTAACACAATCCATATATCTAGGTCTCAAATACATTGGCCTAGGGCATACTACTAACATATTTTTCTTGCCATCTCAATCTTCATCAAATGACATCAAATATTCAAAGTAAGATAGTCAAAACAATCATTTAACATAAATAACAATTTCATATAATAATTAGTATAACAATTTCACTAAGTATGAAAACATTCCAAAATACAACATAATTAGAAAGTAGAAATACTGAACTCACAAAAAAAACAACAAACATGCAATTCCAATTCCAATTCAAATTTCAAATAAGCGGTACAAAATATCACAATACATTTAACAAAAAACCAAACACTACAAATACAAACAATAAATCACACATACATAGCAATAAATAATCTCACATAATCAAATCGAACAAAAAATTCACAAATAATACAACACACCATCCTCATCTCAACTCAACTCAACTCATTTCATTAATCCTTCTTCTTGTTAAACGGAGCGCAACATTTCTCAAAAATACTTGCGAAAAATTCAGAGAAGTTGTCAGATTGAACGGACGGCTGAGATGCGACCACACCAACCACACCACCCGCTGCCTTCACATCAACGGTCATGATCTCTTCTTTCACAGCTTCATAAACTGCTGGAACAGACGTATCCAGTTCGACCGGGCTCTCTCCATCTTCAAAACCATTAATAAGTAAGTAATTACAAACTAAGTATGAAAATGTTCCAAAAAGAATAACATAATTAGAAACACTGATTTCACAAAAAAATGCCAAACATACAATTCCAATTCCAATTCCAAACAATCGGTACAAAAAGAATAGCACAACACATTCAACAAAAATCAACAACACACTACAAACAATAAATCACGCAAAAATAGCAATAAATAATAAACAATCTCAGAAAATCAAATTAAAACCCAAAAAAACACAAACAATACAACACACCATCTCATCTCATATCATTAGTCCTTCTTCTTGCCAAATGGAGAGCAACATTTTTCGAAAATATTTGCGAAAAATTCACAGAATTTGTTCTCACATTGATTGGATGGCTGAGATGTGACCACACCGCCAGCAGCTTTCACATCAACGGTTGCGATCTCTTCTTTCACAGCTTCATCCACAGCCGGAATGGACGTCTCCAGATGAACTGAGCTCTCTCCATCTTCAAAACCATATAATAAGTAATTAATTACATACTAAGTTCTTGGTCAACAAACTTCATTATTACAAATTCATTAAAAAGTAATATATTTCCTTTTCATGTCTATTTCACAAAACTAATGACATTTTTAAATATTATCTTTACAATAAAGTATATATTTAACTATAATATCTAGATCTGTGTGAATATTTGAATTAAAGATACTGCAAAAAAAATATGAAAATTTTAATTAAAAACTAATATATTTCCTTTTCATGTCTATTTCAAAAAACTAATGACATTCTAAATATTATCTTTACAATAAAGTATATATTTAACTATAATATCTAGATCTGTGTGAAATATTTGAATTAAAAATACTGCAAAAAAAGTGAATTTTTTAGTAAATTAAATTAAATTAATTACCATCTCTCTTATGAATGGAGTCAACCATGTCAACAATCCCTTTTTGGCCTGTGTGCAGTAAATCTTTCACATCTCCTTTCAATTTCTCTGCCTTCTCTTCAGCTTCTGTTTGTTAATTTAAAAGTTAAAACCACAAATTAGATCATTTTATTGTACTTTTAGAAAGAGAGATGAATTAAAATGACAACGATTTATATTAAATAATACAGTAATCTAAAGGGGAAATAATTATTTACAATCGAAATTATACCTGCTTTAACAGAGTTGAAAGTACCACTGATTTTGCCTCTGAGAGAATTCATTTTTTGCTTTGTTTTCTCTCGTAAGTTTTCTGCAAAAATCACAAACAAAATATAAGTAAAAATCGGAATAAATCAAAATTAAACAGAAGCAAAAGTTTTGAGCGCATGATTACGGTGTGATCTATGAGATTTATAAATCTAAAGATTCTTTCTATTTGACTAATCCTTTCACAATTTACAGAACTGAACAAAAAGGAAATACAAGCTTAAATTGGAAAGGAAATGAATGCATATTAATTTGGAATTGAAAAAAGAAAAAGGGATTAGTTCTAAATTAATTCGTACCTGATTTGGTTGAGCAGATGGGTTGAATTTGAATTTGGAAAAGAGAGAGAGAGCTTGTGTTTTTATATACACAGAGAATGGTGTGAACGAACAGTTGAGACTTTTGTTAACGGATCCTCTTGACCGGATCATACTATCTCGACCCGTTATTGCATCTGAACTGGATTCGGATCCTTTTTTACATCCTCATCTTAATTGATTTATTTTTTAGATTTAAATGATTTATATTTTTCAGATTTTATTTTTCATCAATATGAAAGCTAAATGGTTTGGAACTTTGGATTGAAGCCTTTTTTCCTCTTTATAAATTCTTAATGGATCTGTTTCAGTGGATTTAGTAATCGGATAGTTTCTGGTATTTGGATCTAAGATCCAATATTCAGTGTTGGGGCCCTGTTACCGTGTTTTCAAATTTATATTCAGCTACCATTAAATTTTAAAATTATTAGAATTAGAATATTAAATGAGAATCATGAGAGTTGAAAAAGTTAACCCACATTAATCATACCCAATTTTTTTTTTTTAAATTGTGATAACTTTTAAAAAAAAGTGCAACAACCTGTCTGAATATTCCCGATTTTTGGAAGCTTTTTTTTAAATAAACTGCCAACTTTTTCTGAGTAATAATCGCCAACTTTTTTTTTTGAATTAAAAAGGGCCAACTTTCTGAGAGAAAATGCAAAAAAATAAAAATAAAAAATAATGCCTTCTCACTAGTACAGAAAATCATAATTTTCATTTATTTGATCATATATTTCTTCCATTTTTAAATGTAAAAGAGCCAGTCAAATTACAAATAAAACAATGAAATTAGAAATTAGTAACCCCCCCCCCCCCCAATTCACTCTCACACACAGAATAATTAGCAATTAATTAACAGTCATGCAAACCAATAACATCTCTCAATCCTTCTTCTTGTTAAAATCACAGCATTTTTCGAAAATTCTTGCGAAAAATGAGAGGAAAGAATTTTCCTTCTCCTGCACAACAGCTATGGTTTGCATAGCAATGGTCGTCATTTCTTCTTTCGCAATCGAAACGATATTTTCACCAAGTACAGGAATGGACGTCTCCACTGGAGTCGAAGCTTCTCCTTCCTCCCCTCCTTTCAAATGTTCTAAAAAATCAGTAAAATATCGAACCAAATTACCAAAATCTGTACAAAATTAGTGAATTAATTACCTTGTTTTTTAGGATGAACAGCTGCTTCAACAAGATGCTGAATCTCTTCTTTGGCCTTTCCGAAAATCTCTTGCACGTCTTCTTTCAAATGCTCCACCTTTGCTTCCGTTTCTACCAATCAATTTTAAAAATAAAATTGAACTCGTTGAAAAAGCATCTTAATTGGAAAAAAAAAGAGTGATTCAAATGGCGCAAACCAGTTGTGATGGAATGGAGAGAATCAGAGAGTGTCTCCTTGATAGCAGTCACCTCATCCATGGCTCTTTCAAGCACACTAGGCCCTTTCACACTCTCAATTTCCGCCATTAATTTACTTTGTTTTTGTAATGATTTTTGTGAGAACAGAGGTTTTAGTCTGAGAGGTTTTATACAAGGATTAGTGATGGAGAAGAAAGAGGTGGTTTGTCCGCTTAACAGATTCTTTGTTTTCATATCCTAACGGGTTTAAATTTCAAGATTAGCAATGATTTAAAACAAAAATTGAGCGTATAAAACCCTGAATTGTTATACTGAACGTGTGTACACAACAAATCTCAGTTGCAAGTCGTAACCTCAATACTTTGACTGCCATGTGGGTCCCACTTCCGGTTTTTGAATCTCTTTAAAAACAGGCCTAAAAATGCCCATTTAAATTATTAAATTTAGGCCTGTATAAAATCTCAGCCCAGGTATTAGAGCCTGGAGTATTTTACTCAAAAAAATGATTCAAATAAACGGCCTAGATTGTATATAGTAATGCACTCGAGCAGCCAGCACAGCAGGTAGTTGTTTTCAGCAGTTTTCAGTACGTTGACAAATTAGTTTTTTTTTGGAGTTAGTTTTTGAAAAAGTCAAATCATTGTTTAATCGTTACATTTGCATTTACAACCCTAGCACAACCAAACTTCCAAATTGCTACTGGAAGCACATTTGTACGTCGTATTGGAAGTACATTTATATGTAGTATTACTATTACATTTCCTAACTAATGAAAAACAGAAAACAAGATGTTTTAATAATTAATAATAACTAAAATGTTATAATGTATATTGCTCAGATAAAATAACAACACTTCATCGACGACAGTATTAAAAAGATATTAACAACACAAAATATAACTTTAATAGCTTCTTATAACTTTAACAAAACTCTTGATTTCCTGATGGCCTATACACAAAAAAGCTAACCGCCAACGAGAAATGGTCAAGAGGCAATATATATATATATTCAACTCACAAAGAACCTAAACAAAGAGAGAGAAGAAAAAACAAAAGTCAAAACCTCTCTTCTTCTTTTTCTCTTCTCTTCTTCTCCCTCAAACCATGAATGGTCACAGATCAAAATCCTACGCTGACAACCGCACAGAAATCGAGGTCTACAATTGCAGAGCCACAGATCTGAGATCCCACTCCGTTTCATACTGCTACCCCAATTCAACTCCTTCAAATTACCAATACCATTACGAATTTACCAGATCTGCTCAAGGAGACCTCGAATCGAAGAAGGGGAAATCGCCATGGAGGGTTTCGGATCCGGATTTTCAGAGGAAGAGGAGAGTTGCGAGCTATAAGGCTATTGGGTATCAAAGCAAGTTTAAAGGATCGATGAAGAAAGGGTTTAAGTGGCTTAAGAAAAGATATATGCAAGTTGTTTATGGCTGGTATTGAGTTAGGTTTCAAAGATGAAGATGATTCTTTCTTTTGTGTTTTTATGAGGTGAGTTAATAACTTAATAGAAGTATTCATTTTGTCCAAATATATTTCATTTTTGTCAGTTGATCAGTTCTAACTTCTAACTTGACATTTTTAATGATAGAGAACTACAGGCATCAGAATATCAATGGATCAGCTGGTTGAGTTATTCTTTTTTCTTATACAATCCCTATACATATTTATTACAAAAAAATGTTCTTATACATAGAATGGTTTTGTATTATTGATGTATAAACTACTAGATAGATGTATCATCTTCTTGATTTGGTTTGAATATTTATTTTCCAAAGGAGAACATTTCTTGATTTGCATTGAAGTGTGAAGAGTGTTTGCTTTTATTTATATATTCTTTTTCATGATTTCCATGATCTTAATTGTCGTCACAACTTCTTACGTGAAGAAATCTCCCATATGACCTGGCAGGCTGGCAATTATAAAATTCACAACTATAGAATATAGATTTCATATCTGCAAAGCATTTTAATACAATAATATAATATATATAGTGTAATCCAGGCATCCAGCTATGTCTTTCTTGCAATAAGCAAAGTATTTTATTTTGGTCATGTATAAGTAAGTATACTGCTCTCCCCACATAAATAAATATGTTTATTTTGTATTCTGATAAAATAAATATAACAATATAGAAATAAATAGTTCAAAATTCAAAGCCCAAGTTATACAGGCCTTATTAAACGATAAAAGTATATTATTATAATAAGTCCCAAAAGCCCGTTAAGTTGTGGTATCTTATACAAAGATCAACTAATCAAATGTATGAAAATGAAACGATAAAAACACATTACTATAAAAAAAGGCCGAAAAGGCCTGTATATAATATTCTGATTTGATAGAATATATTTGCTTCAAATATAATTTTATTATTTTTATTTTAATTACTGAAATGTATATTGAGAAATATGAATTTGGTTAATATATGAAATTTTAAATATATACATAAATTAACCACGGTTTTTAACTGTGTTACAGAGTGGGATATTGAACTGTATATAGTCACGGTTCCAACCGTGTTAACATAGTCGCGGTCAAAACCGTGTGAAGTACTCGTGTGTAAACATGGTTTCAACCGTGTCTTAAAACCCGTGGTGGCATTACCAGCACGATTGAGACTGTATATATAAATTGTTTACCACGGATTGAGATGCGACGGCTTTATCACGGTTTCAAAACGGTGTGTAGATGCGTCATATCACGGTTTAGACCATGTATATGAGCAATAAAACCATGATAAGGAGCATCTTTTATTGTAGTGGCGGGTACAAGTCTTCTTTCCTCTTCGTCCCCACTGATCCCCCCCCTCCAAAATCACATTTTATGTTTGTACAAGGATATGTGATCATAAGTATTAGAAAAATATGGTTGCCCCCACAAATCCTCTGTGTATATAACACGTGGTAAAAGAAAATGTATTAAGAAGGAACGATCCAAAAAATGGTTCACACGCATCCCACATATTGAGACCGAGAAGAGAAAAGTTTGACTAATATTTTTTTTTTTAAAGGAACAGCAGGCGAGCCGCCTGTATTTTGTTCTAATATATTAAACGTAAAATTTAGTTACAAGGTTTCGTTACATCCATTAGAAACAGAAGGTAAGGAACGAAAATGATTACAAGTTAAGATTTAGCAATTACTGAACCATTGGAGGGCTACTCTTCTGATCTCTGCTACAAGGATTTTGTGAGGATGACGCGCTTGCCGGAATATCCTTGCATTTCTTTCTCTCCATAAACTCCAGTTGGCCGCCAACCACGAAGTGTCCCAGAATCGTCTTGCTTGGTTTGTTAAACCCATCCGATTAGAGGACCAATGAAAGGTGTTAGACGGTAGATCGTTAAATGGCCATTCTGTCCGGAAGTGAGTCCACACACCTTTAGTGTATATGTAGTTTCCTAAAAGGTGTTGGAGTGTCTCTGGTTGTCGGTTGCAAAGCTGGCATGTTGGCGTATGAGGCCATCCTTTTTTTGCTAAATTATCGGCGGTTGGCAGACGGTTGGAGATGGTTAGCCAAAGGAAAATCTTCACCTTTAGTGGACATCGGATTGCCCATAGATTCTTGTGCCATGTGATGTGGATGCCCGGATGGATAAGCACCTTATATGTGTCGGCCGTCGCGTAGTGGAGTCCATTTCCCTATCGCCAAATTCTCTCGGTGGGAGTCCGAGCAGAGGTTGCGTCGAAGAGAGGGACAAGTTGGAGAAGGTCTCAGATGAAGAATGATAGGTGTGTCTCTGGAATATTCATCAAATCCCTTGCATCATAGATCTCATATAGGGTTTGAAGGGTGGGCCCCCATAGGCCTTGTGAATCGTTGGTAATCCTCCAAAGCCACCGTAAGAGGAGGGTGTAGTTCTGCGTTCGGAGATTTGTTATTTCGAGCCCTCCGTATTTTCTTGGTAGACAACACTTCGCCCACGAAATGAGGCAGTGCCCCCCCCGTGCATTTTTTATCACATCTCCAAAAGAAAGCTCGGCATATTTTATTTATCTCTTCTATTAGCCATTTAGGCAAGAAAAATGCTTGCATTAAATAATTTGACATCGCTCCGAGGACCGACTTAATGAGTGTGAGCCGTCCTCCCGAACTTAAAAGTTTACCCTTCCATGAAGCTAGTCTTCCTTGCATCTTTTTTACTAATGGAAGAAATGTGACTTTAGTAGGCTTCTTAATAGTGAGTGGCATCCCGAGATATTTGCTGGGGAAGGATCGCTTAGGACAATGGAGAATGTTGGCTATTACATCATGTAGGTGGTTAGGGATGTCTATGGGGATGAATGCGCTTTTTTCCCAATTAATTTCGAGCCCCGTCATCTTGAAAAAATGAGAGAGCAGGAGTGAGATAATTTTGAGATTAGTGGGGTGTGCTTCAACAAAGAGGGTAGTATCATCCGCAAATTGCAATGTTTTAGGAGCCATCCTAATAGGGGAAGTGAGTAGGGGGGCCACTCGTGAGAGTAGTTGTTGTAGCGAATCTACGGCAATGTTGAATAACAAAGGTGAAAGCGAATCTCCTTGTCTTAGACCTCTCCGATGGAAAAAATAGGGGCCGTTAATTCCATTGGATTTAATGGAAGAGCCGGATGAGGTAAATAAGTTCTGCATCCATTCGAGCCACTTCGGTGGAAAACCTCGTACTAGGAAAAGGTGATTAAGATAGCTCCACGAGATATTATTAAATGCTTTCTTAAAATCTAATTTCAACATTATTGATGGTATCTTATTTTTGTGATAGTATGAAACAATCTCTCTAGTTACCATGAATGTGTCTATAATTGACCTTTGACGGATAAATGCCGTCTGGCGTCTATGAATGAGGGATGGCATATGGGGTTGTAAATGAGTTGCTAAGGCTTTGGTGATGAGTTTGACCGGCAGGGAAATAATGCTAATGGGACGATAATCATGCATGGAAGTGGCCTCTTCAGTTTTTGGTATTAGAGCAATGGAGGCTTGGTTAATTCTGTCAGAATTATATGTAGGGCGCCCTTATATGTAATGGTAACTAGCGTTGTTGACTATTTTTATGTGATAAATTGAGATCCTATATTGGTCAGGTAATTCTATCTTTGTCTTCTTTGGATATCCACGCTGATAACAGATGGAGATGTTGTAAAAACTGGACCATTTGAACTATATGCATTTCATAAAAGTCGGAAATGTGCATTGAAGATGGGCTTTTTTGTGCTATGGGCAGTTCATCTAATTGCAGAGGTGCATCAACTTTAAATGTATAAGATAGTTATGTTAAAAAAAAATGAAAAACCAAAAAAAAACACACACAACCCAAATGATTTAATACATAGAATAGCAGATAAAAGTGACTGTTCTAGATAAGTAATGAAATGTACCATTTGTATTTTACACATGCAAAAAACAAATAGTATGTTGGAAATAAAGTCTCAACATACACACAAAAGTAATGCTGGTGATGGGTATTTACCTCCAAACACCAGTCTCAGAAGTTAACAGGGGCCACTAATCCACTTCATGGCTTACTAATGCCACTCAAAATATACAAAAGTATAGAATTTAAGAGGATGCAAGCAGATTGTACACAATCCGACCGCGTTCCGCCCTGATTGCGTCAGACATGAAATAGATTGCATGCCGCACGACAAGAGTCAATCACTTTGACAATGTACAGTCTGACGTTGTCGCGGTTGTTGTGTAAGTTCCAGCTGAACGTAATTACCGGATGCCACTGCATCACATCATCCCTGCCCCTAACGGCCTGGAGATATGGCTTCCAATGGTTAGTGACATGGCGCACCGCCAGGCAGAAACGGTCGTTGTCCGGCAATGAATTATATACCTTCACTTCTCGGTCGTAGAATTCGAATACCACGGCGATCCAGTGAGCCCTTCATAGCCGCCTTGTTGTATGCCTTAAACTCGGGTCGAATTAAACTCGTAGGCGGCATGTGCGGCACCGTTGCCTGCATTGACTAAGGCAACTGTTTAATGTGCGTACACCTGACCAAACTCCACGTCGCGCCGGGTTAGCGGTTGAAGCAGTGGAGTATGTAGAGGAGCGAATCCACCTGTCCGAGATATTGATAGATTAAATATTTTTTCCCCTTTGTATATATACTTATAACAAGAGAGATAGTGGGTATTTCAAGGTGACTTTGTTGTACCTGCATGGTAACTATGTGACCGTACAAACCATTCGTACTGACGGTACAATAATTGGGTCGGAATTAGACATCCCATTATAAATCTTATGCCGGCCAATGCGGAATTGTTGTTTTCTTTTGAGTGGTTGTAACGCTGCTGTGAGTCGGGGTCAGAAATGTATATGACTAAAATTTGTATAGGAACTAAATTATAACGGGGGTGAATTTTCAGCTTGATTGTTCGTCGGAGCTTTCGGTGCAGGTGTAGTACTCGTCTGTCTCGTCGGCATACTCAGATTCGGTGTTCGTCGAGCAATCACTGATGATAGTGTTGAATGATGTAAGTAAATGATAAAGCAGGACAAACTATATAAACTGCAAGTGAATAGTGGCAAATAAATTGCGTACCTGGCATGTGTAAAGGTCGCATTGATGGGACCTTCAGTGCAACAGTGTTGGACTGGGGGTAGATCGATCAATTGGATCGCTGGTGAGATAGGAAAAATCAAGAAATGTGGTTATCATGAATGCCTAGACGGGTATAAATTGGTTAATAATTTATGGGGGGGTGAGTACCTAGTCTTTGTAATGTCATCGCGACTCATATGCTGCGTTGGTTCAAGCACGTTGGTACTGTTATGAGAGGGAAAAAATTAGATGAATCAAAAACCAGATGAAATGAGGATTGGGAAAAGGGGAAAAATAAGAATTGCAGCTTGTTACCTATTGCTCAGAAGTGAGCCTTAGATTGCAGCGAGGACGGCCTTTCCATCTCCGGAACTTTGCAAATTTCATTTGTTTGCTTCAGGTAGAAGTAATTGTTGTGGAGATAGACTGAGATGGCTAGGAATTGGGTTTGTTTACTCGTATAGATTGAGGTCAGTATTTTACTCGTGTGAGATCCAAGTGTGAATTCCAAAGAGGAAGGATGGAAATAGCGATTGGGCGTGTTTACTATAAGATTTGCGATAAATTGAACCGAATAATTAACTCGAGTGAGATCGAAGTGTGAAGATGAAGGAGGAAGGAGGTGGTAATACAGGGAAGTTATTTTGAACCCTCCGTAATACAACCATTTAGTGGGGCCCGCATGATTTTCCTGTCATAATTTACTAATGAATTTCTACCTGTGACGTACAGGGATGTATATGGAGAAAATGCGGGGAAATGAGGGGGCATAGAATAATTTTTCTCATGAAAAATAAATACAACAAAAGGTTCAAAATCCTAAATCCCGAGTCTTACAGCCCTTATAAAACAATAATCTAGGCCCGAAAGGCCCATATGAGTTTGACATCTTATCCACAAAAGTCGAAGTGATCTCCTCAGCCTCGCCATCTTTACTCTGTGAGTCTGTGGGCGCCACAATATCAATGAGAGGCAAAGTGGTCTTTCCGGTTTTGTAACCTTTGTTTAATCCCGCATTCATTTGACGAGCTCTTTATATAGTGGTCCTTTCCTCACAGTCTCGAGCAACAAACGTAAAGTGATTAGCGGGCTTTAAATAGGCCCTGTATAAAGTGATTTGAAACTTGAAATTTCGCGTCTGAGGAGTAGTAGGAATAATATGTGACAGTTGTTGTGTTACACTGGGTGTAAGAAAACATAATTTATGTGGCGGTTTGATGAAGGTTGGGCCTGAGTTGGTTGGTTGTTGTGGTGGTATATGAAAGTTGGGCTGAGAAACAGTTGTTATTAGTGTATGAAAAAAACATAATGATGTGGTGCTTTGACGAATGTTCGGCTGAAAAGCAATTATTATTATTATAAGAAAATATCAAGAGATTTGAAAGTTGGACTGAAACAATTAATAAAAGTCTTTTTTTGAAAGTCCCTCTTCTTGTGCGCGCCAATTATTATTATTAATAAAGAAATAATCAACAGTTCCATAGGTTTAGAGTTTACAAACAACATAAAAAACAAACAAAGCTGACTACCAATTACTTTCAAAAAAAGTTGACAACAGAATTAGAAACGTTTAGAGTTCTCAAAGAGATACTGTATTTATTCTAACAACAAGCACAACAGAAGAAAACTTTCCCATCCACAGGAAGCAACAAATGTTCTCAACAGAGGAAACAAAAAATCAAAACAGAGCTTTTATAAAACAAAGCTTTTTCCATACAGGAAATAAAAATATGCTTAGTTTCCTGACAGACCTTAAAATTTTTTAAACGCGTGAGTGCTCAACTCTTAGTCTTCTTCAAGAATCACGAGGTCCACAATAGGCAAGACATAAAAAAATTCGGCATCTGCATGCCCTCACCTAGAAAGGATGACAACACCGGTCCGGTCAGCGTAACCAGCTTCTCGCCGGTCCCACGGTCGTCGTTGACTCTCACTGATAACGTATAGTTGAGGTTGGGGATGTTGCGCGACTCAGGACCCTGGAGCAGCAGCAAGGCAAATTTATCTCCCTCCCGTTGTGCTTCATAAATGCGACACAATCCCTGCCCTTGTCGTCACGGATAAAACTGAAGGGCTCCATGTCGGCAATGGAGAAGACGTTCGTCTCGCCGATCCTCAACCGCAGCACGACCCACCCGTGATTAGACATGCCATGTGCAATCACGGCACCGTGTGGATATGACGAGAAGGTGCAGCAAGGCTCAAGGCAGCAGGTAACGGCGAAGAGGCACTCCATCAGATGCTCAACATGCTTGTAATATGGAAAAACTCTAGCGCAACCGAAGCGCCGATTAGGGCATGGCATCTGTATCGCGTCCAGCAGTTATTCCATCGCTACGTTACGCCTGCCGCTTGGAATGGCGTTGCACAACGAGCAATTCTTAACAGAAAAATTTTCGGCATCTGCATGCCCTCACCTAGAAAGGATGACAACACCGTTCCGGTCAGCGTAACCAGCTTCTCACCGGTCCCACGGTCGTCGCTGACTCTCACCGATAACGTATAGTTGAGGTTGGGGATGTTGCGCGACTCAGGACCCTGGAGCAGCAGCAAGGCAAATCACGGTACCGTGTGGATATGACGAGAAGGTGCAGCAGGGATCAGGGCAGCAGGTAACGGCGAAGAGGCACTCCGTCAGATGCTCAACATGCTTATAATATGGGAAAACTCTAGCGCAACCGAAGCGCTTGTTAGGGCATGGCATCTGTATCGTGTCCAGCAGTTTCTCCATCGCAACGTTACGCCCGTCGCTTGGAACGGCGTTGCACAACGAGCAATTCTTAATCCTGGGTAAGCACTTTCCGCAGGTCTGATGCCCGTTCAAGCACTGCGATTATACAAAGTAATCATGTTTAATAATAATAAAAGAACTTTAGCAAATGGACCTACATAACTGAATACCTGGTTTCCAACATCAAAAGAAGGCAAGAAATGAAACCGAATCAAATGACTAGAGATGCATAACTTAAAGACCCTAATCGGCCTGTCTCTAAATGTATTCAAATCTCTGACTGGAGATACATGACTTAAAGACCCTAATCGGTCTTTTTTTAAGAAAATATTATTATTATTATAAGAATTGGAGCAATTATTATTATTATAAGAAAATATCAAGAGGTTTGAAAGTTGGGCTGAAACAATTAATAAAGGTCTTTTTTTGAAAGCCCTTCTTCTTGTGCGCGCCGATTATTATTATTAATAAAGAAACAATCAACAGTTCCATTGGTTTAGAGTTTACAAACAACATAAAAAACAAACAAAGCTGACTACCAAATAATTTCAAACAAAGTTAACAACAAAATTAGAAACGTTTAGAGTTCTCAAAGAGATACTATTTTTATTCTAACAATAAGCATAACAGAAGAAAGCTTTCCCATCCACAGGAAGCAACAAATGTTCTCAACAGAGGAAACATAAAATCAAAACAAAGCTTTTATAAAACAAAGCTTTTTCCATACAGGAAATAAAAATATGCTTAGTTTCCTGACAGACCTTAAAAATTTTTAAACGTGCGAGTGCTCAACTCTTAGTCTTCTTCAAGAATCACGAGGTCCACAATAGGCGAGACACGCTTGCAGCTGAAAGTCAGAAAAATATCCGGCATCTGCATGCCCTCACCTAGAAAGGATGGCAACACCGGTCCGGTCAGCGTAACCAGCTTCTCGCCGATCCCACGGTCGTCACTGACTCTCATCGATAACGTATAGTTGAGGTTGGGGATGTTGCGCGACTAAGGACCCTGGAGCAGCAGCAAGGCAAATTTCATCTCCCTCCCGCTGTGCTTCATAAATGCGACATAATCCCTGCCCTTGTCGTCACGGATGAAACTGAAGGGCTCCATGTCGGCGATGGAGAAGACGTTCGTCTCGCCGATCGTCAACCGCAGCACGACCCACCAGTGATTAGACATGCCATGTGCAATCACGGTACCGTGTGGATATGACGAGAAGGTGCAGCAGGGATCAGGGCAGCAGGTAACGGCGAAGAGGCACTCCGTCAGATGCTCAACATGCTTGTAATATGGGAAAACTCTAGCGCAACCGAAGCGCTGGTTAGGGCATGGCATCTGTATCGCGTCCAGCAGTTTCTCCATCGCAACGTTACGCCCGCCGCTTGGAACGGCGTTGCACAACGAGCAATTCTTAATCCTGGGTGAGCACTTTCTGCAGGTCTGATGCCCGTTCAAGCACTCCGATTATACAAAGTAATCGTGTTTAATAATAATAATAAAAGGACTTTAGCAAATGGACCTAGATAACTGAATACTTGGTTTCCAACATCAAAAGAAGGCAAGAAATGAAACCGAATCAAATGACTAGAGATACATAACTTAAAGACCCTAATCGGTCTGTCTCTAAATGTATTCAAATCTCTGACTAGAGATACATGACTTAAAGACCCTAATCGGTCTTTTTTTAGGAAAATATTATTATTATTATAAGAATTGGAGCAATTATTATTATTGTAAGAAAATATCAAGAGGTTTGAAAGTTGGGCTGAAACAATTAATAAAGGTCTTTATTTGAAAGCCCTTCTTCTTGTGCGCGCCGATTATTATTATTAATAAAGAAACAATCAACAGTTCCATTGGTTTAGAGTTTACAAACAACATAAAAAACAAACAAAGCTGACTACCAAATAATTTCAAACAAAGTTAACAACAGAATTAGAAACGTTTAGAGTTCTCAAAGAGATACTGTTTTTATTCTAACAATAAGCATAACAGAAGAAAGCTTCCCATCCACAGGAAGCAACAAATGTTCTTACCAGAGGAAACATAAAATCAAAACAAAGCTTTTATAAAACAAAGCTTTTTCCATACAGGAAATAAAAATATTCTTAGTTTCCTGACAGACCTTAAAAATTTTTAAACGCGCGAGTGCTCAACTCTTAGTCTTCTTCAAGAATCACGAGGTCCACAATAGGCGAGACACGCTTGCAGCTGCAAGTCAGAAAAATATTCGGCATCTGCATGCCCTCACCTAGAAAGGATGGCAACACCGGTCCGGTCAGCGTAACCAGCTTCTCGCCGATCCCACGGTCGTCACTGACTCTCATCGATAACGTATAGTTGAGGTTGGGGATGTTGCGCGACTAAGGACCCTGGAGCAGCAGCAAGGCAAATTTCATCTCCCTCCCGTTGTGCTTCATAAATGCGACATAATCCCTGCCCTTGTCGTCACGGATGAAACTGAAGGGCTCCATGTCGGCGATGGAGAAGACGTTCGTCTCGCCGATCGTCAACTGCAGCACGACCCGCCAGTGATTAGACATGCCATGTGCAATCACGGTACCGTGTGGATATGACGAGAAGGTGCAGCAGGGATCAGGGCAGCAGGTAACGGCGAAGAGGCACTCCGTCAGATGCTCAACATGCTTGTAATATGGGAAAACTCTAGCGCAACCGAAGCGCTGGTTAGGGCATGGCATCTGTATCGCGTCCAGCAGTTTCTCCATCGCAACGTTACGCCCGTCGCTTGGAACGGCGTTGCACAACGAGCAATTCTTAATCCTGGGTGAGCACTTTCTGCAGGTCTGATGCCCGTTCAAGCACTCCGATTATACAAAGTAATCGTGTTTAATAATAATAATAAAAGGACTTTAGCAAATGGACCTAGATAACTGAATACTTGCTTTCCAACATCAAAAGAAGGCAAGAAATGAAACCGAATCAAATGACTAGAGATACATAACTTAAAGACCCTAATCGGTCTGTCTCTAAATGTATTCAAATCTCTGACTAGAGATACATGACTTAAAGACCCTAATCGGTCTTTTTTTAGGAAAATATTATTATTATTATAAGAATTGGAGCAATTATTATTATTATAAGAAAATATCAAGAGGTTTGAAAGTTGGGCTGAAACAATTAATAAAGGTCTTTATTTGAAAGCCCTTCTTCTTGTGCGCGCCGATTATTATTATTAATAAAGAAACAATCAACAGTTCCATTGGTTTAGAGTTTACAAACAACATAAAAAACAAACAAAGCTGACTACCAAATAATTTCAAACAAAGTTAACAACAGAATTAGAAACGTTTAGAGTTCTCAAAGAGATACTGTTTTTATTCTAACAATAAGCATAACAGAAGAAAGCTTCCCATCCACAGGAAGCAACAAATGTTCTTACCAGAGGAAACATAAAATCAAAACAAAGCTTTTATAAAACAAAGCTTTTTCCATACAGGAAATAAAAATATTCTTAGTTTCCTGACAGACCTTAAAAATTTTTAAACGCGCGAGTGCTCAACTCTTAGTCTTCTTCAAGAATCACGAGGTCCACAATAGGCGAGACACGCTTGCAGCTGCAAGTCAGAAAAATATTCGGCATCTGCATGCCCTCACCTAGAAAGGATGGCAACACCGGTCCGGTCAGCGTAACCAGCTTCTCGCCGATCCCACGGTCGTCACTGACTCTCATCGATAACGTATAGTTGAGGTTGGGGATGTTGCGCGACTAAGGACCCTGGAGCAGCAGCAAGGCAAATTTCATCTCCCTCCCGTTGTGCTTCATAAATGCGACATAATCCCTGCCCTTGTCGTCACGGATGAAACTGAAGGGCTCCATGTCGGCGATGGAGAAGACGTTCGTCTCGCCGATCGTCAACCGCAGCACGACCCACCAGTGATTAGACATGCCATGTGCAATCACGGTACCGTGTGGATATGACGAGAAGGTGCAGCAGGTCTCAGGCAGCAGGTAACGGCGAAGAGGCACTCCGTCAGATGCTCAACATGCTTGTAATATGGGAAAACTCTAGCGCAACCGAAGCGCTGGTTAGGGCATGGCATCTGTATCGCATCCAGCAGTTTCTCCATCGCAACGTTACGCCCGCCGCTTGGAACGGCGTTGCACAACGAGCAATTATTAATCCTGGGTGAGCACTTTCTGCAGGTCTGATGCCCGTTCAAGCACTCCGATTATACAAAGTAATCGTGTTTAATAATAATAGTAAAAGGACTTTAGCAAATGGACCTACAGAACTGAATACTTGGTTTCCAACATCAAAAGAAGGCAAGAAATGAAACCGAATCAAATGACTAGAGATACATAACTTAAAGACCCTAATCGGTCTGTCTCTAAATGTATTCAAATCTCTGACTGGAGATACATAACTTAAAGACCCTAATCGGTCTTTTTTTAAGAAAATATTATTATTATTATAAGAATTGGAGCAATTATTATTATTATAAGAAAATATCAAGAGGTTTGAAAGTTGGGCTGAAACAATTAATAAAGGTCTTTTTTTGAAAGCCCTCTTCTTGTGCACGCCAATTATTATTATTAATAAAGAAACAATCAACAGTTCCATAGGTTTAGAGTTTACAAACAACATAAAAAACAAACAAAGCTGACTACCAAATACTTTCAAACAAAGTTGACTAACAGAATTAGAAACGTTTAGAGTTCTCAAAGAGATACTGTTTTTATTCTAACAATAAGTATAACAGAAGTAAACTTTCCCATCCACAGGAAGCAACAAATGTTCTCACCAGAGGAAACATAAAATCAAAACAAAGCTTTTATAAAACAAAGCTTTTTCCATACAGGAAGTAAAAATATTCTTAGTTTCCTGACAGACCTTAAATTTTTTTAAACGCGCGAGTGCTCAACTCTTAGTCTTCTTCAAGAATCACGAGGTCCACAATAGGCGAGACACGCTTGCAGCTGAAAGTCAGAAAAATATTCGGCATTTGCATGCCCTCACCTAGAAAGGATTGCAACACCGGTCCGGTCAGCGTAACCAGCTTCTCGCCGGTCCCACGGTCGTCGCTGACTCTCACCGATAACGTATAGTTGAGGTTGGGGATGTTGCGCGACTCAGGACCCTGGAGCAGCAGCAAGGCAAATTTCATCTCCCTCCCGTTGTGCTTCATAAATGCGACATAATCCCTGCCCTTGTCGTCACGGGTGAAACTGAAGGGCTCCATGTCGGAGATGGAGAAGACGTTCGTCTCGCCGATCGTCAACCGCAGCACGACCCACTCGTGATTAGACATGCCATGTGCAATCACGGTACCGTGTGGATATGACGAGAAGGTGCAGCAAGTCTCAGGGCAGCAGGTAACGGCGAAGAGGCACTCCGTCAGATGCTCAACATGCTTGTAATTTGGGAAAACTCTAGCGCAACCGAAGCGCTGGTTAGGGCATGACATCTGTATCGCGTCCAGCAGTTTCTTCATCGCAACGTCGCCCGCCGCTTGGAACGGCGTTGCACAACGAGCAATTCTTAATCCTGGGTGAGCACTTTCCGCAGGTTTGATGCCCGTTCAAGCACTGCGATTGTACAAAGTAATCGTGTTTAATAATAATAAAAGGACTTTAGCAAAAGGACCTACAGAACTGAATACTTGGTTTCCAACATCAAAAGAAGGCAAGAAATGAAACCGAATCAAATGACTAGAGATACATAACTTAAAGACCCTAATCGGTCTGTCTCTGAATGTATTCAAATCTCTGACAGGAGATACATAACTTCAAGACCCTAATCGGTCTGTCTCTGAATGTATTCAAATCTCTGACTGGAGATGCATAACTTAAAGACCCTAATCGGACTATCTTTGAATGTATTAAAATCTCTGACTGGAGATACATAACTTCAAGACCCTAATCGGTCTGTCTCTGAATGTATTCAAATCTCTGACTGGAGATGCATAACTTAAAGACACTAATCGGTCTATCTCTGAATGTACTCAAATCTCTGATCGGAGATACATAACTTAAAGACCCTAATCGGTCTAAGAAGACCAAGTTATATCAATTGGTAAGTTCTAGTTATCGAAAAGAGATTAAACATGAAGAGGTGAGATCCACAGTACCAGATAGAGGGGTGGGCAGAGCGGCTGGAAGCACACCACGCAGTCCAAAAGTTCCCAATCAACTATTCTCATCTCTCTCACATGAAGAAATCTCACATATGACCTGGTAATATAAAAGTCACAACTGTGGAGGTTTCAGTTTCATATCTGCCACAATAAATATATATAAATATAAATATAAATATAGTATTTTGTATTACTTTCTCAAAAAAAATAGTATAATCCAGCTATGTCTTTTCTTGCAATAAGCAAAGTATTTTATTTTGGTCATGTATAAGTACACTGCTCTCCCCACATAAATAAATATATTTATTTTGTATTATGATAGCATAAATATAACAATATAGAAATAAATATATTCAAAATCTAAAGCCCAAGTTCTACAGGCCTTAAGAAGCGATAAAGGGCCCAAAAGCCTGTATAGTTGTGACATCTTATCCATAAATCAACTAATCAAATGTATGAAACGATAAAAGCACATTACTATAAAGAAAAGGCCCAAGAGGCCTGTATGATTTAAAAACCTTATCCCTAAATCAAATCAATTAATCAAAAGTCAAAGCTGTTTTATTCTGTGGGTCCCATGGTATCTTTCTCTTTCTCTTCCTCTTCCGTGTGTCTCTCTTCTGTTCTCAGTCTCCCATTCTCTCCATCTTGTCGGAGCCGGATTCGATTCGGATTTAGGAGGACAGAAATGGAATCATCTGGATCCGATCCACCGCCGCCTCTCGGCGTCGCTCAGATCCCTCTTTCGGATAAGTTTTCAGGTGATTGGATGTGTTTGTTTGATCGTTTTGTCATTATTAGTATCTGAATTGTTTGTGTGGAGATTTTGGTGTGTTTAATTGATCTTGTGCAGTTTGTTTATTCTGATTAATTGACGTAATTTTGCTGAAATGTTGTGATTAGGAGCTAGTGCTCAGTCCATAATATCAGCAATTTCATTGAAATTGAATTCAATACTAATACACTACTGACTCAACTAAACCCTAGTTAATCAATTATCCCCAAATCAAATCAAATGCCACACATTGATCTAATCAACACAACCTAATTTATATATTATTCAATTAATCGCACAGGCGTATCGATATCTGAAAACAATTCAGATTTCCCACAAGTACCAATTCATGTAATCACAGAGCCAGCTCAGCTTCCAATAGAGTTTCTAGAACCTTCTCCTGATAAACAGCTCGTAATTGGACTCGATTGTGAAGGTGTCGATTTATGCAGAACTGGCTCTCTTTGCATCATGCAGGTAATAAGTATTCAAAAAAATTAATTATATTTTATTGTATTTTAATATTCTAGGTATTATTTTTATTTTTGATATTTTTAGCTTGCATTTCCTGATGGAATATACTTAATTGATGCAATAGAAGGAGGTGAGAAAATAATGCAAGCTTGTAAACCTGCACTTGAATCTAATTATGTTACTAAAGTTATTCATGACTGTAAAAGAGATAGTGAGGCAAGTTTATTAATTAATTTCTTCTAATTTAATATTTTTTGTTACATGTTAAATTATTAATTTGTGTAATTATTAAACAATTTATCATGGAAATGTGCAGGCTTTGTATTTTCAGTTTGGAATCAAGCTTCACAATGTTTTGGACACTCAGGCATTGTGATTTCTTTGCATAGAATATTTATTTAATTATATGAATTATTATCTCGTTTATTTATTTTAATTATTTTGGGTTAAGATTAGATTGCGTATATAATAATAGAAGAGCAAGAAGGGAAAAAACGCTTACCAGATGACTACTTATCGTTCGTCAGGCTTCTTGCTGACCCTCGCTACTGCGGTAAATATTAAATATTTCCATTTTTCATTTATTTCTTACTCTTGTTTTATTTTCCAACTTAATAAATAAAATTTAAATAAATAAATAACACATATATTAATTTTTACAGGCATTTCCTATGCTGAAAAGGAAGAAGTCCGTTTACTCCTCAGACAAGTCAGCTTAATTTTAGATATTAATTTATTATTAGTATTATAAAATTGGTTATTATTATTTATATTATATTTAATTAATCATTATTTTTTTATATTCTATAATAAAATAGGATCCATTATTTTGGAAACACAGACCGCTTTCAGAAATGATGATACGAGCCGCCACAGATGATGTCAGATTTTTATTATTTATCTACCAAAAAATGATAAATAAACTTAGTGAAACATCTTTATGGCGCGTATTATATCGCGGTGAATTATACGCGAGATGTTTCTGCTTAAATAACAACAATTTCGCGGATTGGCCCTCGCTCCCTCCCCCTCCAGGTCCTTTTCGTAAATTATTTTTTTATCAAGGACCTTTTCGTAAAATATTTTTCATCAAGGACCTTTTGTAATTATTTTTTTCAGCAAGGGCCTTTTTGTAAATTATTTTTTTCATGAAGGACCTTTTTGTAAATTATTTTTTCATCAAGGGCCTATTTGTAAATTTGTGAAAATAAAAGGGAAATTTTGATTTTTGTAGGGAGGGAATTGGAAAGAGAGATATTGTCTGTGTTGGAAGTGCCAGCTGGCAAAATGGGACGAGTTATTGGTAGAAAAGGCGCTTCTATTATGTCTGTTAAACAAGCTTGCAAGTATGTTAATTTAACTAATCATGTATTTTGTTAATTAATATTTTCTTTTGACAGAATTTTATCATTTTTTTATTTTATTTTAGTGTGGAGATACATACAGGAGGTGTTAAGGGTCCGTCAGATAGGGTACATTTTTCTGTTTTAACCCTTCATTTTTTGCTTATTTTATTATTTTATTTTGTAATTAATTAGTTATTTTGTTTTGAATTTGGAAAATAGGTTTTTATAATTGGGGGAGAAAAGGAGGTGAGAAAAGCTGAGGCCATTATTAGAGGCAAATTTCTTGATGTCTAACTTGGTATAAAATAATCTGGATCAAATAATAAAGTTTTGTAATAAAATAAAATGTATAATTTTCATAACAGGCACATGTTGCTTTTCCTTCAAAATAGCACATGGTTTGTAAGCCTAAAATGAATAAATTTAACTGGTGAAAATATCTCAGCCGAATTTTATTGCTGACTCTCTTGAATTTATTGTTAGTCTTGAATTCAGTGTACTGCAAACTGTATTCAGGTCAAAAACTGGTATAAATGAGACAAATATAGACAAACAAGTTGCCTGATTTTGTTACACATTAATTTAATCCCAATGATTGGTTTTTGTATATTAGTATTTATTTTCTGTTATATATACTAAGCATAATGTCAAATATAAACGGCCAAATTTGAGAAGAAAAACTAACACATATGCAATTCAATTTTAGGAGTTACAATCATGGAACTAGGATTGATCGATAAAATAGTATATCAAGAATAAAAAATATATATAGAAGCAGTACTTACTTTATTGACAAAACAACACATGCAGTAACTGATGTATTTATCTGTAATCCATTAAAAAATCTCATAATTAGGAAAATATTTTATATTTTACTTTGCATTTTCTGCTTTTGCAAGAATGACAGCACTACATTCTCTTTTCTTTTTGGTTTCAATTTTTTTCTTCAAACAGTAAATATGTTAATAAACTAAAAATAATTATTGCTTGAGGGCCTCAGTTATGGCAGATTAAATTTTGGTTTTGATTATTGCCACAATACATTTCTCTTACCAGGTGACCCAAAAAGGGAGCAATATATTATTTTTTATTTGTTTAGTATACAATGATCAACAGTCTCTCATATGCAAGCCAACTGCTTGCTTCTAGCTGGCCTCATCTTTTGCCTACTGTTTAAAAAAAGAGAGCAAACAATTAATATTGAAACGAAAAGCTTTTAATTTTTCCAAAACCCAACTGATTGAATTTAAAAATGGAATATTTTTCTAGGCCCCTGTATTTTTTATATTTATGAAACCTCCGATAATTGGAACATTAAAAAAATCCTACTTCCAACTTTACAAAAAAAAAAATTCAACAAACGCACTTTTGAAATTGTCAAAAAAGCACCGTAATGATAACCTACATTTTATTTTAAATCCATCCCATCTAAATGAGAAAAAACATCAAGCGATCGTTTATAGTTTCCCTCAAAAAAAAAAAAAAATTTGTCGCCGGTAATAGTTTAAATGATTTGTAAGATGTGCTTATATATTATTTATCATTAACTATATGTTATTTGAATAATTTAATTTTTTCAAACAAAGGTTAAAATTAAGGTTTTTTTTAGTACTTAAATAGTGAGGGGCTGGGATTTTATAAATTTGAGAAAATATTGGAGTTATTTGAAAAAGTTTCAGTTTAAATAATGATTTTAAGAAAAGTGCATCAGTTCAATTTGGCAGCAGAAGTGACAAATAAGACCACCATGGCCCTTCTCTCTTTCTTTATAAGCTGCTCACTTTTTAAAAACAAAGAGCAGCCTTTCATTAGGATAGGAGGCACAGCACATGCACAAATATCCCTTATATATACTATCTATCCTCCTATTCAAATAGCATATATTATCGAATTAAATAGTATATTCACTCTCTTTTCCTCTTCAAACTCTATCCTCTAAACTCTATTTCTCAATAGGTATGTATATATTATACTTGTTGTTTTTTACATTTTATCTTCTTTTCTTTTTTTTCTTTAGTTGTTTATTTATCGGATATTCTTTCTTTCTTAACTAACTTGCAGGTGTAGAATACCCAGACAATGTATAGTCTCAATTGGGAGAATCAAAGTGCATTAATAAGTGATATTATTCCTCTTCCACCTTGCTTTTCTAGCGGAGATCTTTCCGAATCGAGCGAAGTTTACACAAATTTTGAAGGCCAATTAGGGTTGGATGAAACCCTACATGGTGCATTATCTGGTCTTCATGAACTCAAACATTGTGACTCGATGATAAACCCTACTAACACCATCAACCAATACATAATGCTAGATGACCCCTCGATAAATTGCACAAGAAACTCTAATTTTCACAAAAGATGTAGGGAAGAAATTGAAGAATGCCCTAAATTACAATCTTTCCATGCACAACATTATTCACCACCTAGAGTACCACAAAGATTTGAGATTGTTTTTGAAACCAAATCTCGATCCAAAAAGCTAAAATCCCTACCCAATTATTCTATCAATCAGTCTTCCTGTATCAGTTTCAACCAGAAAGGCAACAACGTGTGGGAGCCAGATGAGGAGGCGATGGCTGAGGTGAAGGAGATGATTTACATGGAAGCGGCAATGAAGCCGATAAATGTAGAGATTGATGAACCCATTGAGAAACCTAAAAGAAAGAATGTTAAAATATCGAAGGATCCGCAAACCGTCTCGGCAAGAAAGAGGAGAGAGAGAATAAGTGAGAGACTTGGGGTTTTACAACGGCTAGTTCCTGGTGGTGACAAGTTAGACACCGCATCGATGCTTGATGAGGCTGCAAATTATGTTAAATTTCTTCAAACACAAGTTAAGGATTTAGAAATGGTAGGCCACGTACTTGGCTACACGGCTGGTGTTATATTTAACCCCATGCAGAGTGTAAACAGTTTCTCCTCTGGCGAAACCCTAATATGAGCCTCACATATGTTATATGTATTCATCATTTGTGAATGATTGAAGAAAATTTAGCTTTTTCTTGGATCCCTTTATCTTTTAGAGATGCTAGCTTTTTTTCCTAATTTCAAAAAGTTGGAATAATTACTGTAAAAGGTTAATCTTTTTCGTTTAAATTTTAGGTTTTTGTACTGCTCTCTTTCTCTCTTATAATATTGGACACTTTTTAAATATGGAAAAGATTATTGCCATATATATGTACTTCAAGGAGCTTCTTCTTCATCATTTGAACTTTTAAACCCTAATGTAAAGTCCCTTTTTTCTCTTCCAAGTTTCAAAGTGATCACCTTTGAGAGATAAACCCTAAACCCAAGATGAGAGACATGTCAATGTGTCATAGATAGCCTTTAACTTTTAACTACTTTTCATGTATATTATGTATTTTTATGAAGAATCTTTTCTCGCACCTCAAATTAAGAGCCCATTCAAATCTTTTCTTGCACCTGAATTTCGAATTTTTTTCAAACTAGCATTTTTTTGGAGAATAATTAACCAGAGCACTATTTTAAAAATAATTAACCCACTAACACTTCTGCCAGACCTTGGTCCAGACTCTCTGATAGAACTGGTCTGACACCCTTAAACACGATTAATTATGGAAAAAAAGTTAGCGGAACTATGTAAAATTCATTTTTTATGTTAAACTCTTAGTTTAGAAGGCCAATTAGCTCAAAAAAATTACGAACTCCGTAGTTCCGCCAGACCCTCTGGTGAAAACGTCTATTTTATATTTTTTTCCCTCTAAAGGTAGGAAAATTTAGTGGTGAACAGTACCCTTTTTTTTCTTTTGCTAAATTTCTCTGCCTTTAGAGGAAAAAAATGTAAAATAGACGTTTCCGCCAGAGGGTCTGGCGGAACTACTGAGTTCGTAATTTTTTTGAGCTAATTGGCCTTCTAAACTAAGAGTTTAACATAAAAAATGAATTTTATCTAGTTCCGCCAGACCCTCTGGCGGAACTAACTTTTTTTCCTTAATTAATCGTGTTTAAGGGTACCATGCCAGTTCCGCCAGAGGGTCTGGTGAAAGTGCTGGTGGATTAATTATTTTCAAAACAATACTATGTGATGAGAATTATTTTCCAAAAAAAATGTTATTTTAAAAAAAAAATCCTCAATTTCTATATACCAAATTTTTGTATGGATAGAGTGTATTGTGTTGAGTTTCTTTTTCCGTCAACTATCTTTAAAACTGATCAGTTGGGTACTTGCATATATACTAAGTCCTATAAAAGAAAATGAGGAATCAAATCTTACTTGAATGGATATATAATAACCTTGAGGATTTGAGTTTGCTGATTTATTTTTTGCGCAATTTGCGAGGCAAGAGGCAGAGACATTCCCTTGGTTGAATCCAAAGGCGTGCCCCTTGATAACTCCACCCCACTCACGATTATTGCTTTACACGTGCATACTCCCAATTCCTCAATTTTCCATTGAATTTCATCAGATTTTTACTATTTTTTTTTTCTAAATAAATGATTTAATTTTTATGAATGGAAAATACATTAGGTTATTCTTCAGTTACTTGTGTAGTTGTGTATGAGATTTGATAATCTAATCTTATACATTTCATGTCTCATTCATCGAACCAACTCATCTAAATGGTATTGATTTAGTATTTATTCGATGCGATTCAGCATTCTAGTCCTATTAATTCACTCAACTAAGTTGTCTGAAACCAATCGTGTAATAAGTATCATAAGTAAATTACATCAGTCCTTTGATGAAAAATTTGTAAAATTTACAATTTTTACATAAATGTATTATTTAAAACTAGAATAATGCTCTCGTTTCGTACCGAGTATTTCAATTTTAATAGTAATTTCAATCTTATAATGTATAAATTGCAATTATGAAATTTCAAAATTAAAGTTTATAAATCCATAGTACATAAGTAATACATGAGAATTATTTTCTTTAGTTTTTTTATATCATTATGTCTTGACATATTATATTAGAAAAACAAATTAAGTATTAATCAGGCTTAGATGAATGAGATAAAAATAAAATAAAATGTAGGATAATTTATTTTGAAGATTTTAATTGAAACTACATAAGATTAAATAATAGATAATTAACTTTAAAAAAATAGAAAATAATAATTATATTTAATATTATATATATGGAAAAAATATGTATACTACATATGAAAATAAAGCATTACTCATTTTCTTCAAAAATTTGTCACCGTTATTTTTGTTATTTTTTTAGATATTAAAATGGTATGGACTATACATATGGTATTATGAAATCTGTAATACATTGAATAATATAATATAGTTTTCAATATTCGAAAATTTGTTTGAGATGATAGTTTTCACATAACGGAGATATAACGCTAAACATTAATCTAACTAATCATGTGATATTATGATAATAATTGAAATTAAAAGCTAAGATTCATGAGCATATCATTTTTGTACATCTTCATTCATATAATCTATATTCACATATTATAGCAAGAAAAAAAAAATGAAACCATAACAATATGAGACTCAAAATAAAGAGACAATTCCAACAAATTTATATTTGATGATTTTAACATGAGAAATAAAATATTTCATTAAGAAGTATATTTTTTTAAAGAAAAAAAGAAAAAGTATTTATATTTTAACGAGTAAACTTTTCATTAACTATTGGCACATGTAATATTGCGATAATAATTTAAATGAAAATCTAAGATTAAAAAAAATTTATCCAACGGCCGAGATAAAATTGACAATAAGTTTCTTGAGAATGCTCAAAGAAAGATGAAAAATAAGGTATGAGGTATAAGTTAATGAGTATATCATTTTTGTACATCTTCTTTTATATAGTCTAATTTCACATATTTTAGCAAGAAAATAAAATTGAAACCATAATAATATAGAACTCAAAATAAAGAGAAAATTACAACAAATTTATATTTGACGATTTTAACATTAGAAATAAAATATTTCTCTAAAAATTAAAAAAATTTAAAGAAGAAAAGAAAAATTATTCATATTTTTATGAGTGAACTCTTTATTAACTATTGGTATTAATAATTGAACATAACTTTGCACCATAATTAATTGAAACCATCTGATTAAGATCTGATGGTCACAAACAAAATATTGGAAATAAAATATTTCATTAAGAACTATAATTTTTTAAAGAAGAAAAAAAAATATTCATATTTTAATGAGTGAATTCTTCATTAACTATTGGTATTAATAATTGAACATAACTTTGCATCATGATTCATTGAAAACATCTGATTAAGATCTGATGGTCACAAACAAACTCACAATGGTTCTCACTAAATCAAGTATGAAATACAAAACACCAATTCAACCAATCATATGCTTATGTTTTAATAACCACATAAATGTTGCCATAAAATATCAATAAATTTGAGAAAATGAATAACTAAGATTCGATAAAAAAATTGATCTAACGGTCAAGATAAAAAATGATGATGTGATTTTTTGAGGAGGCTCAAAAGTAAATAAAAAATAAGGAGTTGGGTTAATTCCACATTTTATCACCGGCAACACAACTCAGGATGCTTCTATCTTTATTCCATTTCCTTTTTTTGTAATTGGGCCTGATATCCTTTTTGGAAAATTAATTAGTTCCTTCCTCAAAAAAGAAAATAGGCCCATTAAAAGTTGGGCTATATAATTGAAACGTGTTGTTGAATTATTAAAGCATACATATTCTATTTC
The DNA here is from genome assembly GCA_024447665.1 of Juncus inflexus. Taxonomy (NCBI): domain Eukaryota; kingdom Viridiplantae; phylum Streptophyta; class Magnoliopsida; order Poales; family Juncaceae; genus Juncus; species Juncus inflexus. Next base: position 10,742,850 of record JAJHPC010000018.1, read on the forward strand.
TATTATATAAAATTTACGTGCGGACAAAATCAGCCTTTGCCACCACAACAAGTATCCCACTGACACGTCGGCAAAAAGATACAGATGAAATCAGAGCCGAATCTGGGCCTTTCACCGTTAAGAGCAGATTAGTGAATGGTCTTCTAATCACATTCACGCCCTTGGTTTTCCAGAAAGCAACCCTAATTCTCCTTGGTAGACTCGGTATACTTCATATTTAATATCTCAAAATAATATGGATTATTCTGTTTAGTTTAGTGTTAGACATAGAATATAAGCATGATTATTTTTGTGATAACATTAATCATAGGAAATATAAATAGTATATAAAAATATCACATATATTAAAATATATATAAAATACTAAAATCACTGTCGTTGATTATATTCGAGACAATCAAAGTTGATATGATATATTTAATATGTCATGATGGTATGATGTCATATTACAGATAAAATAAATGATATAAGTAGTATAAAAAAGAACTCATGATATTATAAAATACAATGTAGACCTTATCTATTTAGAGTGATCTCATCGCTTGTAAATACATTATAATTTAGTTAATTCATTCACCTTAACCATTCATGCACCTAGAGAAAATTACACAAATATTAATTCATGCACCTAGAAAGATTCACTTTTTTTTTAGATTCGACCCATGTGAAAGATTCACTTATAAATTGATATATTTAACTCTTCGAATTTATCTTTAAATTATATGCCATAAACCCAGATGGTAAAACATATATGTATAATGATTTGATAATTTCAATGTCACAATATGTGATTAGATGAAATATCATAATTCATATACATTTATTGTTATATATATAAATAGAAAAATATATTCAAGGGCGCATCTAATAATTAATGATTATATTTGAATTGAAAATCAACATTAGTGCAATCATTAAATGGTACAACAGTTAAACCAAAATTAATCTTCAACAAAAGGGCCTGGCCCCCACTTGGCACTTTTCGATATCCTATTCCTTGACAACCCACCCTCTAAACCCGGTCCACACTATTCCCGCCCAGTTCAGCCACTTAGTCCCGCTAGGCCAGACTCAATCATCCTCGGTCTACCGTACACCGAATCCATCTATCTCTCAGAGCGGTCGATGCGGATGAGGAAGAGGATTCATATAGAGAGAGAGAAAGAAAGGGCTTTTTTATTTTTGGGTTTCTCTCTTAATCGAATCTATCTTTCTTCGCCTTCTCACTGGTTCGCACTCTCCCTCTCGATTCTTCTGATATTTTGTTCTTTCTTTCGACCGATTTCTTCAAATTTTTGATATATAACACCTCATAAATTGTGTGGGAAATCAGATTCGTACTGCCTCGTTGTCCAAATTTCATCGATTCCGTGCTGAAGATCGGATATTCTGACTCCAAGTGGGTACTGATTCTATTTCCTCCCAAATTTTCGCTGTTTTCTCGCAATTAGTTCTCAATTATTACGTCTGAGGACCGATTCGGTGTGCTTTCACTAGGGTTTTGGTGATTGGGAAGCTGAATGGTTGATTTCTCAGTCAAAATCGGTCGAATTTGGGAGATTTTGAATCGAATTTGAATTGGGTATTGATGAAAGGGGGAAAGGATGAAGAGAGTAAGGCGATGGGGCCTCTGTTTCCGAGATTACATGTGAAGGACACCAATAAGGGAGGGCCTCGCGCCCCGCCGAGGAACAAGATGGCGCTTTACGAGCAGTTCAGTGTTCCTTCTCAGAGGCCCAATTCGGTTTCTTCGAATTCTAATCGGCCTGTGCAGAAACCGGGCAGTTTAGCCCCTTCTGCTTCTTCCAATCAGGTAATTGATGGAAAGTTTGTGAAGTTTTTGTTTCGATTTTGGTTCTGATTTGTTTGATTTGGTACTGGAGATTGATTTTTGGTGCCTTTTGTATTTGTGGTTAGACAATTTTGAATGGTTTTGTGTCCTTATACTAAAATTGATGATTTTCTGGACCTTTTTTTTCTTTAGATAACATGAGAGTTTTTCTGGACCTTATTTTGGCAATTTGGTTTGATTAACTTTTCCAATTATAATAATAGGGGTAATTATGAATTATATTTTTCCCCCAATTGAACATAATAGGGGTTTAATTGTCGGTTTTTTAGTTGACCAGTCTCCATACAAAAATTATACTATTGCCGAAATAAATCACAAATCAAACCCTGATTTCCTAAAATATTACTGGCCCCACCTTTGTCTTTTCCATAAATTAATATCATTTGGCATTTCGGTGGTAAATCAGTGAGTTGTTTCTGTGATATAGAATCATTATTTTCCAAATAGGCATATGTTTCTGTAATCATGAATCAAATTAAATGCATCTTGATTCTTGCTTGCACATATTTAGGTCTAGTTTGGTGTAATTTGGCAATGAGCTAATTTTTTTGCACCAATTATCCCCTTTTAGACCTTCCATCCTTATTTACCACATATACACAATCTAAACAATCAATCAATTGACTACATAACTGATTAATTATTAATTACTTGTAATTAATTACGATATTACCACAGGATTTTGGACAAGAGAAGCCTTACTTCTCTTCCTTCAATGCTTCACAAGCACCAATAGTCAACCCTTCAGAAAAAGTCAACACAACTGACAGTGGTCCCCACGCTTCAAGAAAGCCTCTTAAACTAATCAGAAGAGAATCTTCTATCCACTCAAAAAGGCCTCCAACAATTTCTGAGTCCAGCTCAGCTCGCCCGGCCGATCAAGAACCTTCTAGAAGGAGCAACAGAAGTCCTTCTAGAAACCCTATTCAAGAATCTTCTAGAAGGAACAACGGAAGCCCTTCTAGAAACTCCAATCAAGAACCTTATAGAAGGAACAACAGAAGTCCTTCTAGAAACTCCAATCAAGAACCTTCTAGAAGGAACAACAACAGAAGTCCTTCTAGAAGGAACCCTAATCACAGAGAAGAGGATGATTTTACAGTTCCTACGCTTTTGGAAGCCGGGGGCAAAATCGGAAATAAAGTTCTCAACTCGGAGAGAGAAAGTACTGGGAGAAATGGTAATATCGGTTTGAATCTGAATTTGGAGGAGAGAGAAAGTGAGGAGGAGAGAGAAAGTGGGGAGGAGAGAGAAACGGATTTGTCTCCTGATGATGTGGTTGGTGTGATTGGTCCGAAACTTTTTCTGAAAACTAGACGCGCCATTGTTCAGTAAGCCCTAACCCTAATTTCCCATTTTTTTTTACGAATTATTTTGTTATATATCCATATATTTTTCTAAGTTGGATATAAATATTATAATTCTACAGTCAGCAGAGGATTTTTGCTGTGCAAGTGTTCGAACTACACAGATTAATCAAAGTGAGCTCCAAATTAATCACATATATTATTCCTTATCACTTATTTACATTTATTTATTTTTAACATAAAACAGGTTCAGCAATTAATAGCCGGATCGCCACACATCCTTCTAGAAGACCTCTCCTACCTCAAAAAACCCTCAAAACCAACCCCAATCCCAATCCCAACCACCAATCTCATAACCTCACCACACGAAAAGCCGCGCAGCGAATCCCCGCACCAAATCCATCAGAAACCTTCCTCCCCTGCAAAACCCACCCCTCCACTCCCAATCCCCCAACCGCAACTCGGATCCAATACACCCAACAACTCTGCGACCATCCCTACAGCCCCTCAAGAACAAAACAATCCGTGGTATCAACCAAACCAGTGGCTCGTGCCAGTGATGTCACCATTAGAAGGCTTGGTGTATAAACCGTATAGTGGACCGTGTCCGCCAGCTGGCAGTTTCATGGCGCCATTTTTCCCTTCTTGCCCCTCTGTTACTAATACTCCAACAGGACCTTATGGCGTACCGGTACAGGTTCCCGTACCGGTACCGGTACAGGTGCCGGTTCAGAATGTGAATAATGTTGGTATGGTTGGTTTGCCGAATTATTTCCCGCCTTTTGGTAATATGCCTGTTATGAATGGAAACCCTAATTTGAACCCTAATGTTTCTGCGTCAGCGGTTGAGCAAGTCAGCCATTTGGTCTTGTCGAATAATAACGTACCGAATAGAAATAATAATGGTGATAATATTAATAATAATGATGATGATAATGATATTAATAGGGAGCAGAATAATTCGAGGAGCTCGTGTAATATGTCTCAGTTGAATAGGTGGAGATTAAGGAATTGTAGGGAAAGTGAATTGCAGGGTAGCACAGCGAGCAGTCCATTTGAGAAAGGAGACAATAATAATAATAATAATAATAATAATAATAATAATAATAATAATAATAATAGTTTTGCTGCGCATTGGTTTCCTATGGGGATGGACGCGCTGGTGAATCAGAACGTGACAGGTGGCGGTGCTGGGAGCACGCCACGTGTCATTAGGGTTGTGCCTCATAACGCCAGGTCAGCTACCGAGTCTGTTGCCAGGATTTTTCAGTCCATTCAGAAGGAGAAGAAGCATAATTGATGATGAAGGAAGGGCGTTTTGGTAATTTTAAGTTATAACAGTGAGTAGTTTGGTTGGTTGGTTGATTAATTAATAGGATTAAGTAATTGATGTAGGTGGGTTTTTGTTTAGTGTGGTGTTGTGCGGTCATGGGGCCAATTTGGTTTGGTTGGTCTTTGTTTTTGGATTTTGTTTTGTTTAAATGTAGATATAGTATAAATAGGTGTAATAATATCAATATGTAATGTTTTGCGGGTTTTGGAATTTGGTGACAGTTTTGAGAAACTTGTCCGCCTGTTTTTGCCTGCTAAGAATTAGTTTTGGGTGTATTTTTAATCCTTCTGAAACTAGTAAATTAACACAAAGGTGGTGATGTATTTCTTGATGTGAATTATATTTGATGAATCGTTTTAATCAACTTTTATTTGGAACTTGCACACTGAGATGTTGGGTGCGAATAGTACCGGAGGGTATGAGTTACAATATTAATGATCAAATATGATTATATTCTTTTTGAAAGCCCATTTTTCAAGGCCCAAATTGTTCTTTTGAAGTTGGATTTAAGTGTCATGAAAAGAGTTCTCGAGTTAAAAGAGATTTTTTTGTAATAGTAGCACTATTTATGGAAATAAGTAATCAGATAGCATTTTTTTCAAAATATTTGGGTAGATAGCAGACTTCCGCCAGACCCTCTGGCGGAACTGAAGTAGTTCCGCCTGAAGGTCCGGCGGAACTAAGGATTTTTTTCTTGATAATCTAGGCCATTTGGCCCCTTAAACACGCTTAATTAATGAAAAATGCTAGTTCCGCCACAGGGTCTGGCGGAACTAGATAAAAAAAAATTTGGCCCAATTTGGACGGTGAAATTGGCCCAAAAATGACGAAAATATAGGTTATAGGTTCCGCCAGACAGTCTGGCGGAACTAGCTAGAAATAACTAGTTCCGCCAGAGGGTCTGGCGGAAGTAGATAATTTTTTTTTTTTACTGACTGACCCAAGAAAATCAAAAAAATGGTCTAGTTCCGCCAGACCCTCTGGCGGAACTAGACCATTTTTTAGGGTTTCTTGGGTCAGTCAGTAAAAAAAAAAAATATCTAGTTCCGCCAGACCCTCTGGCGGAACTAGTTATTTCTAGCTAGTTCCGCCAAAGGGTCTGGCGGAACTAGACCATTTTTTTTATTTTCTTGGGTCATTCAGTAAAAAAAAAATTATCTACTTCCGCCAGACTCTCTGGTGGAACTAGTTATTTCTAGCTAGTTCCGCCAGACTGTCTGGCGAAACTTATATTTTCGTCATTTTTGGGCCAATTTCACCGACCAAATTGGGCCAAAAATAAATTTTATCTAGTTCCGCCAGACCCTGTGGCGGAACTAGCATTTTTCATTAATTAAGCGTGTTTACGGGTGCCAAATGGCCTAGATTATCAAGAAAAAAAAATCATTAGTTCCGCCAGACCTTTTGGCGGAACTACTTCAGTTCCGCCAGAGGGTCTGGCGGAAGTGCTATCTACCCAAATATTTTGAAAAAAATGTTATCTGATTAATTATTTTCATAAATAGTGCTACTATTCAAAAAAATTCGTTAAAAGATTGGTAAGTTTTTTTTATTTAGAAATTCTCATATCTTCTCTTTTCATGAGACAATTTGTGTTTTCTGCCAAATGGGAATAACTGATTAACTATTTTGTTTTTGAGTTAATCTACTTAAAATCTTTGTGATCATACACAGAAACATATCATCATAAACGCATACTAATAACAAAACATAACATAGATGTCATCATAAACTCAGTCATACTAAAAACAAAATATCACATACTAAAATACCATCATAAACTCATACTAATAACAAAACATAACATACTAAAATATCACCATAAACTCATACTAATTAAACCCAGTCCTTAAAACCCTAACCATCACAAACAGACACACTAAAAAGTAAACTTACTTACCAAAACCCTCAATCCCACAACACTTAACCAAAGCCCAAACCAAATTACTTCTCAACCGACTGATCAGAGGGCAAACCAGTCATCTCAATGCACTTAGCACCAATCTCATAGCAAAGAAATGCATCTCTTGAAGCATACATCACACGTTGTTCCTCCATTTCAATATTCGACCCGTACCCATAATCGGCCCAGTCATTCTCCAGTATCTTAGCCGGCTTCTGCTCCAGTACAAGCCCATCCAGTACAAGCTCGCCTAGCTCCTCCAGCGACAGCTGATCGATCACCACTCTTCCCTTCTTTGTTGTCGGCCAGTACACCGCGTTCTTTCCATACGCAATTGCCGCCACCTTTCTTATGTCGACCGGTGTTGCAATCTTCAAGCATTTCATGCAAAGAAAAGGGAATTGAAGCAGTTAATTAAAAACAGACTATGTAGAAAAGTAGATCCGAGGTAAATCGAAAAGAAATGTTAGTAATAGCTATGTTTCAAAAAAAAAAAAATACAAGAAATAGGTTAAGAAACGAGATCTTCTGGTATGGTGCACAAAAATTCATAGAAATTGAAAAGAGAGTTATAAGAATATACCCTCAAACCCCACTGGCTCTCGAGCTTCTTGGCGATCTCTTTGATCCCCAAGCCAACAACGACCACCTTCTTATCCTCCAGCAAATTCCTCAACGCCCTGATATTCGGCACCCCGTTGCCGTAGTACGAATCCTCCCTGTAAAACAGCACTCTACACCCGGCAATACACATCGATATGACCTTGTACGGGTTGTCCGGGTGGTTGGGGTTGGCCTTGGGCCCCTTCAGGCGATCCCTCACCCTCCACGACATTGGGTCCTGAGTCAGGCCTCTGAAGGCGCACAGACTTATGATCAGCTGGCCGGATCTACGCCGGTTGAGCTGGCGAGTTTCGTTAAGAGAATTTCTGATCCATTTAGCCACGTCCGACTCCTCCGACGTGGCGGTGGCTTCGAACACGTGGTCGCCGACGTGGACCATCAGGACCGGCGCGCGGGAGTGGTCGTACATGCTGTACTGGTGGTAGTCGTCGGAGGGTTGCTCGTACTGCACCACACTCAGATCCACCGGCTTGTTCTTCTTCGGCATGGTTGCAACGAGAGTAGAGATCTCTTCTTCTTTTGCTCTGTTTTTGGTTTTCTTGAGATGCAAGAAAGTGGTGTGAGAGAGATGAAGAAGTAATGGAGGTTTTGTAATTGTAAGGGAAGTGTGAGGAGTTATAAATAGAAGAGAAAAAGGAAGAAACTATGAAAGGTGAGTTTATCTGGACTGTTTAAATTATGCGTGGTTTGATCTGGAGCGTTCGTATTGCGCTGGTGATGCTATGAGATTAGTCTGGTGGATTGTCATAGTAGGATCGTACTAGGTTGCAATCTTCTCCGTTTTATTTCGAGAGTGTTATGGACATGAAAAATATTTGAATGCTTCTAATGCAGAGCATGCAGATTTTGAGTGGAGTTTAGAGTCCATTAGTCGTGTAAATGGAGAAAAGTACAAGGACTCTGCAACTCCTCTGGAACAAGTTTTCTATTTTTGAGTATCGATATTTTCTTGCTTGGTTTTAATTTTTAAAATTTTGAAAATGATGTATATTTTCTGTTTTTATGTGGGAAATTATTTCACGGAAAAGAATGGCGGTTCTTCTTGGAAAAGATAAAAGCGCGGGATTCTTAGATTTACAAAAGGACAAAAATATATTTGGGCTTTGAACAAATAGGCTTTTATTACAAATTAATCAACAAACAAACACTGAGCCCATAGACCAATTCATACAAGAAATTGTCTAATAATCATAAATAATTTAATAATTCTTCCATTTTATGAAGTATTGCATACATCATCCATACTCTTATTCTGTAACATTAGATAAACAACAAAAAATTCTCAGAATCAATGATATTATCTAATAATTAGTCACCATATTAAAAACAACACATATCGATATGTGTGTTGTTTTTTAGTTTCCTTGAGACGCAAGAAACTAATGTTAAAGGGATGAAGAAGTAAAGAGTATAAAATGAAAGAGAAAAAACAAGAAATTATGAAAAAGTGAGTTGATCTGAACCTACAAATTATGCGTGATTTGATCTGGACGGTACAAATTATGCGGGATACTGCGAGATTAATCAGATGCATTGTCAGAGTAGGATCATACTTGGTTTGTTTTACAGTTATGATCTTCTCCATTTTTCATGGAGGAAAATTGATCATGAACTAAACTTCTAATTTAAGTGAAATTTAAGTGAAATTTAGTGCCCATTACAAACATAACGGGAGAATAAATAGAAGGATATGCAACTCCACCGGAACAAGTTATCTATTTTTAGTTTCAAAATTTTGTTGTTTTTAAAATTTGAAAAATACTTTTTGTTTGAGGTTATTTCATGAAAATAAATTGCGGTTCCTCTTGAAAATAAAAAAAAAGCGCGATAGTTGGATTCACAAAACGACAAAATATAATTTGGGCCATGAAATAATGGCCTTTCTTATAAAAATACAGAGCAAACATATAATATAATATATAATATCAAATTACGAATATATTCATTTAGTCAGGAAAATATGCTTCAACAATAATAATCAAATTATAAATATAATATATAATATAATACTTTCAGCAAACATCGCATGATTCTTTTTATTTGTTTGACATTAGCTTAAACTACAACAATTTCTCAGAATTAATTATATCAGATCTATTAATCAGTCACCACATAAAAAACAACATTTCTCACCATCCTCATAATTATTCTCACATTAAAATTCTTCTAATCAATCATATCTCTAATTGGGGCGGTAGAGCTTGCCAAAGACATGAAGAACAGCAACAATGCCGATGAATCCAATGCTCATAATGAGCACTGTGTTAGGCGACATTTTGCGGCCAGCTGTCTCATCAGCGTAGAACTGGAGCATGGTCGACCCGTTTGAACCCGACCCGCTTGAGGATGCACCTGATCCGCTTGGTCCCCTGCGCCTGCGCAAGCTGGCTGCCGCTGCAGCGCTCCCCCTAGCTGGCGCTTCCCCATTCGCTACCATCTTGATTGTTGAGTGTTTCTGCTGGAACAGTTTAGCTTATCTGGGGAGAAGAATTGACAATAGAATTGAGATTAACAATCTTATGTTTATGCATCTTATTACAAAGCAGTCCCTGAATTACTATAAAATTGAGATTTTGGGACATGCGATTGAGGTTGAAACAAATTGAATTGAGGGTCTTAATTACAGAAAAACAGAATGCGGATTATAATATGATCAAATTATGCAAATCATGATTCAGATCTCATAGCACAAACAACACGTTCTTAATTTAAATCGATGAGCAGCTCATCAGACAGATATCAAATCCACAGATCTACTAAATTTAAGGCAAAATCATAGATCTGGCGGTAATAAGCACAAATAATACAAAAGAAACAAATCCCTATAACAAAGATTGATAACAAAACAATAAATAATAGATTTAAGACACAAATACAGATCAAATTAAACAAGTAAATGTACGATCTAGATTAATAACCGAGAGAGAAAGAGAGTCGTACCAAAACAGAGAGAAGAACTGGATCTAAAGGATTAAGAGGTAACAATGGTGAATTGAGAATTTATCTCAAAACGGGATATTAGAATGGTAAGAAACGCTTGAATTGAAAAGAAGGGGAAAATAAGTGTGCAATACAATACAATGTTTCTTTTCAAATGACGGTTTTAGAATGGGCTTGAGATTATACAAACCGTTCGATCTAAATCCAAGCGTTGAAATTCGGTCTGTGACGTGGAATTGCATATCCAACGGTTCTTATTTGTCCACAGTTAATGAATCATTATGAATCTGGGCTGGGCTGAAATATGGCCCAATGGACATGCTTATAAAAGTGTATAATGTGTATGTATTTGCATTACCTATTGTACGAAGTACAAACAGTACATTACATTAGTATTACAAAATATATACAGTTCTCTACAGAAGGAAATATATTTAATTGTAGAAAATTGATAACAGGTTGGTGAGAGAGAGAGAATAGCTGTTTCAGTCTGAGTGTCATTTGGTGTCTTTCTATCTGGCATTATCATTTCACTTGGTCCACACATTTCTTCTATTCTAAATAAACTAATCTAAAAAAAATTAATTCAATTCTGTTAGACTGTAATTATTTAATTCAGAAAGCATCATCAAATATTTAATTCAGAATAAAATTCAAACTTATTAAATTTGTTAGAAAACCATCATCAGATATTTTTATTGAGTTGAGAGACCAAATTTAGAAAGTTCCCTCTTCTCTTGTTCCTTCAAGCAATTCATTAATAATGCTTTTGAATCCAAATTAATTTACAAGAGGCCCTTTGGACTAGAATCATTCAAAAGTACTTTCTTCTTTTTCTAAACTAAAAAATTCGAAGTTTTTCATATTAAATTAGAGCAGCTGGAGAAATATATTTATTTTTTTTAAATTAGCTGGAGAAATAATTTGAATGATGGGGTCTGAAACAGTCGGCATTGCAGTCTGGATATTCATATTCTTCTTCTCCTTTTAACAATTAATTAAGAATCAAAGCTCATCAATTAGTAAATGAAAATCTCTTGCTTTATATTTCTTCAATTTTAATATGAATGTCTAACTCTTTAGCTACATTCCATCAATTTTCATGCCTCTATTCTTAAATCTATACAGCTGAAATAAAAACATATGTATACAAATATTTTACCCTTATTACGAAACAAAAATTATACTGTCCATACATCGAAAAAAATGCAATAAATTAAAATGGTATATTTATTAGTTTGAACTTATTTGAATGCTTGCAGAATATGGACCCAAAAATTTCGAATTTTAAATACCAAACAAGATATTTATTTATCTTGTTTATACAACGTAATGTTGCTGAGTATCTTAACAAAGTAAAATTACGAAATTGATATATTGTATCATTTAAACAGGGTAAATATCATGATTGGTAATGTGGGGGCCAACTCCATGTGGTAATTGACTAATCGTGGTCGTGCCCGCCTCCAAATTTTGAAATACAAAATTTAAATTTCATCCCTTAACTTTCTATAAAAAATATTCTGGTTCTTCAAGTAGTTTGATGAACCAATTAAATCTTTTTTTGAATGCAGATTTACCAAATAAATCTTATATTTACTTATGAAAAAAATAATATTAACACTTGTTTCTAATATTTGCATGATATGGTAAACGAGTTCTGGGGTAGGATAATTTTTTTTCTGAAATAATTAATTGGGACATAATTGGATCAAATTAAATGGGGCCGAATTGGCTTAAATTTGAAGGGTGCGTATAAATTGATGTGTTTTGAACGGGTTTGAAGGGCCAAATTATAATATTGCCTTTTCAAATTTGAAAATTTCAAATTGACGTGCTTTAAATAAATGAAGTTTCAAAGTGAGATCATTCTTGGTTTACATTGTGGAAAATCAATGGATTTTTCAAAAGAGCTTATGCAATTAGTAGAACCCCATATGTTAGAAAGTTATTTTTGCCCTTGTTAACCAATTAATTATATTTTATTTGATACAATAGGATGATATTATGTTGTTGAAAAAAATAAGAACCAGCAAAAAGAGAAAAAAAATCACAAAGCATGACAGGCGAAGACGCTCTAGATAGTATTATCAATTATGTGATAATATATATTGTTCTTTTGAAATTTGTATACTGTTCTTTTGGTAAACATATATTGTTCTTTTAACTTTTGTATATATATATATATATTTTTTTTATATATTTTTTTGAAGTTATTCAAGTAAGAAAAATATTTGCTGAAAAAAAAAAACTATAACTATTTTCTAAATCATTATGCTATTACACATTTGCTATTTTCTCATACTTTTTTTTTTTTTTTTTTTGAAAAATTACGGAGAGATTGAGTCTCTCCTATTTTCTCATATTATATATTGATTTCCCTATTACATTAAGTTTAATAGCATTCTTATACAAATTTTATAATATTATATACTTTCTTTACAAAATTATATAATATTTTGATATTGTAACTTTAAAAAGTTATGCGTATTTACGAGTCATCCATTACAAGTTCTAAAAAAAATCAAATAATAAAACATAAGTTTGAATTTTAATCATTCTTGCCTCCAAAACATGTTGAATGAGTGTTGGGGAGGTCAGAGTGCAGATCTTCTGCAGCCGGTTACCGGCTGAAAAGGAATCAGAGCCGTCCATCATATTTGATGGAGTGTGAGAGCCATCCATCAAATATGATGAATGATAATGAGTGGTTCTGATTCTCTGCAGCCAGCAGCCGGCTGTAGAGGATCTGTGCTCGGGAGGTCAGGTATATAGATATCATATCATTCTTAGTAATCAATCAAGAGGATCATTAAATGCTAAAAATCTAGATACAATTGTCATGCATTTCCACCCATAAAAACAAAATAAAAAACATTGCTAGGTTAGGCTCATATATGGTTTCATTAATAATTCTAGCAAATATTCTTCTCCATATACATTTCATTAAAAAGGCTAACTAAAAAAACTCCTACAAAAATCTTACTCAAGTCAATACGCATTGAAATAACTATATACCTGATTTAGTAATTACCAGACTGTTAAGGTAAAATCTGTTTTAAGTTTAACAAACCGCCAGACAGAGTACTAACCAGTAACAACCAGAATCTCCCTAACAAACCTCTTATATCTACATAAACCTGGATCACAACTAATCAAAATTTCATCATAATACAAATACACTGTGTATAATGTACGTACTATAGACCAAGCACATAAATCTTCTTTAGAACATGAAATTCCTATTTTACCCCTTCCTTTCCTTCACTCTTTAAATTCTTCACCTTATTCATTTCTTCCATTATTGCAAAACACTTTCTTCTTCAATCTTCCAAATCCAAACCCTAAACCAAAGCTCAATACTCTCTTTCCTTCCTCAATGGCACCCGTCAGAGTTTTCTCCGTCGTGCTCATGGCGCTCCTCGCCGTGTCTCTGCTCTCCTCCGCCGTCTCCGCCTTGGAGGCTCCTGCGCCGGCGCCAGTCCCCGTCGCAGCCGCTCCCGGAGTTTCCGCGCCGGTCTCCGCTGCTGTGTTCGTCTCCGCCATGGCTTTCCTCTTCAGCCGCCACTGAAGTATTGGACGGAATGGAATCTGAGATGTTTCTTCACTGATGTGTGATGATATATTTTCTTCTATGTAGGCGTATGATATTATCGTTTAAATCATTCTTTTGTGACGATCTGTTATTCCATTCTATCTTTTGTATCGAACATTAGTAGCTTATTCTGATGTGATCTCTTATATGCTTGTTTGTTATGACTATTTGATTATATTACTACTATATTTGATGATTTTATCATATCTGTATTTATATTCTTTTTTTCAGAATTGATCTCTTCTGTTCTATTTCCTTTTCCTATTTGTAAATGGATGAGTAAAGTAAATGCAATTATATTGCATAACATATTTAACATTAAAATTTAAAGGCAAACATCTTAGCTCCATAATCTATGATTTTGCTCGTGAGGGAGTAGTTCGTTAATTAGATTTACAGAGGGGCATATGTGAAATGTCCCTTCTGAAAAGCAGTTACAGATCGGTCAAAAAGCATCAGTTTTTTGCCGGACCGTACGATCTAGAATGGACGTGCAGGATTGATACAGCACAGAATCAATCACCCCACGAGAGGGTAAAAATCGTAACTTTAGACATGTAGTGTTGTCGTGTTTTGATTGGTGGCCTAATGACTAAGCATGTTTTTGGCGGCTCTGGTCCATTGAGAATAACCAATGAAAAGATGCCACGTTGTATAGTGAACGAGTTGGCTTGGTTGGCGTATAGTGGACCGGTTCTATTTTGTATTCATGGTGTTGTGCTTGAGCAAATTGGGCTGGTTTGGTTTCACATGGGTTGTTTTGTTGGGACCGCTTTTGCTTTCTTTGCATTTGTTTGTCTGGGAATTAATGTCTTTATTAGTCGTGTGAATTAATCGAGTAAGTGATTGATTGATTCAATAATCGTTTCATTGATTGGGATTTGGGAAATATATAATAAGCATATCTTCGTGTTTAGCCTTTTGTTGAATTAATCGAGTAATTGATTGATTCCATAATCGTTTCATTGAATGGGAATAATAGAATAAGCATATCGTCATGTTAGTGTTTGATTTGAGTATAAGAATAAAGGTCTATAATTATTGAATATTGATTGATCTTTCATTTTTTGTCATCATCAAATCTTAACACACTAGAAAATGACCAGAATTTGACAGACACACAGATAATGTGCATAATTACTTGATTGATCAAACCACAAAAAAAAAATCTGATACTAGCAACACGTGGCTTCGATTCATACATAAAAACAATCATTCCCTTTTCCCTCTGACTTGACACAATCAAATCATCCAATTTCCTGTTATTATCATTCACAACTTATAACATCCTTAAAAAATTTCAAAACCAGCTCATAATTCAATCAACAATATCTTACCCATTTATCCCTAAATTTAAAAAAAAAAAAAAAAAAAAAAACCACATTATATTTCATCTTCATCATGAGCAACATTCTTAATACTATTACCAGTCACCACTCTCCTTATTATCATTTCCATCTAAATATTCAAAAGCTAAAGAAGCTAAATGTCTGATACTTACAACATGTGGGCATAGATTCATAAATAAAAACAATAATTCCCTTTTCCTTCTGAATTAAATTAACACAATCAATCAGCCAATTCCCTACTGTTATCATCATTCACAACTTATAACATCCTTGTTTCAAAACTTAAAAAAAAAAAAAAAGAAAAAAAAAATACAAATTTACAATTCATCATGAGCAACATTCTTAACCCTACCACGACTCTCTTTTCCATTCAAATATTCAAAAGCTAAAGAAGCATGCATGGCCGCACCATAAGCCATAGCATCTTCATTCACAGTAAAAAACGGATTATGACCTGGAAACCGGGGCCCACTCGCTGACTCATCAACCATGCCGACAAAGTAGTAGTACGAATTTGGTACAACCTCGTTGAAAAACGAGAAATCCTCAGCTCCCATTGTCGGCTGAATATCCCTGACAGCTGTCGGCCCCGCCACATCAGCAGCCGTTTTTAAGAAGAAATTATGGAGGGATTTAGAGTTTATTGTGGGTGGGAAAAATGGTTTTGAGTCGGTTAGGAAGTCCACTGTTGCGTTGCATCTTTGCACTGACGCTTGCCTCACAATTACCTGTTAATTAATTAATTAATTTGATGAATTAATGAGAAGAGTATGATAATGGTTTAGTTAGCTACCTCTTCGATTCGTTGTTTGAGTTGGGAGAAGCTTTGTTTAGAGAAGGCTCTGAAAGTGCCTCCAATTGTAACCGAATCAGGAATCACATTAAATGCTCCTCCTCCTTGAAATTTCGCTACCGTGACAACCTAAAATAACAATTTTTTCACATTCAAACAAAATAAAATACAATAAGATTACAAACATGACAGCAACGTGTCAAAAGAAGTAGTATTTCTATCTACCTGTGAGTCTAAAGGATCGGCTTCGCGGGAAACCAAATGCTGCAAACTCACAATAACATTCGACGCAGCAATAATAGGATCGATAGTATGCTGCGGGATCGCAGCGTGGCCGCCTTTTCCGTTAATTACGGCCTCGAAGAATCCGCTGCCGGCCATGATCGGCCCAGGCCGGGATCCGAAGGAACCGATGGGTAAATTGGTCGAAACGTGGAAACCAAAAATAGATTCTATATTTGTAGGAAGGGCGTTTTGGTCAATCATTTTCTTTGAGCCGCCTCCGCCTTCTTCTGCGGGTTGGAAGATTAGGAGGACTGTGCCCTGTGCGGAGGGAAAATTGATCTGGGTTTAGGATGGGTTGTACTTTTTTTTTTTTTTAATGGTGTAGGTAGAGTTTACTTTTATTAGTGGAAGAGTGAATAACAAAGAAAGGATTGTTAGTGTAGTTGGTGTGTCACCTCACTATGGTTTATTTAATTATGGTCTTTATTGTTTCTTAATGGAGCTTCAACCTTTTCTTTATAACGATTAGATTTACAGAAAAAAAATGAATGAAAAGAAATAAATAACTAAAGTGAGACCTCAATGTCATTGGTACGCTCTTTGAGAATCTTAGCAGCGCCTAATAACATGGCGACATGAGCATCGTGGCCACAAGCGTGCATTTTTCCATCAATTTTGCTTTTGTGCTCCCACTCAACGCTCTCCTATTTATCGCAATTTTGAAAATTCAGAATAATTTTTTTTACTTAGAGAATTATATTATCCCAATACAGGGAAGTGGAACTCAGAAGTATAAGTCAAACTATAGTATTATAATTTATAAACTATCAAGCAAGCTGGTATAATAAGATCAGACCTGGATAAGAAATTCTACCATTAGAGACACAATGAACTTATAGGAGATAAATAATTTAAAAAATTCCAAGTTTTTCAGATCAAATTCAAGTCAACTTCCCACTAATTTCAGATTGTAAAGGGTACATAACTTTTGAACTGAATTCCACATCAATCTAAGCTCAATTCAACTCGAATTTCCTGACATAAATCAACAAATAAATAAAATAGATAAATAAACTAAACCTGAATTGGAAGTGCATCCATATCAGCTCTGAGAGCAACAAAGGGCGCCTCACCCGTTCCAACAAACCCAACAATTCCAGTCACAGCAAAGGGATAATTATACCTAATTCCCATCGAATCGAGCTCTTTTCTGATAAGCTCACTCGTCATGAATTCTTCGTAACCCAATTCCGGATTCTCGTGTAAACGCCGCCTTATACCAACCATCCAATCCATGAATTTTGATTCCTTCGCTGTTTCGAGAAATTCAACGGAGCCATTTGTGATTTGGAAAAGAAGAGGGGCGAGTGTGAGAAGAAGAGCGGCGAGCTTTGAGAACTCCATTGGAGGAATGAATGGAAGAGTGAAGGAGAAGGGCGGATTGGGTGAAATATATAAATGTAATGGATCAAAATGCAATAACGCAAAG
Source organism: Juncus inflexus (assembly GCA_024447665.1). NCBI lineage: Eukaryota > Viridiplantae > Streptophyta > Magnoliopsida > Poales > Juncaceae > Juncus > Juncus inflexus. The sequence continues at coordinate 10,760,260 of JAJHPC010000018.1, forward strand.
CTTCATTGATGTTGTAAATTGTTCTTATTTTTCTTCAGTCTTTTATCTAACTTGAGAGGATGTTTTTAGTCATTTATAATCTATTGTGATTTAACAGTAAAGAGTTTTAGTAACTGGAGACGTCCATTCTGTATATAGAAGTAGATAGAAGAAGAGGAATTAAGACGAGGATCCTAGAGCAGAAGGCAATTTTAATTTTATCGGCACGTGCGGGAAATGAAATACAACATGTTTTTAATGAGTCCTCATTTGACCGAAATTATATCAGAAGCTACTTGATATAAGAGGTTTGCTAATTACAAGTTCAATTAATTTAGCTCGGTTTTTATCAGATCAATTGATAATAACTATAACAAAAATTATAAAGTTGGAAAAGACATGGTCTAGAAGTCAAATAAGAATGACGACTATTCACAAATCATACAATTCTGAGCTTTGGGCTTTTCAATCTTTAAAATATGGCAGGTAGAGGTAGCTCAATCCTACCTAATGAGTAACGGCATCCTGGTATTCTAATTAAACAATGTTAATCACATGTGTGTATATTGTTAAATTCTACTACTATATTATGCTTCTGTCTTATGAATAATGTAATGTAATCCAAGATTTGAAAACTCATGTAGAATCGAGACTTGAAAGCTCAGATGAATCGAGAATCCGATTTCGAGTTATATATAAACTCCTGATTTGAATTCTCTTGTGCTTTGCCAAAATCACAGAAATGAATAGTATCAATCCTAGTTGGACACGTCAGGTTGTGTGAACTGACGTAAATTCCTCACCATTTCAGTTTTCTTCTTCTTCTTGTTTCTAGACTTAATCTTTCTTTCTGGTCGCCGTTAAGTTTTCCTTTTTCCTCTTCATCTTCTCATTCTTCTCCGAATTCGAATTCCGAGCGTCGGCGCTTCATTCATTCACTAATCTTCGTAAGACACTCTATTTCCATCTGATTTTATTGCGAGTTGTTGGCTTAATTTTGATTTACAGTTCCCTTTTTCTGCGTATTCGATCTCTCTCTCTCTCTCAATTTTGTTCGATTTATTGTGGTTTGAATCGTTGATTTCTTCCGAATTTCAGATCTAGAACCGGATAATCGAAGGAAAGAAGATGAGCGAGGTATTTGATGGGTATGAGCGCCAGTATTGCGAGATCTCCGCATCTCTCTCTCGTAAATGCACAACCGCTGCTGCTCTTGAAGGAGGTAATTGAAATTCCCTCCGTTTCATATTATCTCGATTGAAATTTTCCTTTTTTTCAGAGAAATAGGATATAATTTTTGTGAAACTGTTGTGATTTTTTCTTCTTCATTTTGCAGAACAAAAGAGGCAAAAAGTCAATGAGGTCAAGTCAGGAATTGATGATGCTGAATCCTTGGTAATAATCTCTCTAACCATTAGCCAATTCATCCAACTTAATTTCATCTTGATTCGTGTTTCTTATTTTCAAATTAAATGATCCCAAGTCTAACACTGGTTGAAAATAAAAAATAAAAATAAAATCAAGTAAACGCTGGTCCAAATCAAGAATAACTTGACTCAATTGAGCGACTAATCATGTAAATAACAGTTAATTACACAATAATAACTCAAATTTCTAACAATTGGGGATAAACAATCAAATTAACAAACAATATTACTCAATCACAGATAAGAAAAATGGATCTGGAAGCAAGAAGCCTACAGCCCAGCATAAGAGCTGGATTACTCGCAAAGCTGAGAGAATACAAATCCGATCTGAACAATCTCAAATCGGATCTCAAACGAATCTCAGCTGTCGGTCCCCGATCCGGCGCCAGAGAAGAACTCTTAGAATCCGGAATGGTTGACACTCTCCAAGTATGCTTCATTTCTCCTTCAAATATACTATTTTAGGGAAATTTGCAAAAAGCAACTACATTATGTTAAAATTGCACAAGAGGTTTTGAATTATTGGAACTATACCTGCCGTTGGTTTGAAGTTAACACTATTAGTTTTAATACTTTAAATGTTTAGGGAACTTTTTTTTAAATATTAGTTAACACCTCTCTCTCTCTCTCTCTCTCTCTCTCTCTCCACATTATATTTAAAATAAGATTTTTTTAAGTTAACCCATAGTATTTCTTAAATTAATTAAGAAAATTTCAAGAACTTTTTTAATTATTTTTTTTTTATTAAACTTCTAAGAAATGTTTCAAGAGAGAGAGAGAGAGAGAGAGAGATTATTGGAACTTAAATTTTTTTCCCAAATAATTAGAGTAGAAAACTAACACCGTTAACTCCAAACTAACAGTAGCGGTCACTTTTTCGCAATTTAGGCAATAACACAGGGCCTTTTTCCAATTTAAGCATAACCCAGGGGCTTCTTGATAAACTTGCCACTCTTCTAAACTCCACTGAATAAAAAAAGAATTAACCCGAAACGGATTATATTCCATACAGGTGTCGTCAGATCAGAGGTCGAGGCTTTTGATGACGACGGAAAGGCTGGGGAAATCGACGGACAGGATTAGAGAAGGGAGAAGAACGATGCTTGAGACTGAAGAGCTCGGAGTTTCCATTCTTCAAGACCTTCATCAACAGAGACAGTCTCTTCTTCACGGCCACAACACCGTAATTTAAAATTAATTAAATTGTATTTTTTTTGGGGGAAATTTTGAAAAGAACCCTGAACTTTTCTTGAGATTATAAAAAAAAAACTGACATTTCTTAAAATATTTCTTTAAATTTAATTTTTGTTAGGTGGATTTGTTTAAAAATCCCCTAACTTTTCTTAAAATATTTCTTTAAATTTATTTTTTTTTTAGAGAATTTTTTTTAAAACACGCTAACTTTTCTGTAAATTATCAAAAAACCCTAACTTTTTAGATACCCTTTTTTAGTCCCTCTAGAGTGGATGCAACTTTTATTACCCCCCTCTAAAAATGAGTATCTAAAAAGTTCGGGTTTTTTTTTGTTATAATTTTGAGAAAAAGTTAGGGTTTTTTTTGGAAAATTTCCCTTTTTTAATTTTTATGTAAATCTGGTAATTGAATATTGATTATTCTTTTGTATAGTTGAATGATGTGGATGATAATGTGGGGAAGAGTAAGAGGATACTGGCGGCAATGTCGAAAAGAATGGATAAGAACAAGTACATTATTGGTGGGATTATATTTGCTCTTATCTTGGCTATTTTAATCATCCTTTATTTCAAGTTCTTCCACTAGTTATATTATGAAAAAGTGTGTATTATGCAATCGGCTTTTCTTGCTTATTTATTCAACTCGCTTGAAGGTTGGAAATAGCTCGGCTTTTTTTTTTCCTCTTTTTTTGGTTTTTTTGTTGTTTGGTGGATGATATGTGATAACTATGGTGTGTATATTTCTTTTGTTTTTTCCTTTTTATTTGGAATTTGACAAATTGTCTGTTTGAGTGTATAAATATATGGATTGGATGAATTTGTTGAGTTGAATTCTTGTACTTTCACACTAATCGAAAAAAATAAATAAATAAAATTCTTATACTCTCACATTTTTAGGCTGTTATCACGTATTTAGTCTTGGAATATTTAAGTTTTGTTTGACTGGGCCCCTTTTAGTATTTGGGCCGTCTTAATATTTGGGCCACTTATATTTTTGAGCCGTATTAGTTTGAGCTCTTTCGGTTTTTGGGCCTTTTTAACTTTTGGTCCGTCTTATGTTTTAAATCATCTTATATTTTGGATCATCATAAGGTTTAAATAGTCTTATATTTTAGGCCATATTAGATTTTGAGCTGTCTTAGGTTTTGGGTTGTTTTGTATTTTAGACCTTTAGAATAGTTAAGTTTTTTGATAGCGGGCCGTAGTTTTGATTTTCTTATTTTGTTTTAAAGGTCTGTAATATGAAGGCCTGTAGTTTGAACATTTATTTTTCTTCAACACAGGCTTCACCCGGAAAAGAAAATCAAAGTAAAGCAGAAGTAAAATTAGCAAGCACATGAAATCGACAGATAACAGAGAGAATAATTTGAAGTACCACCACAATACTAGATTAATTTGCAAATACTAAGGCATAATCTCAGATAGAAATACCAAATACTAATACTAATCTTTCTTCACTCATGATAAGCAGGAAATGAAGAAAACAAGTCTATAAACTTGCAAGAAACAAAAGGGATAGTTAAAACTTTATAGAAATCATCAGATATAAGAGGTTAATGCTATATATAATTTTGTCACCATTGAATTATATATAACACCAGCAAGAACTCCATCTTCACGTGAACATACCCCCTCCATACCAGCTTCTATACGTTTGCTTCCTCACCTGCACATGTAAATTATTTTAATATGGCACACGTAAATTAAATTATTAACTTAATTATAATACAAAATAAAAAGAGTAAATAAACAAAATAGGCAAGGCAATTACCACTCTAATGTAATGCTTGAGGTTGGAGAAAGTGACATGTTTACCCTCCTTCTCATCATACTCATCAAAGTCCCCTTTGGACAAATCAATCTCATACACATCTCCACTCGACTGAAAAAACACATAACAATAATATAATATAAGAAACACAAACAAGAAATTAAAAACAAAATGATTAATTAGCTACATAATTTTTTCTAATTAGCTGCATAATTATAAGAGTAGAAATGAATGAATTACTAACAGTCTGAGCTTTCCATTCGTTGCCAAAGGAGAACTCCACAGGTGTGAGGCTGCCATTGCACTCAAAAACCATAAGGCATTGGAAAATGCCGCTCATGCAAGGCTTACCATTACCAGGTATCATCTCAACTGTTCCTTCCTTACCACACATTTTGCACTGAAAAGAAAGAGGAAAAATTTGAAATAAAAGTCAAATTTGCATAGATCGGCCTAAAATAAAGATCAGAACAGTATCTTTTTGAAGTTCAATATCTTTTTAGAGATCAATAATGACTTCACATAATCTCTCAAAATTAAGCCTAATACAGAATCCTGTCTATCAGATGGTGTATAGTTTGCTCAGATCGGCTTTGAAAAGAACAGTGTCACACAATTTCAGTACTAGATTTAAATTTTTTTTTTTGAAAAGCTAGATTTAAAAAAATTAGTCAATATTGAATAGATAAACCACAATAAGAATCTACAAGGTACATGATATCCTACACTTGAAGTAAAAAATCGAATCAAAATCAATTTTAAGCAAGGCCACAGAAATCCAGCACAAATATTACAAAACATGGCAACTGATGGAGCTAAACATGCAAACTAAGTTTAAATACACCACAAAATCGCATAGAATAAACAGATCTTTGATAAAACAACGTTATCATACCTTCTGATAGAGGTGCACATCGCCCTTTCCATCGGGAAGACGCACCTTCTCAGATAGAATCACACACGACCATTTCGGACTGATCTCTCCACAGTTGTCATACCTCATCTGCACACTCACAATTCAAAATCAAACACTCAAACACAGAAAAACAGAGAAACTGCAAAAACAGAACTCAAACGGAACAGAAAAATCAGATCAGATCCAGCTCGTTGTTACCTTAATGTAGTACGAGAAATCAGGATCGTCACAACCGCCGCGTGGCTGCAGGCAGCTTAGTCCGCCGAGGTTGGCGCAGATGTCGAGCGAGTAAAACACCAATTCCGCTTCGCCGGCGAAGGAAGAGAAACAGAGCTTCACTTTTGGTCTGAGATGGATGGAAGAAAAATGAGACAACACAGAAATGGAAGGGATCACTCCTATTTATAGACCCAGTTTAGCAGATCTTCTGTTATAATATCTGTGTTGCACAATTCATGATTATTTGAATATGAAAAATGGCAATAAAACGATAATTTAATTCTAGTCTGGTTTGAAAAATTAGGAATAAACACGGGATTTGAAGTATTGGGTTGGGTTGATTCATTTTGCCATAGAAGATCAATGTAATGTGCCTAAGCTAAGATTGTCTTGGATGCTCTGTGAATTGTGAGTAAGCGTGCCAGCCAAGTTTGCACAAAAGGAATTTGGATTACGACCTGTCTTTACTTCGGCCCAATTATCCATATGTTTTGCTCAGATTTTTTACTAGGAATATGAGCCGTTAGATCTGGAATTACACGTCACTGGATTGAGTTTAGCTGTTGGATTCGAATCTGATGGTTAATCTCAGCACGATCTGAAACTGTCATTAGGAATGATCTTCCTGATTATCCTCTCAATGCGTTTTAATTATGTCCTATGATTACTGAGGTAAAATTTTCTTCTCCCTTTTGTGCTTCTGCATCTTAATCCTTGGATCTCATTTATTTCCGTAAGTCTCTGTTTCTCTCACAAATTATGGATCCAGGTTTTTAGTTTTGTGTTTTAGTTACCTCGGATTTATTAATTGCAATTTGATATGTGCCATGATGCCTGGGATTAATTCAGTTGATAATTTGTTTAATCTTATCACATAATTGAAAATTTCCTTTCCAACTCTCTGCATGACGAGATTTGTTCTCTGTAATTAAAAACCCTCAATTCGATTGTTTCATTGCTTGTCCTAGAACTTTTTTTTTTCTAAATAGTGGACTGAATTCTGTAATATCCTTCCTAACATCAAAAAGTAAGAATTACGTAATAATCAGTCCACCTTGATGCATATCAATTTCCTTCATCCGATCTTAAAACCTTTATTCTGACTCTTGACATTTATCTTTCAAATTGTATTCAGCTCTATCTCATACCATATAGCCAAAGTTGATAATTAATTCTTAACCTCGGACACAGATAAGCTAAACTGTTCCATCAGAGTTCAGAAAGATGGCAGCCAATGGGGAAGCTCCAGCTAGGGGGAGCGCTGCAGCGGCGGCAAGCATGCGCAGGCGCAGGGGAACAACATCATCGAGCGGGTCGGGCGCGGGAAACGGGTCGACAATGCTCCAGTTCTATGCCGATGAGACAGCCGGCCGCAAAATGTCGCCTAACACAGTCCTCATTATGAGCATTGGCTTTATCGCCATTGTCGCCGTTCTTCATGTCTTTGGCAAGCTCTACCGCCCCAATTAGAGTTATAATATAATCAGAGGAATTTTAACATGAGAATAATTATCATGATAATGTGTTGTTTCTAAATGTTATGTGGTAACTGGTAACTAATTATTGGATATATAATTAATTTAGAGAAAATTGTTGTGGATTAAGCTAATGTCAAACAAATAAAAAGAAGAAAATTCACTGTTTCTTTAAATGAAATAATTACATTATATTATAAATAAATTATGATTGTTGGAGCTTATTGTTTTGTAAAGAAAGCCCAAACAGAAAGTTTGGCGTTCTGTGAATCCAACGATCGCGCGCTTTTTTCTTTTACGAGAAGAACCGCCTTTAATTTCGCGAAAATGAAATATTTCAAACATAAAAACGGAAAAAAGTCATCTTTTTCAAAATTTAAATCCAACAAAATATTAAACCAAAAATAGATAACTTGTTCCAGCAGAGTTGCAGAGTGGCTCTACTCTTCTCCATTCACAAATATAATGTTCTAAACTTCACTTAACAGAAGAAGTATGTAAACTTTTTACACGATCAATTTCCCTCCAAACAAAAATGGAGAAGATACTAACCGTAAAATAAGCCTCGTACGATCCTACTCTGACAATGCATCAGACGAATCTCATAGCATCACGCACAACTTAAACGGTTCAGATCAAATCGCGCATAATTTTTGCAGTCCGGATCGACTTACCTTTTGCATGATTTCATCTTTATTTTTTCCTTCTATTTATAACACACCTCCATTACTTCTTCTTCTTCTCTCTCGCATCACTTTCTTTCATCTCAAGAAAACCAAAAACAGAGCAAAAAAGAAGAAGAAGAAGAAGAAGAAGAAGAAAACATGCCGAAGAAGAGCAGGCCGGCGGATCTGACGGTGGAGCACGACGAACCCGTCGACGACATGTACGGCATGTACAAAACCCCGGCGCCGGTCCTGATCGTCCACGTGGGCGACCACCTGGTCGAGACTACTGCCACGTCGGACGAATCCTCGGCGGGAAACTGGATCCGATCCGCACTGAAGGAGACACGTCACCTCAACCGGAAGCGATCTGGCCCGCTGGTCGTGAGTATGTGCGCCTTCAAAGGGCTGCCTGACGGTGTGAAGTGGGTCTTGCGGGGGCCCAAGGCGCATCCGAATCACCCGTCGAATCCGTACAAGGTTATTTCGATCTGTATTGCGGGCTGTAGAGTGCTGTTCTTCAGGTTCGAGTTATACTACAACGAGATGCCGAATATCAGGCCGTTGAGAGATTTGTTGGGAGATAAGAAGGTGGTGGTGGTTGGATTGGGGATCAAACAGATCGCCAAGAAGCTCGACAGCCAGTGGGGAATCAAGGTATGTTGTGCTTCTTTTGAATTATCTCTGTGATATCTTTGTGCACCACACCAGAAGAGATCTCATTAATTTCTTAACCTTTTTCTCGAATCTACGTTTTAAAATTAACAGACTTCTCTAATCAACGTTGCATGAAATAAAAACTCCATTTCTTAACCTGCTTCTTGCATTTTTCTTAATTAGTGTTCGATTTTACCTCCGATCTGCTTTTCCACTTTTCTCTTTTTTTTTTTTAACTAAATGCCCGAATTTCATTTCTCTTTCCAACAAACGTTCCTACAGCCAAAACAAAACTATATCGTGCGTGTTCTTAGAAATACCTTTGTACTAACAATTCAAATCCAACTATTATATCTTCCTTTCTTTATTCAATAAACCGACTCTGTTTCCAACAGATTGCAAGACCGGTAGACGTTCGAAAGGTGGCGGCCAACGCGTACGGAAAGGGAGCCGTGTACTGGCCGAAGAGAGGGAAAGGAACAGTGGTGATCGACGAGCTGTCGCTGGAGGAAATGGGCGAGCTGGTACTTGACGGATTAGTTCGGGAGAAGAAGCCATCCAAGATACTGGAGAACGACTGGGGCGATAACTACAGCACGTACAATGATGAGATGGAAGAACAACGTGTGATGTATGCTTCAAGAGATGCGTTTCTTTGCTATGAGATTGGTGCTAAGTGCATTGACATGGCTGGTTTGCCCTCTGATAATTAATCAGCATGAGAATTAATTTTTGTTTGGGCTTGGTTTTGTATTATGGTGTGGAGTGGACTTGATTTTTAGACTTTGGTAAGTTTTAGTATGTCTTGCTATCTGAATTCTGAGTGAAATGGTTTTATGATTTTGGGGTTTTAATGTGCATGGATTTAGTTTAGTGTGAGTTTGTGATGACTTGTGAGTGTGTGATGTTTTGTTTGTTTCAGAGACTAAGTTCTGAAAGTTTGAACATTGAATTCAAGATGATGAGTAATGTGCTATGCTTTGTTGAATATTTTGAGAAATTATTATATGAGATATATATTTGCACTGCTCAATTGTTTTTATTTTGTTTCTATATTGTTCATCCCTTAAACCTCTCTTAAACAACAAAAACCTTACAATCCGAAAAGAGATTTTTTTAACTCTTTACTTTGAGTTTCAAGACCATAACGATTCTGTGACATGAGTACGTCAGATCCGCCTAGGCAAATTGAGATTGGACAATATGGGTTCGATGGGTGGAACGGGCTTGCTTTCGGACCCAACGTCCGGCTCTCCGTTATTCCCAGCTAAAATTTAACCAGATAGTTTATAACTTAAAAAGAGAAATAATTAATTGGATATTACTTTTTTATTTTTTAAGGAGTATTGGATATTAGTTATTGATTTGATCATAAATAGATCATCATTTACCTTGTGAGCACAGATCGCAACCAGGCTGAATTTATTGTCCTTCCGTTTGGGTTTCGGAAGAATATCATTGAGCCATTTGTCTTAGCATCAAGTATTTGTGGTGTAAATTGTTTTGTTGCCCACATATACAATGCATGATTCCTCGTTTCCCTTCATGCTCACCTCTAAGTCGTCCTTCACCATGGCTTCCTTTTTCTTCTGATGATTTTTGTTGGTGTTCTTGCTGTGAGAGAGATTTGTAAATTGATACAGAGAATAAGGGATATGACTTGCGAGACACGGCGGGAAAATATTATGACACCTACATATATGATTACTTCCATTCCATAAAGTCAAATATTCATCACGTATGAATCGACTTTTTTCTTCGAAATCATTTGATCTATGGACAGTACCGTTGTAGTAAAGATCGTAATGCCAGAGGAATGTTAATTAAAGAAAAAAAATATTGAAGGCTGGGCTAAATATTTTCTTATGACTGGCCCAAATCAATTATTGCTTAAACCCATTGAAAATTTTTATTAGGCCCAGTAGTAGATTAACTACATGGCTTCTTTTTCAAATTAGTTCCAATAAATCAAGATGCTAAAAAATGGAGACTTGACTTGAGAGGCCGAACTCCAAATTTTGCAATTTTAACTGTTGAAGATTGAAAGCAGGTACCGAAAGACACACCAGTACCGCTACCACATGGTCTGAGGGACTGAGGCCCTTTTGTGTTACCCTCACTTGTTCATACACACCTCTCATGAACCATCCAATGAAAATACAACACATCATCAAAGCAAATGACATGTCTTGTTCACATTGGAAGGTCCATGGTGGACCGAATTGGATTCAGAGACAATTCGGGGCTGTTTTTTTTTTTTTACCTTTTCTTTCGAGTAATCCCTCTCCATGTTAAATACAGACAAATTAAATAAGAACACGTTATAGATATATATATACATGTGCATGTGTCTTGTACTTTAAAACCAATGAAGTTTTTTTTTTTATCTTATTTACATGTTATACTGTTACAGACTTACAGTTAGAGTTAGTAAGAACTTAATAATTCAAATGCTTATTTCAATTGATATTAGTACTTGGTCATTTAAGCATTATTCTTTTTTTTATTTCCTTGCCAATCAGTTCAGTAATGATAAGCTATAGATGGTTGTTGTTCTGCTTATCTTTAAGAAATGACAAGAAATAGATTCTGCCATAAAGAATCCAGAATATGTGACCTTAATTGAAGGGATATAAACAAGTATTTTCATTTAATAATGCCCATAATAGATACGTTCTTAAATTAATTGTAAAAAGAGGAGAAGAATTTACAGGCTGCATTGCCAACTGTTTCGGACCCCATCATTCTAATAATTTAATCTCAAAAGCTGCTCTAATTAAATATTAGTTAACTAATACTAAATATTGAAACTTTAATGGTTTCTTCTCATTTAAAAAAGAGATTTTGAATGATTGTAATTCAAAGTCCCACTTGTAAATTACCCTGATTCAAAGTTATATGAATTAAATGCTTCAAGAAACAGGAGAAAGCAACCCTGCAACATGTTCTGTTAAGACTGTTCTTTCGTGGAATTAGTCAGAAGCACGAACAGGAATTAGCGAGGAAATTTACAGAGAATTTGGTTCGTCAAATTGGAGGTAAACAATGCAAATAATTATTTTTATTAGTTTGAATTTTTCTTCATGAATTAAATATTTGTTGATGGTTTCCAAGCTGCATGAGAAGTTGTAAACTAAATCGTGGTTCTTGATCATACAAATGAAGGATTTAATTAAAAAAAAATGGCAATGAAGAATGAACTTGACTAAGACTGATAGTTTTTAATTTATTCTTCATTAATGTCAGAATGTAAGCTCAAACTAAAAAAAACTTTGCACTATTATCAATGTTGCATTTAACTATGAGAAGGCGCCACAATTTTGGACCAAAAATTACAACTAAAAGTTGCAATAATATCAATAATGCAATCAATTGCTAGAAAGGGGACCAAGTCTGATGGTTTATTGATTTATGATGATGTCAGATAAAATGATGCCATGACAGCCTGAGACAGCTAATCTTTCTCACCAACTTATTCTCCAGTTTCAACTCCATTTAAAATGTACATTAATTAATACATCTATTTCCTGTTAGCTGTTAGCCTGTTACTCACTATTTCTCTATCTCCTATTCAATCAACCTATTTTGCCTAAATAAGAAATACATTCCGTCTTATAAATTATAATACCTCTATCAGGCTAGATATTTATATTTTATACCATGACTCACAGATTTTCAACTTTTTTTAATTTTAACAGCATTGTTGAATTAAATATCGAATTTGGAGGAACAATTTATTAAGCACGAATTCTAAAGCAGGATTAAAATTAAATGCAGAGCAGATCCATGTTTTGCGCACTTTCTAGGGATTAGGAAGTATATCGGTGCCTAAACTAGAATTCTCTGTTAATAAATCTTAATATAATCAAATTATGAGTCGATCGAGTCTCAATCTCAACTCATTCCACACAGAACAGAGCTAAGAGTTATTAAATTAATAACTATAAATGAAAGAGCAAAGAGTAAAATGAAACTATATCATATAGAAAACAGAAGCAGCAGAATAATATCTACAGACACACCTCACCCCAACACACTAAGATAAACCACAATACTGAGATCTAAACACAGAGATAGATCCGAACAAACAATGCACTAAAATAACAAATAGATCTCTACTAGATCGAATTAAAACCAAACAAAATAGTATTCCACACCCAAACAGAACCAAAATCCATCACAAACAGAGACAAAATAAACCGATCCAGCCATAACACCCACCAAAACGCTTACTGCCTCAGAGATCCGAGCAGTAGCACCACAGCTGAGGTAAGCACGCCGGCGGCGAGCGGAGAAGCGATAGATCCGGCGACGGCGGCGCCCTTAACAGGGCTCGGAGCCGGAGCCTCCTGAGCGGTGGCGAAGGCGGAGAGGAAGACAACAGCAATCGCTGCCATGGAGAGGAAGGTCACAGCCTTAGATCCAAAAAACGCCATTGCTGGGTGGGTTTGAGAGTGTTAAGAGCTTCAGAGAGGGTTTTCAGTAAACGTAGTGAGAGAATACAAAGAAGAGTGATTATTGGAGAAGAAAAAGAGAAGTGGGGAGTATTTATAGAAGGGAAAGCTTTAGAGCTGGAAGCGATCCCAGCTGGCGAAGGATCGCTTCACAACTGGCCTTTCGTCCCAACTGCCGATCCAATACACATATTACTCTATAACTATCTGCGTAAATAATAGCTGAACCGTATAATTTACTTTAAAAAGAGTGTACATACTTTGCTGAGTAGGAAGGTCAGAATTATTGGGGTTTGGCGGCAAGGGAGGTGAAAAGACGATAATGGCCTTAGCTTTAAAAAAAAAGGAGAAACGGTAAAGTGGCCTGGCTCGACTGGACTGACACGTTTCGTAACCGTTGTGCTTTGGCGGCTTTGCCGAGGAGAAGACAAAGCCAGGCCGTTTCAGTTCAGGTGTGAATTTACCATATTGCCCTTGTGAGAATGAGGAGGGGGAGGAAGTGGAAGGGGTAACGGGCGGAATGTGGAAAGACGGATTTAGTGGAAGGTTCTGCTTTGAACGGCAGGGCAGCCGTTCCGTTATGATTTGGGATTTTTAGGGTTCTGGAATTTGTCCAGTTCTTTGAGGTGACTGGAGAGGTTACAGTTACAGCATGTTTATTGGTAGAAGTTGTATGTACGTATGTATGTATGTCCCTGGAAAAGGTCAAAATATCATTGCATGCCCTTACAGCAATATTAGACATGGATGACAGAATACAGCTTTATCATTTCATTACCAATTTAATTGTATGATAGTTCAATATGATAATAATATAAATAGAAATTAACAATTAATAGAAAACATTGCTAGGCGTGATTCATGATTGTGTTGACAGAACTATTTAGGGCTAGTTTCATGAATTGAATTTTTTTTTTAAGTTTCACGAATTGAATTCTTATTTAATAAAAAGTGATGCATTTTAATGATTTGATGAAAATATTCAAAATATAAAACACTAAAAGATAAACTCATTCAAAAACTTTTAAAACTAAAAGATGGAAGTTCTCAAAATATTTATAAGGCAAAAGTTATATTGCAAATATGGTCATCCTCCATCCTCAACAAATTAATCTTAGTATGCCTTTAGTGGTAGGCTTTCCACCAAACATTTATTCATTAATCAGAAGACAACTAACGCAAAAGATGAATTTATTTATCATTCCTCTTTATAGCTAATTTTAATTCAGATGAATTTGGTAAAGAACTAATTGAACAAATTAAACAAGGCAAAATAGTCTTTAATAACATTTGGAAGTTCCAAATGAGCCACGGGATAATGTTTGTTCAATTAATGATCCAATTAGTGGTCAAACCTAACATTCCCACTCCATAGATATCTTTTCTTTTCCAAATTTTCCTAATCTTTGATTAAATGAGCAAGTTAGCGTTTCTCTTTCTTTTGTCAAGTAATAGCAACTAATTTATTTCTTCTGTTGACAAAATATATATCACCAATATATATTGTTTATTATGAAATGAATTTGAATATCCATTTTTCCGTATTTTTAGACATTAGAACTTTTCCAAGACTTGTACTCCACCTTTGATTTGATTATTTGAATTGCCAATTTGCCATGCATGACTTGTACTTTCACATTTTTAAATTTGAAAAGACAAAGTACAAAGTAAGAGAAGAAAATAATTGGTTCAATGGGACTGGTGGGAACCCATCAGTTGAACTGTCCTAGTCATTCATGTCTTATTACACTTCTCTCTCTTTAAATTGGTTAGTTTTCTCGCTCTAGCATGTGAGAGCCAGCGAAAGCAACTGCCAGTAAAGGAAGAATGGAGGATTTTTGCAAAAATGACCTGTACAGATATGGAGACTTGTATTTTTCTTTGCCGCAATACGAAGATTGAGCTTAGCTGTTCTTGAATTGCTACCCTACCTTCTACATTATCTTGTATTCTTCTTGATGTTTTGTGACATCAATCCAATTATAGGTGTGGAAAATTGCCATGGGTTTGGAAAATTGTATGGCAAGTCTAAAAAACGGTGGAAAATTGTATAACAAGTCTACACAAATGAAGTTTTCTTCAAAGAAAGTGCCTTGTACAGATGGTTCAAACCAACCTGTCTACCTGAATTATTCAATATTTTGGCAATGCACTAGTATATTTTAGTGATTAATAATCTTTTTTAACTAAATGTTGCAGTCTTCTTTCATAAATAATTTCTTTCCAATAAATGTTGCATGTTTAGTTGAAATTATGTACATCTCTCCTAACCATTTTCTTCAAGCTATTGCCATATATTGATCAATGTTTTATTTTGGGTTAACGGGGCTAAAAATTAATTAGCCCAAAATTTGTGGATAAATAGCAAAAAGTAAAAAATTGAGAACTGAGTTTGTTCATCTCAGCCTTTTCGTAATTTTGCTTGGGCCTTTTTTTCCAAAAGAAAATGAGGGCCATAGTGTTATGGGCCATAACTTTTTTGGAGTTAATGGTGGCTGCAGCTGTATCTTTTGAATCCTGGGATGCTGTGCCCTGTCTGTTCCCTCTCTTCAGTTAAAAAACGTCTTTCCTTCCCCTCCCTCCCTCTCTCTCTCTCTCTCTCTCTCTCTCTCTCAGAGACACTTCCGTTTGAGCTAAGTGGCTCATGTTCTGTCTGCACAATGAAATGACCATAAACTTCGTCCAGTTCGCCCCCATAATAGAAGTAAAACCACTTCACCTGCCCTGTGTTTCTTAAACCTAATATCTCTTCTTCCACTCCCTCGCTCTTTGTCCAGCCTCAAATGGTTCGTATCAGGAAGACCGAGAAAGAGGGAAGATCCGCCGCACTCAGCACCGATGCTCATCCGCAGAGTAATGCTTCAGAAGAGGTACAAATCGATGTTAATATGTCGAGTAATGCTTCAAAAGAGGTGCATCTGTCGAGTAATGATTCAAGAGAGGTACACATCGATGATGATCCGTGGGTTAATGCTTGCAAAGAGTTACAGATAGATGTTCATCCGTGGATTAATGCTTGGACAAAAGTATATATCGATTTGTAATTCTACGCACCATGATTTTGATTTCTAGGAGCAAATTTCACTCCAGAGTGGAGTAAAGAAGAGACATATTTGCTGCGATTAGTAGCTTGGTTGTGCTGATTTAAGCTCTAAAGGGTTAATTTATGTCCGGATGGTTAAAAACAGGGTTTATGCAGAATTTTCCTCTCAATACTTTTATAATCTTGCTTGAATTCATTTCTTGCACAAAAAAACTGAACCAGTTTATGCTCAAAAGCAGTTATTCATATTTGACATCTGATTACTTTTACAATCTTGTATCCATGTTTGTTGCACGAAGATCTGAAATGAACTGAACTTTTTATGCTCAAATCAGTGGTCATTCATTCATTCCTATATTGATATTTCACACCTCTCTGTTCTGTCTCTGAACAGGTTACGGTTAGCGAGGAATTTTTGATGAATGAATTAACCTTGGTATGTTAATTTTTATTGCTATTTTTTTTTTCAAATATACCCTCTCAATTTCTCGTATTTGAAATATAGGTGAAATGAGGAGGACCTGCCGAAAATTCTGAAAAGAGGACAAAGGTGACGGCCTGCAAAATGCAAGTGACCAGGTATTGCATACGTAACATTTTAATTATGAACATGTATTTGTTTATTTAATTGATTTTTTGTAATTTAGCAAAAACAGGACGACTTCTGAAAGCATGTCAGTCAACGAGTTGGATTCTCATTCACCCTAACCCTAATGACACAACACCACCCTCCAGTTTCAATCATTGATCCCATTATACTCACATGCCGAAAATCCTTAGAGACATTAAGCATTTCCTTAAAGATTCCTCGAAATCCTAATTTTCCAAGTCGCCCTGTGTAATAATAATAATATAATAATAAATAATTAAATAAACAAAAAAATAGATTGTGATTTCTTATTTTTTCATGAAATTAATTTTGATTTTACTGACAGGAATTGCAAGGAAGAGCAAGAGGCTTACATATTATATTGAATGATAATCTACGCCAAACTCGAGGAGTCAATTCAAAATCCCTCGCCAGATGATGAGCTGGCGGAGTTTGAAGGAAGACTCATTTCTTTAAACTCGTTGGAGAAGACGGGTTTTATATCGACCCGTTACGGACCCGTTTGAACTCTCAGTTGGAAACCAAGAAAAAGAATTCTGCGTTGCTTTCACAACGTGAAGAAACAGAACGGGAGGTGAATCAAGTCGTTAAAGAAATCGATGAGCTTAATGCTAAGCTTGTCAAAAGTTTGGATAAATAGATGAATCGGTTTTTTTCACTTGAAGTGTCAGGTTTCTGACATGGAGAGGGAGATTTCTCAGTTGAAGAGATTTTTTTAGTTATTGGTGTTTGGATGAAACACGTATTTTGTGTAAATACAGTACAAGTTTTAATTGGTGCTGCTTTTTGTTAACGATAGCCCGTAGGCACAATGCATTGAATGCAACATTTATTCCACAACTTGTTGGTCCTGTTATGGTCTAAAGTACATACATTCTTTTAATTTGTTTTTTGTATTACCTCTCTTATTTTTCTATCTTGTTCTTCAAATAAGTACTGATCTTTATATTTTTCCTTACAAAATTTCATATATATGTTTGCAAGTCTAAAACAACTAACTGAGAGAATACATGTCTAAAAAAATGGTGGAAAATTGTACAAAAAGTCTATCTAAATGAAGTTTTCCTGGCCCAACAAATTGTGGATAAACAGCAAAAATAACTGAGTCTATTCATCTCAGCCTTTTCATAATTTAGCTTGGGCCCTTAAAAAATAAAAGAAATAACCAATAATAACTAGTCTGGGGCACTGAACCATTAGAGGCTGGTTCAACTTCTAAATCCATTATTACCATCAATTGAATATCATAAACCTTGTTTGAACCACCAAGCTAAAAGAAAAGAAAAGAAAAGAGCGCAAATATAATCCGTCATTTCATTTCCTGCTTTTCCTTTTCCTCCTCGTTTTGACAGTCTTTGGTACTCTTCTTCCTCTTCCACCTCCGGAATTCCATTATTGCTTAATCGCCTCAAATCTCTCTCGCTCGAATGGGCCGACCGGCCACCAGATCACAGACCACGGCTCGCGCTCTCACCTTCGACGTCGGAGCGAAGGTGGAGGTGAAGAACGGCCACTCCGCCTGGTTCCCGGCGGCGGTGACGCGTCACAAGCTGGTTGGAGGCCGAGTAGAATACACGATCGTGTATAACACGCTTGACAAAGACGATCATTCCGGTCTGCCGGTATCCGGCGAGGTTTCCGGCGATGATCTCCGGCCGGAACCTCCGCGCAGAAAAGAGGTATGTTTCTTTTCTTTCTCATTTTTGGAATTTTGGAAGAGTAACATTTGAAAATTTTATTTGTCTTTCTTTCTCTCTGTAGAATGATGAAGATGTTGGATTTGAAATGCACGATTCAGTAGAAGCGTACCACAACGGAGGCTGGTGGTACGGAGTAATATCGGGATTACGAAATGCAGTAACTGGGGAATACCGCGTTTCGTTTCCCCTCTCAGGAGAAACGATCGACTTTTCTCCCTCGCAAATCAGACACCAATTCAATTTCATCAATGGCAGTTGGTTCCCTCTCAAACCTAAACCACAGGTTGATAATATAAATAGATAAATTCGCAAAAAAAGCTTCTCAATTATTGGAATTTGCAAAAACAAAAAAACAGCTTCTATTTTTTAGGATATTGCAAAAAAAATCATGTTTGTAAAGATCTAACCCGGCTCCATCAATTTAGTAATCGATTCTTAATCACTCATATTAGTATTTTTCGAGGGGCTTTTTACAATTTCTCATATAAATATAGTAAATCCTCTCTCCGGTTAAAATTCAACAAATTTCTTACCTTAAACCCTAAAGAAATAGTCAAAGTTTATAGGTCTAGTATGTTGATTAATTATTTTTTGCAATATACCCTTATTTTTTGTAGAATTTGTAAATAAATCCTAGATGTTACTTTTATTTAATATAGGGGAAAACAGGAAGACCAGCTGGTAAAGAAAAGTCAGCTTCTGCTAAAAAGAAGAAAATTGATATTTCAATTCCACCTAGGTAATTTTTTATATAATCTTTGGTTTAGTGCTTATATAAATTAAACACGAACATATATTTATTTACTAATTTAATTAATTATTTTTTGTATAATTCAGCGATGAGACCAGTGTTGGCTTGAAAAAATGTTCTGCTTCGGCTAATAAGAATGGAAATTGTTTGTATTATCAAAGAAGAATAAAAGGTGTGTCGAAACAAGCAAACCCTAACCCTAACCCTAACCCTAACCCTAGTTCAACCAGCAGTGACGTTATACTACCATTCGGGCGGATATCTCTATTGTGTGATTCCATGCTGGATACTTTCAAAAAGATCCCACAAAGTCCTCATTTCGCAAATCTCCAGAGGTAGTAAACAAAATGCCAAATAAATAAATTGAGGGAAATTTTGCAAAAATGCCCGTGTATTCTTTAGAAATTCAATATAAAACTCCTTCCCGCTCATTAACTGTATCCGCTTCTTTCTGAATGTATCAAGAATGGAAGGGCTTTTCTGCAAACTTCCCATTCTTTTTTAATGAATGAAATTTTTGAAGGTGTTAAATGAAATGAATATAATTTAAAATTTTTGAAGGTGTTGCAACAAGGAAGAGCTAGAGGGCAGAGCACTGGCTCAAATGGTAAATTATTCCAACTTGGTGGGCTCAATCAAAGCTCTCGCCCCAAATGCTGAGCTGGCAGACCTCACTGCCAAACTCAATGCTTTAGACTCTTATTCAAAAGACGGGTTTGAAACTGACCCGTTTCGGATCATTTTAACCTCCATGGTTGAGTTACAAAAGGAAGCATCTCAAAGGGATTTGAGAAGAAAGGAAATAGAGAGCGAGCTGACTCAGCGACGCGAGGATCGAGACGAGGCGTTGAGATTAGTGGATAGGATCGACGCTGAGCTGGCGGATCTGAGAGAGAGAGAGAGAAGGATGGAGGAGAGGAGAGAGAGGGAATTGGAGAGAAGCGTGGGAAATGTGGATTTTATTTCTGAGTTGGAGAGTGAGATTGATATGTTGGATAAGGACGGTGATGTGGTCAGTGAGAAGTTTTTGAGACTTTGTGGGGACTTGAAGTTGGTTAGGGTTTAGGGTTTAGGGAAATTTGCCCTAGGTTTCAGAAGTGTGAGTTTGGATGGATCCCTTTTGGGAAATTATAGGATTAGGAATCTGTAGGGAATTTTGTATGGGAAGTAGGCCGAAATGAAAAACTTGGCAATTTGACGAGATTTTAGGATTAGGGTTTGTTTGCTAGGATTTAGTAGGGAGTTAGGGTATTTGGATGTAAGCTTCTTTTTGAGGGCATTAATCATTGTGCTATGTGTGTGGTGATGTTTTTTGTTCATCATATGAAAATTCCTTTTTAAGGAAACTGATTTTTTTTTTTTTTTGTGAAATTTCTCTAAGAAAAACTGGTTTTATATCTAGACCTTCCCCTGATTTAGCTTGTGCCTAAATCAAATTACAGAAAAGGACCAAAAATTAAGCCGACATAAAAATAGGCTTCATGTTCAGTAATTTTGTTTGGGCCACCGAAAAATTAGATTATCTGATTTAACTTCTGTCTATTCATTTCAGTAACAGAAAGCTAATTTAAACCCTAAATTTAAAACAATAGAGCAGTAAAGTGGTGCAAATATATAATATTTCAGCATACATTAAAATTACAAGTTGCCACAATTGTAAATTCTAATTATGTACAACAACAAAAGCATTCCATTACATTCCATCAGGAAGCTATTTATATGCTACCAAAGTCCACACAAGCTTATAATCATCCTATTCTAATTATTATTATATTTACACACAACATCACAATCTCCTTTAAATAGTAAGTAATACAACTATTGACATAAAAGCCCCTGAAATACATTGAATTTATGCAGTGAAGCCCTTGTGAAGTGAGCTCCAAGGATTGGAAGGAACAGCTGTGCAAGCTTGTGAGGCCACTTTTGACATAATTTCAGTTTTAACCCCAGCATTGCATATATTCGCAAAGGACCTCATGTGCTTCATTCCGTATTGCGAAAGTGAGCCACAATATGTCTCAAATGTTCTTACCTATATAAAATAAAATAAAATAGTTATAATAATAAGTTTATATTTTCATTAATTAAGGGTAAATAATGAATAAATACCATGGATTTGAGGCAAGACCAGTCGTCCACTAACGGTTCGCCACTTGGCCTTATAGCGTTTAACACTTGCGAGCCTTTTTCATTACCAAATAAAAGACTGCCAATTAATTCCACACTTTGATCTACATGCAATCTGTGACTCATCACATTTATTAACTCTTTATGTGCTTCATGCTTCTCAGAGGATCCCAAAGCCGCTCTCTTATACTGCTCCAATCCAAAATAAATAAATTAATTAAAATAAGTAAATAAATAATTTATCCAATTTATAAAATTAATGAATTAAATAATTAACCTTGTGCCAGAAATAAACAAGATCAGCGTCTCTTTGATTAACAGACTTGGAAAAAATGGGGAGAGAATTGTCTTGAATGAAAGTTAAATTATCATTTTCAGGATTTGAGCCGATGTATAAATACAGATTATCTGTGTTTATATCTAAGTTTCCGTATTGCATCACGTGGGAACCGGAAAAATATGTATTTTCTACTGACGTCCTTGTTTTCACCTGTGGAAAAAATAAGAGAGAAATATTAGAGGAGTTAATATTTGTGAGGAAATTAAGGAGGAATTGAAGAGAGAGAAATTAAGTAATATTTTTTGCTTACGTATTGATATTGTTGATTTAGAGTTTCTGAGTGGAGGTTGTGCGCATCACTGTTAAAATAAAAAGGAAAGTTAATTTTAATATTTTATTTATTCAGTTCAAAAATGATATTCTGCTCTTATAATAAGGAAAAATAATAATAATCTTCCCGAACTTTTCACCCATTTTTCACAGAAAAGTAGCCAACAAATTGTGTTGTGGTGGTCAGAGAACTACATATTTCAGTTTTTTCACTCACCACCGTAACATATTTCACTGACCACCAAAACACAGTTTGTTTACCACCTATCGGAAATATGGAGAAAAACTGGGGGAAATATAGGGACTTCATATCTAAACCCTACATTTCCCCTACTTTCTCTAAAGATCGCCCAAAAAACACTGTAAAAATTAACCAAAGTTAACAAAAATAAAAAAAAATTATAACTTTTTTTTTGAAGAAAAAAAATTTATAAATTTTAAGACCTGTCTTCCTTCTAAATATATACAACATAATAAAATATACAAACTATAATTAATAAACTAAAAATAATCCATAACATTCCCGCTTCAATCCTGTGTTTTTCTAAAAACGGACGCAAAAACAAAAAATAAAAAAAATAAAAAATAAACAACTAAAATTTCGACCTGTCTTCCAACCATGAGACGCTGTAAAGATCGCCCAAACATGTATAGTACTCAGCAGGCGGGCCGGGGGTCTCCCCAGGGCAATAACACCCCCAGCTGCTCTCCTCCGCGTTCGAAGCAGTAGTCGCGTACACATTTATATCTTCAGGTAATATTCCCTCGAATATACTCCCCGATTCGCACGCCTCCAGATAAAACACCTGTGCAAAACAAAAAAAATGAGGTTCACACCTGATTAACCTTATGATTTGTGAAACAAAAATATACAGAGAGAAGGAAATTTGAGAAAAGCCCCCCTACATTATGCCGAAATTACAAAAAGCCCCTGCATTATTGGAAATTGCAAAAATGCCCCTATGTTATATATATATATTACAGTACATACCAAGCTTTTGTAGGTGCCGGCTGCGTATTTTTGTTTTAGTACTGCGTTTAAATCATCCGCATAGAGGTATGGATATGTCGGCATCCCTGTACAACATTTGAATATTTCCAATTATTAAGGATATTTAGAATTTCTTAAAATTAATTATTGTGAGAGAATATTAAAATAATAAGTTGATGAGAAATAGAAAAGGAAAAATGTTACGGACCGAGAACACCGGGTCCGCCATGGTCAGAGTAAAAAACGAAGATGTGATCGTTAGGCCCGCTATCTACTACTTTTCCGCTTCCTCCTGTTAAAGCCGTTTTATTTCCCAAAAGTACAGCAAATAAATTATTCACTGTCACTTCTTCCCCCACATAATCCTTCAAAAAATAAAAAATAAATAAATAAGTCTATTAACTTTAATTTATAATTTAATATTTAATAAATATACCTTGGGGACACCAGAATAGACGTCACTGCCGTCAGGATGGTTGATGATGACGCCTTGTCTAGGGTTTTCATAATTGTATGCAATATCGTCGTACATAAATACGATTATGTTTTCGTCTTTTAGTCCTCCTTTTTTCATCACTTGATATGCATGACATACATCCGCCTGCAAAATATTTTTATTTTAGGTTAATTGAATTTGTGTCGATTGAGATTCGTTGTACTTAATAATAAGTAATAGTGGAGAGTGTTGATTAGATTTTATTTAGAGGTTGCTCCCCAATAAATTTTCCATTATTTGAGATAAGCT
This sequence comes from Juncus inflexus, assembly GCA_024447665.1. Classification (NCBI taxonomy): domain Eukaryota; kingdom Viridiplantae; phylum Streptophyta; class Magnoliopsida; order Poales; family Juncaceae; genus Juncus; species Juncus inflexus. Next base: position 10,783,596 of record JAJHPC010000018.1, read on the forward strand.
TGGATGTAGTAGGATATTAATCATAGATAGTAAAATTGACTTTATTGTAATTCAAGCTCTTGAAAAAGGATTAATTGAGTCCAAATCTAATTCAAGCTCTTGAAAAGTCTTTCTTCTGTTTTATCGAGAGAACAGTGATACCCCAACAACCGTATCTAGTACTGACAGAGGCGTGCAAGGTTATGCCAAAATTCATACAAAAGTACAAACATATATTTCAGTCTGATTCAGAATCAATAAATTAATCAATAGTAAAGTATTATTGAAAGAGACTTTCGTGAGGTCATAGGAGAAAAACAGTACAGCACGCAACTAACTAAAAAAAAATTCAAATCTCCCAATCGATACAAAATGTCTCAATCAAAAGATGAATTTAATTTGAAGTTTGTGAGTCTGAGCTGAAAATCAGAAAAAAAAAATTACTTTCCCCAGCTTAAAAGGCGAAAAAAAAAATAGTAAAGCAACCAACTGCCTCAAAAAAAAATCCAGTACGAAGTTCCAATATCTCAACCCAAAAACAAGAAAACCGAACCTGATGTCTGTAATTTCCATATCCAGACGACCCAGCGATAAGAACCGCCCACCTGGTTCCGACGGAGTCATCCTCGCCGTTAGATTCTCCGTCCGACGGCAGACGGATCAACGGGTCGAGTCGCGATTCGGCGACCGAGACTGCAAGGAGGAGGATGAGGAAGAGTTTTCCGGCGGCCATGGATTGTGCAGCTGAGCGTGTATCGAGTGAGATTGAGGAAAGAAGGAGAGGAGAGGATTGGGAGGAAAAACGGGAGAGGGAAAGTTGAGTGGGTGACTTCTTTATACAAAGGCGGGAGTTCCTTTTGGTTATGGATATTATGTGACTTGCAGTTGCTTGGTGTGTATTGTAAATTGTGTGCTTTGTTGATTTGGGGTTCCAGGAAAGCCACGTTGCAAGAATGTTATGATCACATGTGATGACTATAATAAATATCGGTTTCGTTTCAAAATAAATTGTTGATATATATATATTCATCTTTGATATGTTATATATTTTACAAATTTATATATTATATAATAATTGAAAACGTTCAAGAAGGTCAGTATCGTGCGATATTTTTCCTTTCACTTGTGATGTACTCGGGTTTTGAAAGAATAACATTAATTATTGAAAAAACTACCCAAGAAGATAGATACCGAACATGGAGAAAATATATTGAAAAATACTTTTTTAAAATTACTGAAAAATGTACAAAAACTAATGCAGATTAAAAAAATAAGTATACTTACAAATATACTTAATTTACAAATGGTCTTATAACATATTAACACAGTGATTGATTGTATCATATTAACGTTGTGGTTGCTTATCTTGATTGAGAGATTGTGAGTTCAAACCTCATATGCGTTAGTAATGGGCGAAACAAATGATTTTTTTCTTTCTTCCTTACAAATAATTCTTACTTGAGGACTTTAAAAAAATATATATACAATTTTACTAGAAAATTTACTATACACCTAATACTAAAAAGTTCTATTGAAATAATATATACTAGTTGGTTGAAGGTCTCTTCTAGCAATCTTTAAGTTACGTAAGATTGTTAGCTCAAATTTTATTTTTTTGCTATTGGTAACAAGCTCAATTATGCACATTTACTACAACTTTAAACTGTAAAATAAAATTTACAAGTTATGAGATATGAAAAATATATTAATCATTATGTTAAATCAATAGAAGCAACATGGAATGTTAATTGATTACATAATATGTATTATCATATAAGATACATGCAAGACCACAGTCTATAAGGATTACAGTTCCGCAAATAATCAAACCGAAATAAACCAATAGTCTTTGCTTACCTGACAAGTTGTATGCGTGTCCTTATCTTAATGATATTTAAATATTTTAACTTATTAGCCTTCTTTCTGTGTGGCTATTATTTTGTATAGTATGTAAATTATTCCCCTGACATGAAATCCCTTTCAAACCATTATAATATTTTATACGTGCGGGCCTGATAAGCAATCTTTGCTATACTAAGTATATAGTATTGAATGGAATCTTTTCCGTCTAAATATCTAGTGAACCAAATTAGATTCTCTCTCAATTAGTCCTATTTTGTTATTATTTATATATTTTTATTATTATAGTGTGACAGGAATAATTGAAGTTAGATATTTTACTCTCGGACAACCGGACACTTCTGGTCCGTTTGTTTCTTCCTTCAACAGCATACCATGATTACCATCCAATCATTTTTTCTTCAGAGACAAGGACTTATGTTTTTAATATTTGATGATACCAGTACTAAGTTAAATTAAAGTATTGTCACTATTCAAAGAAAGTTAAATTAAAATACTTTGACAATAATTTTAAAGTGGTTGATTACAACCGGTGAGGTGATAAGTGTAAAGAAGTTACCTAAAACTCACTGATTAGAGATGTTTTGGACTCATTATTTGCTTTTTTTGGTTACTTGTTTTACTTTGTAAGCAACTACGACTATATTATTGGCACTAATCCTTTCTCAATCAAATATTCAAAAGTCTTCATCTGTATTTAAGTATTCAGTTGGCAAAAGCAAAACTAAACAAGTTAAAAAAAAAAATAGGAATCAAATTCCCGGTTGTGTTTTCCAGGTTTTCTGTTTCCCAGTTTTATTTTTCCGGTTTCATTTTCCTGGTTTTTATCAAGATAGTGAAAAAGCTCTTGGAGAGCAAAAATGGAGGCCATGGCGCTTTCTTTCTCCTTCTCCTTCTCCTTCTCCTTCATCTCTCCCGTAAGAACTCTCACTGTTCTCTCCATTAAAAGTTCTGTATCATCAAAAACCCTAGATAAACCCCATGCTTCCGCTAGTTCTACTCCCTCAATTTCAACACTCAGTGTAGCTCCTAGCGATTCCGGCGCCAAGCCGTTCAAGATCGCGAGGAGAGACGCCATTGATGGAGTTAGAACTTCTACGGACTTGGAATCAGCTCTCCATAGGTATAATTAAGCAAAAAATGTGAGTAATTTGGACGAATCTTTTCGTATATTTGACTTGAACATTCGTGTTTGTATCTAACAGAGCAGAAGGGTTATTGCAAATAGAGGATTATAATATAATTCTACGATATTTTGGCGAATCAAAGAAATGGAGCCAAGTAAATCAGGTTAGTCACACTCTTTTACCTCTGTTCTTTTATTTTACTATAAAATTTCATCTGTTTTATTACAAATAGATGATTATTTATTTATTATTTTTTCAGCTTTTTGAGTGGATGCAAAAGCATGATGCATTCAATTTTGCATCATACAGCAGTTATTTCAAGTACATGGGCTTGAGTCGCGATCCAATAAAGGCATTGAAAGTATATGACTGCATAAAAGATGAAGATATAAAACAAAATGTATCTGTTTGCAATTCAGTTCTTGGCTGCTTAGTGAGAAATGGCCGTTCAGAAACTGCACTCAAACTGTTCGATCAAATGAAATCCAATTGCCTCAAACCAGACTTAGTCACTTACAGCACAGTATGTTATTTTAAAACAGCAAACTTGCAAGAAAGACCCTCCATTATTGGAAATTGCAAAAGAAAACCTCCATTATTTAGAACTTAACAAATGGTAGTGTTTTTTTGCGATTTTCTAAAGAATAGAGGGGTTTTTTTGCAATTTTCAATAATGTATTTTTTTTTTGCAATTTTAGCATAATGCAGGGGCTCTTTTTGCAAATTTCTCTATAAAATATGTACATTTTCGGTCCCTTTTAATAATTTGCACCTAATTTATGGTATTTTCGTTTTATATTAGTTACTGACAGGTTGTTCAAAGTTAAAAGATGGTTATGAAAAGGCAATGGAAATACTGAAAGAATTAAAAAATTCAAATTTAGGAATGGATAGTGTGATATATGGAACTCTTTTATCAATTTGTGCTTCTAATAATTTGATTCAAGAGGCGGAATTATATTTTGAACAAATGAAAAATGAGGGGCACAGGCCTAATTTATTTCATTATAGTTCTTTGCTTAATGTATATGCTAACGATAGGAATTATACAAAGGCTGATGTTTTGATTAAAGATATGAAATCGCAAGGAATTCCACCAAATAAGGTTTGTGTTATTTTTTAGTAAATTAATATATTTTTTTTAGTTAATAGGTAGGTGTAATAAGAATTTTTATTTTGATGCAGGTTATATTAACAACTTTATTGAAAGTATATGCAAGAGGAGGTTTATTTGAGAAATCAAAGGAATTATTATCTGAATTAGAGACCTTAGGTTATGCCAAAGATGAGGTATTATTTTTCTCTCTCTTAATCTTTGTGTATTTGCATGAGAGAGAAAAATGTATGTAATTTATTTTTTGAATATAAATTTTAGATTCCATATGCAATATTAATGGACAATCTTGCAAAGCAAGACAAAATTTGGGAAGCACAGATTTTATTCAATGAGATGAATGAAAAAGGCATCAAATCAGGTTTGTAAAATTGATTATATATTAATCATGTATTTATTTATTTTTCATTAATTATACCTTAATTATTGGTTTTATACAGATGGGTATGCATACAGTATAATGATATCTGCATTTTGCCGAAAAGGTTTAGTACAAGAAGCAAAAAAATTAGCTAAAGAATTTGAAGCAAAATACGCTAAATATGATAATGTGGTTATATTAAATACATTGCTTAGAGCTTATTGTAATAATGGAGATATGGAAAGCGTAATACAAATGCTGAGAAAAATGGATGAAACTAATATTTCGCCTGATTGGAATACTTTTCATATTTTAATAAAGTTTTTTTCAAGGCAGAAATTATACCCTCTTGTTTATAAAACTATTGAAGATATGAATTCTAAAGGTCACCAACTTAATGAGGTAATATATTTTTTGTAGTTTTTTTAATTTCTTTTTGGGTTTTTTATAATAATATTATATAGTTAATGTCTTTATATTTTATTTTTAGGAGTTATGTACTAGGATGATTATACAATTAGGGAAAAATGGTTTTGCGTCAGAAGCATTTTCAGTTTATAATATGTTGAGATATAGTAAGAGAAATATATCTAAATCTCTTCATGAAATTGTGCTAAATATCTTAGTTTCAGCTGGACTTCTTAAAGACGCTTATCTTATCATGAAGGTATATTATATTATAATAATAATTTATTTTTGCAATATCATACACTTATAATTGTAATATTTTTCTTTTTATTTAATATTAGAATGTATTTGTTTATTATGGCAGGATTTTTCGGAGTTGATATCTGATAGATCTATGGAGAAGTTTCTAAACTCATTCATTAAATCAGGAAATATAAATTTGATAAATGATGTTTTAAAAGCATATCACCGATCCAAAAAGAAAATAAACCCGGTAAATTATATCTATAAATTTATTACTTTTAGTTTCACTGTTTATGATATGCTTTTCTATTTATTTACTGTCTAATTATTTTTATTATTAATTAATTTAGGAGATATTTAGTAAAGCTATAACAAGATACATGGAAAAGAAGGAAAAAAAAGAGCTCTTGTTGCATTTATTGCAATGGATGACTGGGCAAGCTTATTCACTGGATGCAACAACACGAAATTTGCTACTAAAAAATGCGCATATTTTTGGAAATAAACAAATTATTGCTGAGATTTTGTCAAAGCAACAAGTGGCTTTAAGGAAATCAAAGCTCAAGACTGAAGCAAGAAAACAAGTGAATAAGTAATTTTGTTGAATTGGATTATAGAGATGTATGTAAATAAATTAGGGTTTATTCCATTTTGTACTAAACAATAGATTCCTTACTAGTACTATTGTATTATTTCGTTCTTATAAGTATGAATCATAGACTTAAATTGCATTAAAAGTGACCTGTTATAAGAGGAATAAAGAAGACTCAAATTAGATAAATACAAAATCTAGACTTTAAAGAACCATTTAAGAAAAAAAAAAAGACAAAATTTACATCAAGTATTATAGAAAGGACCAAACAAACAAAAACCTAAAATGTAAAAGAAAAAAGACAAATCTAAAAGAAAATTAAAGTGATTTATAGTTGTACATATAGCCTCTAAGTTTGGTTATATCTTCTAATGATTGCAGCAGTAAATGATCCACATAAAGACACAATGCAGCACCACTACAATAAAAAGAAATATATCAGCTCAATAAGTTAATATGATAAACACCTAATTAACTAGAATTAAGATGGAAAACTAAAAATACAGGGATCGAAATAATAATGCAATTTTACCATAAAGGGGCGAAAGGAAGCCATATTATATCCATTCTAAATCTTGGTAACCTGTATCAATAATAAGTGGAAACATGATCATCCTAAATCAAACTATATTTCAATTTTAGTTAAGATGATTTCAATATTATATATATGGAATATGAGGTATCTAAATTACCTGAACATGTAGTTTATCCAAAATACAGAAATCAGAATGCTAACATAGGTAGAGTACCAAAAATATTTCTTATAAAGGCTTGAATTTTGTAGAAGTCCTTTTACTGCCAATAAACACGCCACAACAGCCAACAAATCTGTAAAAAGAATATTAGGTATTAAAAAATGAATGCGACAAATAAAATGAAAGGTACTAAAATGCAAAAATGTTTACAGTGGCAGACCTGAAATTATCGGCAAATTTGGGTGCATTTCCTCCATGAAATAGGCATGATACCTCTGCTCAAGACCCAAACAAAAATAAATATCATTTTTGACAAAATATCATTGAACTGATCAATATAAACATTAAACTTTAAAGTATCATTTCTACAAATGACCAATTTTCAAGTAAATGAAAATGTAGCCAATTATAATGCTGAATTTAATCCATTTGTTATCTATAAAATACTCAATTATAATGTTCTACATGTGAAAGTTTCCTGCTACAAGCCTAAACAGAAGCATCAGTAAGAAACTCACAAGTTCCCAAGGAAATGAAGCTTGCTGATATATTGAATAGATCATAAAGACAGCATAGCCAATCAAAAATCCAGCAAATATTCTCTGCCATTAGGATAATCAAGATCTATCAATAAGAAAAAAATTGAAAAAACGCAAAAAAATTGACGAGAAAATGGAGATTGAGAAGTAGTGTAGTCTACCCGCCAAAGAAGCGATTGCTGTGCGTGTTTCTTCTCAAAAGATCGAATCATATCTTCTTGTTCTGCGATTCAAATTGAACCCTTTATCAGGTATCAAATCACTTACACGGATCAATTTGAGCTCAATTCACGGAAAAAAAGGATACCTTGTGAATCAAGGGGAACGTTGTCGTCTGCCTCGTCGAGCTGATCACGGCGGAGAGGGCGGCGCCTCCACCAGGCGCGCGTCAGACTCATCACCACCTCCGTTTTGCTTTTGCTTCCGGTTTCGATCCGGCGCTATAATTTCTCTTTCGGCGTCTCGTCAAGGGAACGCGCTAATATAAACGGGTTATGAACTTGTAATGGGCAACAAGTCTGAATCCGCTTTATTGCTAAATGCTAAGAAACAAAAGAAATAAAGAGGCCCATATGTTGTAATTAATATCTGGCCCTTTATTGCTTTTGCTTTTAGATTTGTTTCATTTTCTTTTTTAATTGTAGATATCAATAATGCCTGATGGGCTTTTGGAAATAATAAATAGAAATATTATGTTAAGATTAAAATCAGTATTTTTTAGATCATGTTTTTCATTCTCTTCGGCATGTTTTCTTTTTTCCACTAGATAGGTTTGTAAAAACTAATAAAATATGAATATTACTTGCAATTATATAGGGTCTAATGTAAAACGATTTGAGAGAAGTTAAAAAAAAATCATTTACATTTGGAAGGGGAAAACCCTCTGCAATTTCCTCAAGAAAAAAAAAAGATTAAAATCAGTAAGCAGAGTTATAATAAACAAATTCAGAAAATTCAGCATAAACTACTCATGGTGCAAGGAGTTGAATAATACTTCAAATATACAGAGACTCAGCATCCCTCAGAAGGATTTGAACAAAAAAAAAAGAATTTCAAACCTAGTAAAACAGCAAAATAGTATATCCAAAAGGCCATCCAAGGCCGAAAAAGAAGATTCAAAATCTCAAGAAAAGAAAAAATTAAATTAGGTTTATTCCTGAATCTCTCCCTCTTCAAAAAGGTCATCATAAGAAACAGGCACTCTAATCCTCTCTCGCACCGATTTCCTCTCATTTTTATCACCGCTATGATTTTCTTCTTCTTTCTCCTTTTGGTTCGCATCATCATCACAATTATTGAAAGGTTCATTTGCATCCAGTAATTCTATCTCTTCTTCTTCTTTCGTATCTTCATTCTCCTTACTTTTCACAATTTCATGCCTTTTGTTATTACTATTACATTTCGGCCTCCTTAGATCTTTCTGCAATGTATAAAAATCATAAATATTGTTACGTTATAACCCAACTTAATTATATTGATTACCTTTTCATTTAATTATAATAAAAAATATAGATACCTCAAATTCCCTTGCTTTGGCCATGATTTCTTTATAGGCTTTTGGCTCACGGCTTTTGAGAATATTCCAAAGAATACCGCCACCTGTACGAAACCGCCTTCCATCTGCTGTCATTTGTCCCCCGCAATTCTCAATTGCAACCACCTGCAATTCCATTCAATTCACAATTTTAAACTTCATTTTAACTCAGAAAAAAATTAGCTTCAATTAAGATCAGCTATGAAATGAAATTAAGAATTGATGGATTTGAATAAAGTTTACCTCTTTTACAAGATCACTGACAGTTGAGGCGCCAAGACAACCAATAGCAGTCCAAACCAAGTACGATTTCTTCTCTTTTAATCGCTTACATGTATCTATCACAAACCTACAAACAAATTATAGCAAAAATAGTGAAAAAACAAGTAATTAGAGAATAACTGGTTTGAAATCAACCGATATTTGATATCCGAGCAAGAAAGGTGTGTACCTATTAATATCAGCGATGTTAGAAGGATCAGAAGGTTTGTTCCTCCTCCGATTCTTCTTCCTCTTCCGCTTGTTCCTCCCTCCTTGACCACCCTGAGCCGCTCCATCTCCGGCGACGGCGGAGGAATCTCGCGGCGGAGAAACGACGGCGCCGCCTTCCAGGGTTTCAGCGTCGACCATCTCGACATCGTCCTCCTCCGCTGGTGCATCGCCGGAGTGAAAGAAGGCTCGTTCTCCCACCACGGCGCTGCTTCCCTCCATTAAAGGCGACTGGTAACAACTTGATAGATTTTTACAGAAGAGTGATTTGTATGATGAGCTATTTACTTACTGGAAGTGAAGAGAAGAAGAGGAATTGCGCGCGCCCAAAAATGGAGTGAAAGGCGAATAAGGGTTTTGGTCGTTTTGTAGCTTGTAGAGTACATTAAATACATGGACCGGGTCTACAATATTGTGCAGGAGCGATTAAAGCCGATAGGCCCATTCTTTATTTGAAATAGGCCTATAATAAATTTCTTTTTAAGAGGCCTGCAAATTTTCTTTTTTTTGACATAGGCTATAAATATTTTTCTTTATTTGAAAGATCATACGGTGGGCCAGTGCAGTTGCTAAATTTGCGAGACAGATCAGCTTTGGATCTCCTAGAGCTACTTCTTCTCGGAGCGAGAGAGAAAGTGTCCATGCACAAAAAGAAGAAATGAAATGAAATAGATAGTTAATAGTTTAGTTAGTTTGTTTGACTGGTTGATAATATGTTTATTTAATTAATTTATTTATGTAATATTGCATATAGGTATATTAATAAATAACGATACCAACAATTCAATTGGTTCACAAGAGGCTGCAATTATGGTGTTTGTTTTCTGTTGAATTTGTGCTGTAAATTCTTATATTCATGCAAATAATCCAATAAAACTGTTATTTCTAAAGCTAATCTCTCTATATCTGGAGCAGCACTACTTTTTTTATTGTCACTAAAATACAGACAATATCTCTAATTTTTCCATTTGTTTTTTTTAAGAATTGCCTCATCGCACCAAGTTTGTAAGTTCATTATAATACAAAATCAAGTCTAGCACTCATCTTTTACTAATCATTCTACGATTTCCTTCTAGGACCTCAAAATTGTGAAATTTACGAGGTTCTTTATGCAATTAAATTTTGTGGACACTGCATCCAGCTTCCTCTACATGAAAATTCTCTTTCCAGCTCTCAAATTGCTTCCCTCCAAACACCACTTGCTTTATTCCCACGTTACTGACATATTTTGGAAAAAAAATTTAGTATTCACCAAATTCTGAAATATTTACAAATTTGAATTTCAAATAATTTCTCATACTCTGAATTAATGGTGGTTAAAGCATTGATCAATACGTCCAGAGCCAATGGCTCATGTGTGCCAATATCAATCCTGTCATTTAAAAACTTATAAAGTTAATTTTTGGGCAATTATTCAAAAACCCCCTAACTTTTTTGGAATTTATCAAAAACCCCCTATCTTTTCAAATTCTTCAAAAACCCCCTATATTTTTCGTAAAAGAAAGTTATAATTTAAATATGGAATAATAAAAAAAATTGTAATATAATATAATAAAAATAAAAAGTAATACATCATAAAATAATACCATAAAATATCATCAAAATAATATCGTGAAATATCAATTCAATTTTTTCATTTATTTATTACTTTTTATTGAATAAAATAAAATACGAAAATAAATAAATGAGGGGGATTTTGGTCTACTAAAAATTTAAGTGGATGGAAAAGTTATATTTAACTTCATAGGGGGCTAAAAAATAATTCAACCCACTTTATAGGGGATTTTTGAAGAAAATTGAAAAGTGAGGGGGGTTTTGATAAATTCTGGAAAAGTTAGGGGGTTTTTGAAGAATTTCCCTTAATTTTTTGATAGATTACTATAGTTACTTATTTAAGTCTCATATGTTGGTAAAAAGAAGAGTAAAAAAAATTACTTTGGTCTCTATGACTATGAGTATAAAAAGTAAATAAAATATAAACAAGAAATAAGAAAACTGAATAAATAATAAAAAAATGAGCTGACCAAACCCTAGCAAGATTATCCTGGACCTCAAAGTCTCCAATATTACAAAAGGTAGAATGTATTACATTTGCCCCTTCTATTGCATCATATTGTGGTACTTTTTTATCACTTGGTCCTTGTGATAACTGTCCAAAAAAATAATATTATTATTAAATAATAATTAATTACATATAAAAAATAATATTAGTGATAAATAATTAATTATTACCTGCATATTCATGGAATTGAATCCACCAAGGCGACCAACTATATGCCAACATCTAATAGCCTGTAAATTAATGTTTCTATAATATACCATTTTATCAAATATAATTTACAATTAATTTCGTGTGAATGATAAACTTATGTTTGCAAACTTACATCAACAATCAAGGAAATATCTTGCGGCAATGGAGAACTGTAGAACTCGAACCATATGTATGAATTATTAAAATTAAACCTGCATAACCATAAATAATTCATTTTGAATTTGAATTTAGATCCTTCTCTTGAGTAATTAAATTAAAGAAACAAGAAATTCCATCTTACTTGTTGAATGTTACTTTCATAGGATTTGCGGATCCTGTTTTAGTGTGTATTATTTTGCTCTTTTTCTTCTTAATTCTCTCATCTACCTGTATTAGAACAAATAAATTTTAATTTATTCAAACCAAAACCAAAACCAAACTAATTCAGTAATTTGTAGAGAGATTATTAAAAAAGCTAATTATTAGAAAATTTTCATACACGAGATCTGCCCTTTTGAGGGTCTTGAATGCAGCTATTGAGAATTTCAGCAAATTCAGGGTCTTTTTCGTAAGAATGTTGGTCTTTCCCACTACCATCTAACTCAGGAAATAATCCTTCTGCTTCAGCAGCGCCTCCTGTTCCTCTTTCTACCTTTATATTAGCGAAAGGAAGCTCACTCGGATCGAACTCATCTTCCGATTCCTCTTCTTCTCCTTTGTCTTGAGGATTTAACGAGGGTTTAACACCGTTCGTAGATTGAGCTCTGAAAGAGAGCTTAACTGGTTTGAAATGGAAGGAGGGGCGAGAAAGAAGGTTGAGGCTATTCCAGGCAGGAATAACGACGGGAATAGCTCCTAGTCCTTGGATAAGCATTTTTTTTTCTCTTGCTTGCTATTCGCGCCTCGAACTGAACTGAAGAGTGAAAGAATGCATCAGACCAATTTAGCAGAAAAGGAATGTCTCTGATAAGCTGGAAACTGATTCCCGTCTTTTTACAAAACCCGGAATTAAAATCTAATTTTAGAAAAATAAAACGGATTCATTGGGCCGGATCGAAATATTAAATAACAGTATCAAGAATATATGGTTTTGTAATTACACCAAATCAAACATGCAACACGAATCATGAAATACATGTATTTTTGAAATAGTTGATGATTCATGTATATCGGATGAAACACCACCAAATCTAACATGCCCACAACCATAGCAATATGTTTCCTTTCAAAAAAAAAAAGAAGAAAGTTATCATAATTAAACCTAATCCCTTATTTTTCACGTCCTTTTTAGTGATCTCATTGAGCCAAATCATTATTTTTCTTTCGACCGTTCAATAATTTTTTTGGTCAAATCTTAACATTTCATTTTCTAAAATTTATTGATATCTTATGACAACATGTATGTGGTCATTAAAACATGATCATATATTCCGCATATATGATACATATCTCATATTCCACATATGCGATACATATCCATCATTTATAAATTTCAAATTCATATTTTCTATTTTATATCAAAATAAATAATAAAAATAAAAATATTTGTGATGTAGCGCAAGTATTATCCTAGTTATTTATTACTATTGGATAAATAAATATATAATTAACAAAGTTGAATCTGCAACCGGACGTGAAAGGCTCATATATTAACAAAATAAATCAAACAACACTTTTTGAATGAGATGATTTCTGAAAATCTTGATTTCCTAAAATGGAAATTTGCACAAGTATAATTACTCATTTTTCTTTTTTTCATAAATACTTAATAATGGTGAAGCATAAAGTGAAGGAGAAAGGCTCGTACCTTGAAGTTGTAGAAAGATAAAAGAATTTAGATTTTTGTGCGGTGGATTTGGAGAAACAAAGCAAGTGCGGAGTTGTGACTTGCTCTGGCGAGTATAATGACGGGTCTTTACGAGTTCTACGACAGAATGCTATCTGCATTAATGAACAGGTACTATACATTTTGATTTAACTTTTTGTAATAATTTTTAAATAGGAATGAATGCATTGGTAGTCTTTTCTTGTAATATGATTGCAATTTAGTCCTTGTACTATTGATTTGGGATGTTTGGTCCGTGTACTTAGAGAGAATTGTGCCTGGTTATTCCCTAACTGAAGGACTAAATATGCATATTTTCATCAAGTACATGGTCAGTTTACAAGACGGCGGCGGAATCTCGCGGCGGAGAAACGACGGCGCCGCCGTCTAGGGTTTCGGCGTTGACCATCTCGACATCGTCCTCCTCCGCTGGTGCATCGCCGGAGTGAAAGAAGGCTCGTTCTCCCACCACGGCGCTGCTTCCCTCCATTAAAGGCGACTGGTAACAACTTGATAGATTTTTACAGAAGAGTGATTTGTATGATGAGCTATTTACTTACTGGAAGTGAAGAGAAGAAGAGGAATTGCGCGCGCCCAAAAATGGAGTGAAAGGCGAATAAGGGTTTTGGTCGTTTTGTAGCTTGTAGAGTACATTAAATACATGGACCGGGTCTACAATATTGTGCAGGAGCGATTAAAGCCGATAGGCCCATTCTTTATTTGAAATAGGCCTATAATAAATTTCTTTTTAAGAGGCCTGCAAATTTTCTTTTTTTTGACATAGGCTATAAATATTTTTCTTTATTTGAAATAGGCCTATAGTCAATTTCTGTTTTCAATAAACCCAAAAAATTCTTTTTTGAATAGGCCCAAAACATTTATTTATTTAAAATGGGCCTATAATCAATTTCTTTTTTTGAAATAGCCCCATAATCAATTTAGTAACTAAAGCCCCTTAATCTACAATTTTCCATTGATTAGTTAAAAAGTGTGAGAAAGCTATTACAAAACATTCATTTAAACATTCAATTTTATGCAATATTTATAAGATTTTCATAAATCAGGAAGCCTAATTATGATAAAAAAAGATGCGAGTGGAACAAAATGAGTTCAAGTTTTAACAAATTAAAAAATGTTACAGAGTAAAACATGACATCTGATCAAAGGGAAATATTTTTCCGTACATAACAGTTCAATAAAAGTAACACACTTCATTTATTTAGATACATTCTGCTTGACATGCTGTCCTAAAACCACAACAATGTCAAAACTAGTCTCTATGAAAAACCTGCATAAATAAATGAAACAAAATAAATAAATGATTTGGACGAAATTAAAATATATTTAAGGTTATAAATGGAAAAGTTCTACCTCTTAAGGTCACTCAACGTGTGAAAAGCCACCACCGGTTTCAGATTTGGTTCTGTCCATTACAAAACATTAAATATTCAATTAAATAAATAAAAATATAAATAAATCAAATATAAAAATAATTTGGGAGGAGTTAATTACTTGTGATCAGACGGATTAGGCATCACTTCATAAACAATTGTTGCCACGACATCCCTTTTTAACTGTAATTAATTTGTCTCAAATAATTAGCATAATATAAAAATCATATACATATAAAATATTATAAAAAATGAAAATGAAAATATTTTGAAGTACCTGTGTAGCTTCACCACGTAGACCGATGAAATAAATCTGAGTTATATCACCACCAAAGTTTTCAGAAAAATGCAGAGTTACGTTTGCCACACTTTGAAATTTTGAATATCTGAATAATAAAACCAATTATAAATTATTATATTGAAAACTAAATCTGAATAATAAAACCAATTATAAATTGTTATATTGAAAACTAAATTCAGTTCAAATCAAATAGATTAATTAAAAAACTTAAATATTCAAAAACCAAAGAGAGAGCAAGAGGGTACTTAGTCTGATATTCAAGCAGTCCATTCAGATTTTCTGCTAATTCCCACTCCTTAAGAAAAAATTAACTAGTAAACAATATATAAATATATAAAATAGTTAGAGAAAAAAGACTAAAATGAAAAAATAATTCACCTGAGTTGGTTGCATATTTTGGGCATCAGAAAAGTCGATGCCTTCTCGATTAATAAATCTGTTAATAAGAGATATTTATTTCTCTTAAAATATTTCAGTAGATAAAGAAAAATGATATGGAGAATAAAAAGGAAAAGGAAAAAATACGCTCTCATTTTAGAAGGACTCGTTCCATCAGCACCACCAATTACTGAAATGCTTTTTATCTTCACATCTGATGTGAATCTATCATACCAAACATACAATTTAATAAGTAAAAGAATAATGTAAATTTTAAATATCAGAAATAAAATAATAAAAATCTTACGGTATGAAAACAAGCAACTCAGGATCACCATCATTGCTCTCCAAATATTCCTTCAAAAAATAAGAAACATATTTAGCACCCATAATTTTAGAATAGTGCATAAATCATTAGTAATACTAATCCAAAGTTCTTAGAAGAAGAAACGATTCAGATAAAATATGAAAGTTGTTACCACAGAAGTCTCAAGTCTTTGCTCCCACGCCTTAAAAACCGACTTCACACTTCCAGGAACTGATTCGTTCAAAGCCAAAACCTATCAATTTCACAAATTTAAGAATCAGTTATCAAATACCGTCATTCATCTTACAATCAAAATGCTCGCACGGAGATCAAAATCGAAAGATCGTGTAGGTTTAAATCAACACTAAATTGAAAAATCATTTAGATTTAATCAACTGAAGAAATAATTTCTCAATCAGAGACGGAAAAGAGAGGAAATAAAAGAGAAAAATCTAACCTTGGATAAGTCGATGTGCTTGTAGAGAGACCAATCAGAGGAGCAATTGTGTTCCTCACAGCTGTGATCATGCATACACGCCATTTTCGCCCGCCTTCCTTCCTTCTTCTCCAATCGTAGATCCTGCTCAACAAGAAACGAAACCAAAGGTGATTTGTGAGCTTTTCTTTTCTGGAATTTTACTGGTGTCCTTTTGGCTTTTGTAAAGCAAACTTGGTTATTCGTGTCTTCCATCTAGAGTGTGCCACAGAAATTCTGTATTTTCAGAACCGGGATTTACATTCTCGCTTTTTCTTAAAACCTAGAACTGAATTACCGATTTTTATAACAATAGGCTTTCGTGATTCTAACCTCCCTTAAACCCTAGCGCCCGCCAGCCTAACCTCTCTCAATATCTCTCTCTCTCGCTCGCCGTGAAATTTGGAAGGAGGGATTGATAGAGCAGAGCGGCAATGAGGAAGAAGGTGGACGAGAGAATCAGAACGCTGATTGAGAATGGAGTCAAGCTCAGGCACCGTTCCTTGTTCTTCATCGTCGGCGATAAATCACGCGACCAGGTCTCATCATTCTTCCTCCCCTCTCGTGACTTTCGAATCATTTAATTGAATTATATGTTTTTTTAATAATTTGAATTTTTTGATGGATATACAGATTGCGAATCTTAATCTTATGTTGAAGCACGCGGCTTTAAAATCCCGCCGCAAAATATTATGGTGCTACAAAGACAAGCTTGAGATTAGCAGGTAGGAAAAAAACTCAATAAATACTACCAAATTCTCATTATGACATTATTATTCGCAATTTCTCGAAGTTTTCCTTTCATTTCTTTTTGAACAGTCATAAACAGAAGCAGAAGAAGCAAGTGAAAAAGATGATAGACAGAGGGTTGCTGGACCCGGAGTTGGCGGACCATTATACCCTTTTCTTAGCAACAGAAGATATAAATTATTGTCAGTACAAAGATTCTGAAAGAATTCTTGGAAACACATTCTCAATGTGCATTCTTCAGGTTCTTCTTCATTTCTCCCTCATTTCTCTCGCATTCTTTGATGATTAATAATATGAAATTATGTATCTTTTTTATTGAATATTGAAAATGTTATATTGAAATTTTAGGATTTTGAGGCCTTGACACCTAATATACTGGCAAGAACGATAGAGACAGTTGAAGGTGGCGGCTTAATTGTATTAATGCTCCGTTCTCTCTCCTCTCTCACTAGCCTCTACACTATGGTCATGGTCAGTTTCTCTCTCTTAATCCAGTTATTATTATTATGTATTTTTCAAATTTCTAAATTCTGAAAAATGGTAATACAGGATGTACATCAGAGATTCAGAACGGAATCACACGCTCAATCAGCAGCGAGATTCAATGAGAGATTTCTTCTCTCAATTGCTTCATGCAAATCATGTGTTGTAATGGACGATGAACTTAACATTCTTCCAATTTCCTCTCATATTCGCTCCATCAATCCCGTTTCTCTCTCCGAGGTAAAAAACATACAAATTAAAAATATCATAAATATATTCCAGATGATACAAACCCATATTAATTTAATTTTTTTATTTTTATTTGAAGGATCCTGAGGGATTATCAGAAAGAGAGAGAGAGCTCACGGATTTGAAAGAACAATTGCGCGAGACTTTCCCAATGGGTCAACTAATCGGAAAATGCTGCACAATGGATCAGGTATAAATTACTTAATAATTAATAACATCATTTAGATGATTTGAGTTATCATTTAAGTCTGATATTAGGTTAATTATTTAATAATAAATCAGGCGACTGGTGTGATAAGTTTCTTAGACGCAATATTTGATAAAACATTAAGAGGCACAGTCGCCTTGCTGGCGGCTCGTGGCAGAGGAAAATCAGCTGCTCTTGGCCTTTCTATTGCTGGTGCTGTTGCTGCAGGGTAATTTTATTATTATTTAAATTAATTAATTTAATTAAGTTTTAGTAATGTTTGTTTAGAGTATTGAATTAATTTAATGTGTTGTTTGTTGTTATTTTTAGGTACTCGAATATTTTTGTGACGGCTCCAAGTCCTGAAAATCTGAAGACTCTGTTTGAGTTTGCGTGCAAGGGAATTAACGCACTTGACTACAAGGTACTTAAATTTGAAACTCATAAATTTCTCATTTTATTTCTAAACGTTAATAATAAATAATAATTCATAAAAATTCACAGGAGCATTTACATTACGACGTGATCCAAAGCAACGATCCAGAAATGAAGAGAGCCACCGTCCAGATCAACATCTTCAAACAACACCGCCAAACAATCCAAGTAAAAAATTAAATTCCTTTCACAACCTCAAATCCTAATCAATAATTATTATTCGGGAAATTTACAAAACCCCCCTAACTTTTCTGAATATTACAAAACAACCCTATGATAATAATTTTTTTATCATAGGGGGTAAATGCGAATTTCAAAAAATTTAACCAACTCTAAGATGGAAAAATGGATGGAGTTTTTTAAAAAAAAAATGAAAAGTTTATCATAGGTTTTTTTTTAAAATTCAGAAAAGTCAGGGGGTTCTTTGTTAAGTTCCCTTTATTATTATTATTATTATTATTATTATTATTATTATTATTATTATTATTATTATTATTATTATTATTATTATTATTATTATTATTATTATTATTATTATTATTATTATTATTATTATTATTATTATTATTATTATTATTATTATTATTATTATTATTATTATTATTATTATTATTATTATTATTATTATTATTATTATTATTATTATTATTATTATTATTATTATTATTATTATTATTATTATTATTATTATTATTATTATTATTATTATTATTATTATTATTATTATTATTATTATTATTATTATTATTATTATTATTATTATTATTATTATTATTATTATTATTATTATTATTATTATTATTATTATTATTATTATTATTATTATTATTATTATTATTATTATTATTATTATTATTATTATTATTATTATTATTATTATTATTATTATTATTATTATTATTATTATTATTATTATTATTATTATTATTATTATTATTATTATTATTATTATTATTATTTTTTTATTTAATTATATATTAAATTTTAAATTATTATTCCTTCTTTTCCAGTACATAAGGCCTAACGAGCACGCGAAACTAAGCCAAGTGGAACTGTTGGTGATAGATGAAGCAGCAGCGATTCCTTTGCCGATAGTGAAATCGATGCTGGGGCCTTATCTTGTGTTTTTGTCATCTACTGTGAATGGATATGAAGGGACAGGACGGTCATTGTCGCTGAAGCTTCTAGAACAACTCCAGTGCCAGAGCCTAGAGACAAACAAAACAACCAATGGCAATTCGTCCAACTCAGGTCAGCCAATTGATTAATTTATTAATTACTTTGTTTATTATTTATTTATTTGTTTCTAATTTATATGTATTTCTTCTTTTATATTTGTTTAATAAAAAAATTAATAATTAGATAATTAATTTTTCTATTATTTATTTATATCTTATTTATTTATTTATTATTTACTGATTATTTATTATTTATTATTTATTAGTTGTGTTCTTTTGTAAAAAGGAATTATGTGTTAATTGAGTATTAATTAATTATGATTAGGGAGGAGTTTCAAGAAGATTGAGTTGAATGAATCGATAAGATATGCTCCTGGTGACCCGATTGAGTCATGGCTCAATGGATTGCTTTGTTTGGATGTTGCTAATCATATTCCTCATATTTCTAGGTTATTTTTTTATATTTTTTTAAATGTTTTTATTTATCTTTTAGATTTTGTTTATTTGCAACTGAATTTATTTATTTATTTATTTTGTCAGGTTGCCTGATCCGAAGAAATGCGAGCTTTACTATGTGAATCGTGACACTCTCTTCTCTTATCACAAGGAGAGTGAAATTTTCTTGCAGGTAATTTTCTTACCTTATTATTTTAACTTTATTCTTTTATTAATTTGTATTTATTAATCTTGATTTGTGCTAATTTATTGCAGAGAATGATGGCACTCTATGTGGCTTCACACTACAAAAATTCCCCAAATGATTTGCAATTAATGGCTGATGCGCCAGCTCATCACTTGTTTGTCTTGCTTGGTATACCTTTTTATTATCTAATAAAATTTTTACTATGTGAGAAATATTAATTCATATGTTTCTTTTATTTTTATTTGTGTAGGCCCTGTGGATGAGACGAAAAATGAACTACCAGATATTTTATGCGTCATTCAGGTTCTCATTTTATACATTATTATTATTATTATATTCTACGCTCTTGCATTTAGATAATCAATTAGTTATTTCTTTATTTTGATGGTTTAATTTTAATTATTTGATTAGGTTTGCTTAGAAGGACAAATATCGAAAAAATCGACAATGAAAAGTCTAAGTCAAGGAAGATCTCCATTTGGAGATCAAATTCCTTGGAAATTTTGCGAGCAATTTAGAGACAATGTGTTTCCAACTCTTTCTGGTTCAAGAATTGTTCGCATTGCTGTCCATCCAAGCGCCTTGAGGGTATTATTTTTATTTTAAAAAAATAATTAATTTATTATTATTATTTTATTAAATTTGTATTTTTGGTGAAATAATTGATTTTGTGTTAATTGTTGTTGTTTCAGATGAAGTATGGTTCGGAGGCTGTGAAGAAGCTAACAGAGTAAGATTTTTCACTAGTTTTGTTGATCTAATTACTTGTGGATAATAAGTAGTTTGTCTAACTTTAATTATTTTTTATTATAATTAATGGTAATTATATATGAATGTATAAATGTGAAGGTACTATGAAGGAAAAATGACGCATTTTGCAGAGGAAGATGATGAGGCTCTTGACGAGCCTCAAATTAAAGTAACTGAAGCCGCTGAAAAGGTACTCAAATCAAATAAATAGATAAATAAATAAAATAATTGAACAATCAATAATTTTGCATTGAGTTCTATATTTACGATTTTCTATGAATATAATATATATTATTTTAATGGTGATTAAATAATTTGTTTGTAGGCTTCTTTATTGGAAGAAAATATAAAACCGAGAGCAAACCTGCCTCCACTTCTCATACATTTACGCGAAAGACAGCCTGAAAAACTTCATTATTTAGGAGTCTCTTTTGGTTTGACTCAGGATTTATTTAATTTTTGGAAAAAACACCGCTTTTATCCTTTTTATATCGGCCAAATTCCAGTTAAGTTCTTTCTTTCTTCTTTTTTAACTGGACAGTGTATTAATGTACATCATTTATTTTAATCAATTTTTTGTATTTTATTTTTATAGAGTGCTGTGACAGGAGAGCACACATGCATGGTTTTGAAAGAGATAAATAGTGATGATATTGAAGTTCCAGAGTCGAGTCAATGTGGATTTCTTGAGCCTTTTTATCATGGTATAAACATTTTTTTCAATTGTAAAAAAACGTCATTATTATAATTATTTATGATTAGATAACTTAAGGTTTTTTGCGGAATAATTTTCAGATTTCAGGCAAAGGTTTAGGAAGCTTCTTGGCTCTTCTTTCCAGAAGCTTAATTATTCACTTGCAATGAGGTACCAAATATATTCCATATTAAATTGCATTTCATTTTTTATTAATGCAAATCCACATTATATACTAATATGATTCTTTTTATTCTAGTATAATTGCACCAAAGATAAATTACAGGGACCGTGAGTCCGGTCCATCAAATGATGACAAAAAACAGCAAGTGGAATTATTATCTCCTTATGATATGAAAAGGCTTGAAGCTTATACAAGCAATTTGGTTGATTTTCATATGGTAAGTTCTTAAAAATTATATGGTTTTCATTTTTTTTTCATATAGTTTACTAATATATTTCTTAATCTTAAAGATTTTGGATATTGTTCCTACATTAGCACATGAATATTTTCAAGAGAAAATGCCTGTCACATTAGATGCAGTTCCAGCTGCTATTTTATTATGTATGGGTCTTCAAAACAAGGACTTAACTTCTGTAAAGGTTTGTCATTTTTCAAATTTAATCATGAAAATTATTATTTTATTTTTTGTCTAAATTTGATTTATTGTTTTGCTAATATTTTATTTTTTGTGTTGTCAGGAGGAGATGGGTTTACCAAGGGAGCAGATTCTATCTGATTTTATAAAGGTCATGAGGAAATTATATGGTTATTTAAATAATGTCGCCTCCAAACAAACTGAAGCATCTTTGCCTCGTCTTAAAGTACATATCTTGAATCTAACATATTTCTTTAATATAGAAATAATTTTATATCTTGAATATAACATATATTTATGTGGATTTATTTGACATATTATGCTAGATTGAGCTGGCACCTGATAGTAAATCAGTTGATGAGGATCTTGAGGAAGGAGCCAGAGAAGTTATGGTCAGTACTCTTTTACTTACTTTTTTTCTATTTTCTTTCTTAATTTCATTTGAGTAATAGTTCATGATTATTGTTATTATTATTATTTATCAGGAGAAAATGCGAGCAAAAAATGAGAGTATGTTAGATCCAGAGATGCTGAAGAAATACGCGATAGTAGATAAAGATGGTGAGTTTGAAAAGGCACTCAACAAATCTGCAAATATATCAGGAAGCGGGGTTGTTAGTGTAAAATCGACCAGATCTCCGTCTGATTATAAGTTAGGAAAGCGCAAAGAAGCTGAGAAGTCCAACAAAAAAGGAAAACATGGTGATAAATCTGGATCCAAAAAGAGGAAATCTTGAGAACTTTATTGTGAGGGATTTTGAGTGATGGATTTCTCAAAATCCAGGATTTTGTTTCCCTTGGATACTTGGTGAGAGGAAGAGAGACTAGAGGCTTGTGTAGCTTTAGTGTAGCATCATTTAGTTTGAAAACTATTTATTGTAGCATTTTTGTTTTATTTATTTTGAAAACTAAAACTATTTATTGTAGCACTTTGCTTTGTTTATTTTAAAAAACTGCAGTTTGTTCTGTTTTTTGAGAAAGATGGAATAAGAATTTCATTTTTATTTCTCCATATCATATCTTGGTAGAGTCTTGGCGTGTGGACTATACTAACTTTTTACTTACCAAATTTAGTCAAAATAGATGATTTTAGATTTTTTTTCTTGGAAAATTTAGTCAAAATGTAAGAATTTTTTAAGCAGAGACTTGATAGAAGACCAAATCAACACCATTCACGACCAGCAGCCAAATTTACTTGTCAATTAAACCTCGTGCATCAAGTAATTAAAACTGTAGACCTGGAATACAGGACCGTCAGTTTCAACTGAAAATTGGGCCCCACATGTCAGTGACTGTAGCTGGAGAATCAACGGTGAGTCAAGTGTAGTTAAATAATTATCTACTGAGAAAAGTCGTTTATCTAGCCGTGGGGACTTCTTCCTCTTTCATCATCATCATGCAAGTGAAATAATAAGCAATTAAGCATCCATGCTAAACTACTATCATTTTCTAGACTCGTTCTTCATACACCAGCCATCACTCTCAAGTCTCAATAATCAATATATATTGTATTTACAATCTACATTCTAAATATTTAAACACCAAGTCTACACCTTTTTAAGTCCTCAAATATTCAAATACGCGCAGTCCAGATACCTCTTCTAGTCTCTTACATATAACTTGCTCCCCAATCTCCTTTTACTTGTCCAAACGAGATTAAAAGAGCACAAAGAGAATCGAAATCTATCATTGAGAGCAAAATTATTTCTATCATGTCGATCGGGAAGAAGGAAATGGAGGGGCAGGATACAGAAGGTGGGTCCCAAAAACTAGTGAGAGAAGCAAATCAAAAGGAAGCTCGATTTGATAGATGTTTTTCAGGATTGGAGATAAAAATCGGTAAAGGGCCATTAAAGGACATGGATTCTGACAAGCTTAAACGAGAGATCAAACGGTGGGCCAGTGCAGTTGCTAAATTTGCGAGACAGATCAGCTTTGGATCTCCTAGAGCTTCTACTTCTCGGAGCGAGAGAGAAAGTGTCCATGCACAAAAAGAAGAAATGAAATGAAATGAAATAGATGAGTTAATAGTTTGGTTTGTTTGTTTGACTGGTTGATTATATGTTTATTTAATTTATTCTTTTATGTATATTGTATATAGATGTATTAATAAATAACGATTCCAACAATTCAGTTGGTTAACAAGAGGCTGCAATTATGGTGTTTGTTTTCTGTTGAATTTGTGCTGTAAATTCTTATTTTCTTTTTCTTTGGTCTATATATTCATCCAAATAATCCAATAAAACTGTTATTTCTAAAGCTAATCTCTCTATATCTAGAGCAGCAGTATTTTTTTTTTGTTACTAAAATACAGACGATCTCTCTAATTTTTCTATCTGTTTTTTTGTAAGAATTGCCTCATCGCACAGAGTTTGTAAGTTCATTATAATACAAAATCTAGTCTAGCTCTCATCTTTTACTAAATCATTCTACGATTTTCTTCTAGGTCCTCAAAATTGTGAAATTTATGAGGTTCTTTATGCAATTAAATTTTGTGGACACTGCATCCAGCTTCCTCTACATGAAAATTCTCCTACCAGTTCTCAAATTGCTTCCCTCCAAACACCACTTGTTTTATTCCCACATTACTGCCATATTTTGGAAAAAAAATTTAGTATTTGCCAAATTCTGAAATATTTACAAATTTGAATTTCAAATAATTTCTCATACTCTGAATTAATGGTGGTTAAAGCATTGAGCAATACGTCCAGAGCCAATGGCTCATGTGTGCCAATATCAATCCTGTCATTTAAAACCTATAAAGTTAATTTTTTGATACATTAATATAGTTATTGAAGTCTTATATGTTGGTAAAAAGAAGAGTAAAAAAAATAACTTTGGGGTCTATGACTATGAGTATAAAAAGTAAATAAAATATAAATAAGAAATTAGAAAACTGAATTAAAAAAAATGAGCTAACCAAACCCTAGCAAGATTATCCTGGACCTCAAAGTCTCCAATATTACAAAAGGTAGAATGTATTACATTTGCCCCTTCTAGTGCATCATATTGTGGTACTTTTTTATCACTTGGTCCTTGTGATAACCGTCCAAAAAAATAATATTATTATTAAATAATAATTAATTACATATAAAAAATAATATTAGTGATAAATAATTAATTATTACCTGCATATTCATGGAATTGAATCCACCAAGGCGACCAACTATATGCCAACATCTAATAGCCTGTAAATTAATGTTTATATGATATACCATTTTATCAAATATAATTTACAATTAATTTCGTGTGAATGATAAACTTATGTTTGCAAACTTACATCAACAATTAAGGAAATATCTTGCGGCAATGGAGAAGTGTAGAACTCAAACCATATGTATAAATTATTAAAATTAAACCTGCATAACCACAAATAATTCACTTTGAATTTGAATTTAGATCCATCTTTTGAGTAATTAAACTAAAGAAACAAGAAATTCCATCTTACTTGTTGAATGTTACTTTCATAGGATTTGCGGATCCTGTTTTAGTGTGTATTATTTTGTTCTTTTTCTTCTTAATTCTCTCATCCACCTGTATTAGAACAAATAAATTTTAATTTATTCAAACCAAAACCAAACTAATTCAGTAATTTGTAGGGAGATTATTAAAAAAAGCTAATTATTAGAAAATTTTCATACACGAGATCTGCCCTTTTGAGGGTCTTGAATGCAACTATTGAGAATTTCAGCAAATTCATGGTCTTTTTCGTAAGAATATTGGTCTCTCCCACTACCATCTAACTTAGGAAATAATCCTTCTGCTTCAGCAGCACCTCCTGTTCCTCTTTCTACCTTTATATTAGCGAAAGGAAGCTCACTCGGATCGAACTCATCTTCCGATTCCTCTTCTTCTCCTTTGTCTTGAGGATTTAACGAGGGTTTAACACCGTTCGTAGATTGAGCTCTGAGAGAGAGCTTAATTGGTTTGAAATGGAAGGAGGGGCGAGAAAGAAGGTTGAGGCCATTCCAGGCTGGAATAATGGCGGGAATAGCTCCTAGTCCTTGGATAAGCATTTTTCTTCTTCTCTTGCTTGCTATTCGCGCCTCGGACTGAACTGAAGAGTGAAAGAATGCATCAGACCAATTTAGCAGAAAAGCAACGTCTCCGATAAGCTGGAAATTGATTTCCGTCTTTTTAGAAAACCCGGAATTAAAATCTAATTTTAGAAAAATAAAACGGATTCATTGGGCCGGATCGAAATATTAAATAATAGTTTCAAGAATACATGGTTTTGTAATTACGCTAAATCAAACATGCAACACGAATCATGAAATATATGTATTTTTGAAATAGTTGATGATTAATGTATATTGGATGAAACACCACCAAATCTAACATGCCCACAACCATAGCAATATGTTTCCTTTCCAAAAAAACAAGAAAATTATCATAATTGAACCTAATTCCTTATTTTTCACATCCTTTTGAGTGATCTCATTGAGCCAAATCATTATTTTTCTTTCGACCGTTCAATAATTTTTTTGGTCAAATCTTAACATTTCATTTTCTAAAATTTATTGATATCTTGTGATAACATGCGTGTGATCTTTGAAATATAATCATATATTCCGCATATATGATACATATCTCATATTCCACGTATGTGATACATATCCGATATTCTGCATATGTGATCATACATGCATAATTGCATTTCGTGGAATTATGATGCTTATCATTTATAAATTTCAAATTCGTATTTTCTATTTTATATAAAAATAAATAATAACAATAAAAATATTCGTTATGTAGCACAAGTATTATCCTAGTTATTTATAGCGAGATCCGTGCTCTTGTGTTCCTTTGAAGGGGTATGGTTCATATTGTAAATTATATAATTTGATAATTCTTTTCTAGCTTTTTGTTTTTTACATGGGAAAGTATTTGGT
This sequence comes from Juncus inflexus, assembly GCA_024447665.1. NCBI lineage: Eukaryota > Viridiplantae > Streptophyta > Magnoliopsida > Poales > Juncaceae > Juncus > Juncus inflexus. Next base: position 10,810,325 of record JAJHPC010000018.1, read on the forward strand.
CATAATAAGATATGCATGGCTAAAAAGTAAGTGTCAAAATATCAAATAAGAAAAAATGAACCGAATTAAGTATTTTATTGGAAATGTTTTTTGAGGAAATCCAAAAAACGAGTATTTCCAAAATATCCATACAAAACAAGATTTTTTATTTCTATTTTGAAAAATCTCTGGAGTTATTTATTAACGAACCTCTCAACAACTATGTTTCTCTTTGTGACCAGATATCTTATTTTCTATGTGCGTTTGGAGACGGCTACCTGGTGAGCTTCCTACTAAACCCAACCGATGGCACACTCGCCGGCAGGAAGAAGCTCTCGCTCAACACGCAGCCATTCAGCCTGAGGGCCATCTCTTCCAAGGAGACCACACGGGTCCATAGTTATTAATTAATCCAAAATTGCTTATTAAATAGGCCCTTCTTAAAAAATCAAATCCATCAAAAGGAAGAATAAAATCCATCAAAAAAAACACAAATCCATCAAAAAACTTTACAGATCCAGAGTCAATGTTTGACCCACAATGATATCCATATTATGCATATACATAATATGCATATGCATATGTGAATCTTGGATTGGAGTTTGAAAAAGAATGAGATATAAACAATTTGGTTTATTTTCACGTGGTTAGTTCTTAAAAATTATATATTCTATCATACTTTACGCTTCCTTTTGATTTTCAATCTAGGTGTTTAATTTAATTCCATATAGTTTGCTAATTTATCTTTTAATCTTAAAAGCTTTCATATCTTGTGCCTACATTAGTGCATGCATATTTTCAAGAGGAAATTCCTGTCATGTTAAGACGAGACCAAGCTGCCGTTTTACTGTTTATCGGTCTTCAAAAAAAGAACTTCACTTCTGCACATGTTTGTTATTATTCAAATTTATCCCATTTCAAATGTTATTTTTTTTTGTCTGTACACGATTTACTATTTTATTAATATTATGTTTTTTGTATTATCAGGAGGACATGGAGGACAAATGGGATATTCCATCTCAGTTAAGAAGAGTCATCAAGAGGATATATAGATGTCTTATAATGTTACCTCCAAACAAAATGAAGCTAGTATGCCTCGTCTTGCAAAAAAAGGAAGTACATCAGTGGACGAGGATTTCAGGTAAGTGCTTCTCTATTTTTTTTTTGAATATATATTTCTTTAATTAACTGCTTAGTGATAATTATTATTTTTTTATCAGGACAAAATGTTTAACCCAGAGGCGCTACAGGAACATGCAATAGATGACGACAAATTTCGCTTGGTATCATTTTTATAATACCTAAAGCAAATTAAAATTAATTAATTGAAAAAATAAATAATATACCTACTAATTGTGTGTCGAATCCATAATCACGGAATTAATTAATCCAAATTGCTTATTAAATAGGCCCTTCTTGAAGAATCAAATCCATCAAAAGGAAGAATCAAATCCATCAAAAAAACTATACACAAATCCATCAAAAAACTTTACAAATCGAGAGTCAACGTTTGACCCACAATAATATCCAATTTGACCCATCTAGTTACAATAATTCAAACCCTCATATGCATATACATAATGTGAAGTTGAAGGTGCTTGGATTGTCTCACGAGTATTGGCGCTCGTACAACAACAACAAGAAGACCGTGGATTCGTACAACAACAAGAAGAGGAAGACCGTGGATTCGCTCAGTTTTATAAATGGAGATTTGATCGAGTCATTTTTTGGACTTGAGACAGGCCAACATGGACGATGTATCCAAGGCCATGGACATGACCGTTGAGGATCATCGCAAGAGGGCTGGGGAGATGACGGGGCTCCATTAAGAGAGTTTTACCTTTGGAAGTTGAAATTTTGAAATGTGTGTCGTAAATTGTGAAAAAGAAGATTGGCTACATAAAGTTTCAAAGTTCTTTGTTTTTTTGGTTTTTGTTTACGGACATGTTGATTTGGGTTGATACATATACTTTCACATGGTTTTATTGTTAATTCTTAAAAACTGGTTATGCTGGCCAAAGTTGACAAAGACATGGTCATGATGTTGGAAATGTATTCAAACAAAAAAATATGTAAGTGGTTGGAAATCAATTATATTTTGTTGGGAAAAGTTTGTTTCAATAATATATTGCTTACTGAGGCGGAGATGAACTTGAAACTCTTCACAATCCGCAGCAGCGACGTGGCCTCCGGTTCAGTGCACGGTTGCCTCGAGGTGTCAAGGATATTCCATCTCGACGAGTACAATCACTCTGTTTCGACACGGCTCTCTCGTCATGCGGCTGCCCGATTTTCATATGTGATTCATTCCCGTCTTCCTTTCATGTAATAATGTTATAAACATAACAGCGTGGTTGCCCAATTCTCATATGTGATCCATTCCTACCGCCCTTTTCGATAATAATGTTAAAATAATGGATGCTCGATTCTCATACATGTGTCTCTGGAAAGAAAACAATAAGTAAGATAGTTATTACAAGTTTACACAAAGAATGTGGCTTAGTGGTTTGATCGAGAGATTTGGAACCGAACAACCTGAGTTCGATCCAGTGCGGGAGTAGTTTTGCATTTTGTAGAATATTTTTTTTGAATATAAACCATAATATCTAATGTTATACCGTCGGTGAAAACTCAAAAAATCACCGCTGATAATTATCATCGATGGTGCCGCCGGCAAAAAAATATAGGTTCATAGGCTTCAACTGAAACTTGGTCCCCAAATTTCAGTAATTGTAGCTACAGAAAGAAATCACATATTTTTTAGAGTATATTTAAAATTTATAACATTAACAAAATTACTTTAAGATCTCAAAATTTAAACTATTTCTCAAGAAGTCAAAAATTAAAAACTAAAATTAAAACTAACATAAATATCAAAGAACATGTATTTCCTGAGAAAATAAAGTTCCAAACAAATTTCTTCGACAATTGTTATAAAAAAATTAACTTCAGAGAAAATATAGCAACCCAAAATGGTATTATAGTTAAACTTAAGATTAAAAACTAGTTTTCTCAAGAATTTATTAAATTAGTATCATAGCAAAAAATATCAATTATATACTTAAAAGATCAAAAAGAAATTACATTATAATGGGCATGAACTTAAATTAATTGGTCAAATTTGTGAATATAAAATATAAGTTAGCGCCCTCAATGAATAAATGAAGCTCTTTTTTAACCCAAATCCATAAGTACAAAATGAAAACAAAGATTGTATTCTTTGCTATATCTTGCTTTAAAAAAAAATTAATTTGTAAATTAATTTTAAAATTTTTAGTTCACTTAATTTTTTAATATAATTATATAAATATACTTTTTCGAAACGGAGCGAGGATTACTGCTAGTGCTAATAAACTCTTGACATAATTGGATGACAGCACGTTTGCGGGACCCACGTGTCAAAACGACTTTGGTACAACGATATCTGCTTGGCCATGCGACATAGAAAATAAGTGCCTCCGTATCCTCAAATTTCTTTCTTCTTTCTACATGTATGTCCTTCCACTGAATATAGGTACTTGTGTTGTGAATTTTTAAGGAACCTGATGTTGCACGATATTATATATAGTCGATAAATAGCATATAAAATTCATTTTTTAGAGAAAATAAAACAATATGTATGTAAAATAATGAAATAATATATAGAAAACAAAAAGAAAATAGTATACAGACGTGTTTTGGGAGTGCTCAACCCCATCGTGCTTTCGGATTTACTTTTTTTTTTAAAAATTTGGTAAATACTATTTTCTCACATAAAAAGAAAATAAAGCAGAGATTGAGATATGATTTCACAAATTAATCATAAATTCAACTTTATACATATAATATTTAAACTCCTCGTGAGATTTGTGTGGATAGGTAATATAAGTCAGTAATGCATGTATTTTATTTTTTTCTTATCTGCATTGCTTCATAATAGAATATTAAATTATATTTGCTATTTAAATATGATTATTTTATATTGGCCCCTCTAATATAAATTCGTACGTCCCTGTCTGCAAGACAATGACAGCTTTGTTCATGAGTGTGTCTGATAAACCAGGTTGATTTGGAAAGTAAGTCCATTAAGAGCTGATCCTACAAATCTGAGTTTAATTAACCTGCCATTTCCAGTCCAAGCCAGTTAGTTATATAATTCCAGTAGCGGTGTACAAACACCGAATCCAGTCAAGTATATACAACAGTGGTTCTTCCTTCTTCTGTCGAGTCTAGCCCCGTCTCTTCTGTTACTGTTACTGTTTACTTCCTCTTCCTCTTCCTCTTCTCGCCATATCTAAGGCAGCACGAGATAGACTAGATCCATCCGTGTGGGGGAGTAATAACAAGGCAAAACAGGATGGATTTGTTCCCGGCGGAGCGACCGCCGATGCTGGGCTCAATCAAGCGCGGCGGATTCCGATCTCTGAAGCTCGTCACCGTCGCCATGGACGAGGTCTTGGCGCAGGAGCCCGTGGGCGCTGTCTACGGCGTCTTGGACAACGGCCTCACCTACTACGTGCGCGCCAATAACAAGCCTCGCATGCGCGCCGCCCTGGCTCTCGCCGTCAAAGCCGGGTCAGTCGTTTATTCCACTCTAATCAAATTCATTCGTTGATCTGGTTTTGATTCGTTTTGAGCTACAAATAGTTCGTGAAATCAATTGGATTACTAATATCGGAGTAATGGAGTTGATTTATGAGTTGATTCACTGATCATATCAACAATTGACCTCAGTGCTCTTTTTTCTTCTAATTTAATGATTCGATTCTATTTCAGTTCTGTATTGGAAGAGGAGGAAGAAAGAGGAGTAGCACACATAGTAGAACACTTAGCCTTCAGCGCGACGAAGAAATACACAAATCACGACATAGTGAAGTTTCTAGAAAGCATTGGAGCCGAATTTGGCGCTTGTCAGAATGCCATGACATCATCTGAAGAGACTATTTACGAGCTTCTTGTGCCTGTAGACAAACCCGATCTCTTGTCTCAGGCCATTTCCATCCTCGCTGAGTTCAGCTCTGAGGTAAATATTATAAAGAAGTTGTCTTTTTTGCGTTTTGGTCCTTTTAGTTTGGTTATTGATTTGACTGGGATGCATTATACAGGTTAGGGTTTCGGCGGAGGATTTAGAGAAGGAAAGAGGGGCGGTTTTGGAAGAATACAGAGGGAACCGTAATGCAACTGGTAGGATGCAAGATGCTCATTGGCTTCTCATGTTTGAAGGCTCCAAGGTACTTATTGACAAATTGTATTATATTAACATCTAGAGATAATTTCATATTTTTTTATATATAATTCTGATTATTTGGGTTGTTTAAATATATAGTATGCAGAGCGATTGCCAATTGGGCTGGAGAAAGTGATAAGGACAGTGACGCCTGAAACAGTAAAGAGTTTCTACAAAAAGTGGTATCACTTGAGCAACATGGCGGTCGTTGCCGTTGGAGATTTTGACGACACTCAGGTTCTCTGAATTTCAAAATTTACTAATTATTTTTCAAAAAAAAAAAAAATGAAATTAACTCACAAACTTTAATTTATTTATGTATTTATATTGTAGAGTGTTGTGGAGCTAATAAAGACTCATTTTGGTCAAAAATCCCCACCAATTTTACCTCCACCAATTATTCCCAATTTTCCTGTTCCATCCCATGAAGAGCCTCGTATCTCTTGCTTCGTCGAATCTGAAGCAGCTGGAGTGAGCACTTTTTCCAATTAATTAATAAATAAATAAATTTCTATATAATATAATACTAATGATTTAGCATTTAACAGTCAGCTGTGATGATAAGTTGCAAGACAGGAGTGACAGAAATGAAAACTGTTAAAGACTTTAGGGATTCTTTGGCAGAGGCGATGTTTCAGTGCGCATTGAATCAGAGATTTTTCAAGATTTCAAGAAGGAAAGATCCACCGTATTTTTCTTGTTCTTGTTCTGCTGATGATTTGGTGAAGCCTGTTAAGGCGTATATTATGACGAGTAGTTGTAGAGAGAGAGGCACTCTTAATGCACTTGAATCTATGCTTGTTGAGGTATTTTGTGTTTTTGAAAGTAGGTGATGAGCTTTTAATTTTAATTTTTTTTAATTTTTTTTTGTATAGGTTGCTAGGGTTAGATTGCACGGATTTTCAGAGAGGGAAATATCAATAGTACGTGCTTTGATGATGTCAGAAATCGAGTCAGCCTATCTGGAACGCGATCAGATGCAATCCACCAGTCTCCGTGACGAATATTTACAGGTCGCTATTCCCACCCTCAAATTTCTACTTCACTTTACAAATCCATCTTTTTTTTGTCTTTTACCTTTGAAATAAAATGAATTTCTGCAGCATTTTTTCCGAGACGAACCTGTTGTTGGAATGGAATATGAAGCTCAGTTACAGAAAACTCTCCTCCCCCGTAAGTTTTACCTTAATTTCCCAATTTATGCCAAGTTTACAAGAACACCCTCCAAAATAAATTCTTTCTTACTTTTTATAACAGAGATATTTCCAGCTGAGGTGGCGAAATACGGTGAGAATTTCCAGACAATGTGCAGCTGTGTAATAAAGGTGGTTGAACCGAGAAAGTACGCTACTCAAGAGGATCTGATCGCTGTTCTTTCCAGAGTTAATAAATTGGAACAGGATGGAAATATTTCCCCTTGGGAAGAAGAGCATATTCCTGAACAAATTGTCCCTCTCATTCCTCAACCTGGGTAAACAAAACAAGAAATTAAATAATTAATGTATTGTATCTCATAAGCTAATTATTATGAGATATATTTCAGGGAAATAGTAGAACAAAAGGAGTATCCAAGCATTGGAGCAACTGAATTTGTACTCTCCAACGGCATGAGAGTCTGCTATAAATGCACCGATTTTCTAGACGATCAGGTCATTTTTTCTCTCAAAATATCCTTAAGAAATTATTAATTCAATTCTTAACAAAAATAAAATAAAAAAATTATTTTTTTAACCAGGTGGTGTTTACTGGATTTGCGTATGGAGGATTATCAGAGCTGTCAGAAGAGGAATACATATCTTGTTCAATGGGGTCCACCATATCAGGAGAAATCGGCATTTTTGGATATAAGCCCTCGGTTTTAATGGATATGCTAGCTGGCAAGCGAGCTGAGGTCGGCACAAAAGTAGGGGCCTATATGCGAACTTTTTGCGGCGATTGCTCCCCTACTGATCTTGAGACCGCCTTACAGGTCAGAAAAAAAGAAATTATATTTTAATATTTTAAAATGAAATTAATGTGATGGTTTTGTGCTGTTTGTTTAGTTGGTGTATCAATTGTTTACTACGAGTGTGGAGCCGAGAGAAGAAGAGGTGAGAAATGTGATGCAAATGGCTGAAGAAGCGATAAGGGCTCAAGAGAGAGATCCTTATACTGCTTTTGCTAATTCTGTTAAAGAAATTAATTACGGCAATTCCTACTTCTTTAGGGTATTCTATTTTTATTATTGTTCTTGTAAAATTTGTAACAAACGGATAAATTAGATATTGATTTTTTGTGTTTTGAATGTAGCAAATAAGGATAAATGACTTGAAAAAAGTGGATCCAATGAAGGCCTGTCAGTATTTCAATAAATGCTTTATTGATCCTTCTTCTTTCACTGTTGTGATTGTGGGAAATATTGATACTTCAAGATCCATTCCTTTAATTCTTCAATACTTGGTTTGTTATTATATTGTATATTCTTCTGATATATTTAGTATGAAATAAAATGAAAACAATTATAGTATTATTGTTGTTGTTATATGTAGGGAGGTATACCAAAGCCTGATGAACTTGTAATGCAATTTAATAGAGATGATTTAAAAGGGCTGCCTTTTAAATTTCCAGAAAAAATTGTCAGGTTTAATTTTATTTAATTTAAATCGGATATACTTTTTTAAGTTTCATATTTTAATTTTAATATTTTTTGAAATTTAATTATTTTTTTATTTTAATGTGCAGTGAGGTTGTGAGGAGCCCTATGGTAGAAGCGCAGTGCTCTGTTCAGTTAGCTTTTCCTGTTACTTTGAAAAACGGCTCTATGGTAAATAAAATAAATATTTTTTTCATTTATATTTGTAAATCAATCTACATATTTATATCATAATGAACTATTTTTTAATTTCTTATATTTTAAGATAGAAGAGATCCATTATATTGGATTTTTGAGTAAGCTTCTAGAGACAAAGATCATGCAAGTCCTCAGATTCAAGCATGGACAGGTTATTTCTCACTTTACTCTTATCATTCATTTAAGTAATAATTTACATAATTATTTTCTAATTCACTTAAAATATATAAATTCAGATATATTCTGTGAGTGTATCTGCCTTTTTGGGAGGAAATAAACCTTCTAGAACTGGAGATGTACGTGGTGATATTAGTGTTAGTTTCTCATGTGATCCTGATATTTCATCTAAGTTGGTAAGTATATATTCACAATAATAATGTATATCTTTGATTAATTATAATTTAAATTATTAAATTTTATTTTTATGAATAAATTAATGATAGGTTGAGCTGGCTTTAGAGGAAATATCGCGTCTCCAAGAGAAAGGCCCTTTGGAAGAAGATGTTTCTACTGTTCTTGAAATTGAACAAAGGGCTCATGAAAATGGATTACAGGTTTATTCTTGATTAATAATTATTTTGTATTATTTAATATTTATGATAATTTTTAATTCTCATAAAAAATAATAAATGCAGGAAAATTATTATTGGTTGGATAGAATATTGCGGAGTTACCAATCAAGAACTTATTTAGGAGACGTCACTGCCTCTTTTGAGGTCCATAATAATATAATCATTCAATTATCTAATATATTATATTCTTTAGTATAAACAATAATTTAATTTATTTTATTTAATTAATGCATGTAGACTCAGGATGAGGGGAGGAATAAAGTAAGGCAGGATTTAAGGCCTGAAACAGTGCAATTAGCTCTGAAAAGAATATTATCATATCCATGTAGAAATCAGTACACAGTTGTGATTCTGATGCCCAAATCTTCCCGTTTGAAACTCTTCAAATCTCCTTCTTTTCTTTGGCGATCCAACGGCTTCAATCGAGACGCTACTGTATATTAATTAATTAATTAATTCGTCAATTTATTAACTTAGTTATTTATTTAATTATATTTTTTTTATAATTTGTGGTGTAGATTTTGGCAGGGGCAGCTGGAGCAGTGGTGCTAGGTTTAAGTCTGTGGAGATACTCAAGGACTGCTTTGAGATCTTGAATGACATATTTTAATCTAATTTCACTTTATTTTGGATTAGCCTTTGGTTGTTTCATAAAGGCTGGAAAAATTTTGATTGTTATGAATTTAGTTTTGAAGTTTAGATAGGTTAAGGACTTGTCTGAAAAAAGAATAAGAATAATTTGTATTTGGTTTTTGTGCTTGTTAATTAATATCGTAGCAAATTATTTCTCCAATTTGGTTCTTTGTTAAGCTTGTTAAATAGTAAAGCTAAAATATTTGATGGAAGAACAGTAGCATTGCATATCCATCATCTTACATGGACAGTGCAGTAGCATTCTTTCGTTTCCTTTTCGTTTCTGTGTTGGATTATGAGTAATGGAACAAAAAAGGAAAAAAAAGTCTTTCAATATTTGTGCAAGATGTGTAAATGTTTGTTCCATCCTCAAACAAATAAGATGGTAAATATTTTTCTTGTTTACTAAAGCCTAATACCTTTTTTGTTGGCTAGAGGTTATATAGTTGGCGTGCTGTCAACATAATTTAGGGTTTTTGTTATGTCAATAATTTATTGATTTTTTTAATAAGATGGAAATTGGTTTCCAGGAAACTGGTTTCACTAGACACTAACTTTATTACCTGGTTTTAACAATGACAAGTATCCATGTTTTTATGTAATCAACAAACTTCTATAATTCTCTTTTTTCAATCGTGAGTAGAAACAAGTTTTCAAAGATTATTCGTAAAGATTGATAGTATATACTAAATTATACAAATGGAAATCAAAATTTGTATTCATTTTAAAATATTTCTCCACAATCTTTGTTTTCCACTAAATCTCATGTTTCATGCGTTTGTTCGTTATTTGTGTGTTAAAAAACACGGATAGATTTTTCGTAAACAAATATTGTAAATACTAAATTATTCAAATGCAAATAAAAATTTGTATAAGCAACACCTAATTCACCATAAAAATTTAAATAGGATCAGCCAACTACCAATAGTACTTCACAATTTCCCTACAATTATGACTTTTATCCTGATTCCGAATAAAAATATTTATCCATCACTCAAAAATCCGGACCTCAAGATTTCCTCTTCTTAGACCTTGATTTATTCCCATGTTTTCCTTTTCTTTTGGACTTATCAACATCTTTACCCTTTTCTAACTTATAATCAGACGGAGATCTAGTCGATTCTACACTAACAATCCCGCTTCCTGATATATTTGCGGATTTGTTGAGGGTCCTTTCTAACTCACCGTCTTTGTCTACTATCGCGTACTTCTGCAGCATCTCTGGATCTAACGTACTCTCATTTTTTACTCGCATTTTCTCCTGATAAAAATAATAATAATCATTAAACAGTTAATTAAATAAATATTAAAAAGAAAAAGAAAATAAGTACCATAACACCCCTAGCTGCTGGCACAAGTTCCTCATCCACTGATCTACTATGAGGCGCCAGCTCAATCTAACATAATGCCAAATTTACATAAATATATGCTATATTCAATATATATACAATTAGTTAATTATGTTCAAGATGTAAAGTTAATGATATTCAAGATATACTTTTTTAAGCCGAGGCATAGTGGCTTCAATTTGTTTGGAGGTGGCATTCTTAAGATATACATATAATATCTTTATGACTTCACGAAATGAAGGTATTCGCTCCCTTGGTTTACCCATCTCATCCATTTGTTTACCCATCACCACCTGACAATGCAAAAAACAAAATATTAGTAAAATAATATATCAAAATTCAGACAAAAAAATAAAATTTGAAATAATAATTTTCATGATAAATTTGAATAATGACAAACCCTTACAGAAGTGAAGTCCTCATTTTGAAGATCCGTACATTGTAGTAACATATCAACTTGCAATTCGGTTAATGTAACTGGAATTTTATCGTCAAAATATTCATGTGCTAATGAAGGCAAAAGGTCTAAAATCTGTACACATAATATATCATACAAAAATTAGTAAAATCTCAGATTAAATTAAACACCAAATACAATATAATATACCATACCATACCATAATATCATACAATATAATGTTATTGTTGAAGAACCTACCACGTGAAATTCAACCAGACCGTTTGTATAATCTTCAAGGCGTTTCATATCATAAGGAGATAATAATTCCACTTGTTGCTTTGTCTTATTTGAAATTATGCTACCATAAGTTTTATGAAAATACATATTAGTTTTATGATATAAAATGTATCAACATTAATAAAAATAAAATGTAATTTAATATGACATCTACCTCTTTGTGAGTCCCTTATTAAGCTTGTGGACCCAAGAACCAAGAAGCCTCCTAAACCTCTTCCTGAAATCTGAAAGCATTTCGCAAAATCTTAAATTATCGAATCATAAATAATCGTAAAAATACCATCTTTTTTACGATGAAAAAAATATTTAGATACCATGATAAAAAGGCTCAAGAAATCCACATTGACTAGACTCTGGAACTTCAATACGATCACAATTTATCTGCTTCAAAACCATGCATGTATGCTCTCCTGTCACAGAACTCTACAAAAATAAAACAAATTCAATTAAAATAACGTAAATTAATACACTGTCCAGTTAAAACAACAATAAAAAAGAGACTTAACTGGAATTTGGCTGATATAAAAAGGATAAAATCGGTGTTTCTTCCAAAAATTAAAGAGGCCTTGAGTTAGGCCAAAAAAACCTCCTAAATAATGAAGTTTTTCGGGGCGCCTTTTGTGTAAATGTATAAGGAGTGGAGGCAGGTCCGCTCTTGGTTTTATATTTTCTTCCAACAATGAAGCCTACAAACAAATTTATTACCATTAAAAGATCATATTATATTCATAGAAAGTCCTAAACATAGAACTTAATGTAATTTTTTTGTTCAATTATTATTTATTTATATGATTGTTAATTTATTAATTTTACCATTTCAGCGGCTGCAAAATGCTCCATTTTTCCTTCATAGTACCTTCACGTTTATACATTCATATATAATTACCGTTTATTATAATAAGCAATTAACTGAACAAAAGCAACTAAATATAAATTAAAAAAAAAATGTACCTTGTTAGAAGCTCCACAGCAGCTGAACCATATCCAAGCTGAAATAACAACAATCAACACAAAATCAATTATTTCAAACAATTCATACAAAAATAGATTTAGTCTCACAAAAATAATTATTAATTATTTTATTTAAATAAAAGAAATACCCTTAGAACGCTTGGATGCACAACAATGCGCACAATTCTAGCGCCAGAAAGAGTTGGAAAAACACCATCTCTAAATTGTTCGCAAAATTTCCATGGAATTTCATCCCCAATTGGATATCTCCCTCGACTCAGACTTTCAATTGCCGATTCCGTTGATATTTGCCCTTCCAAGCAAACCTAATCAAATAATTAAAATTAAACAATCAAAATAAAAAAAATAGTTAATTTGATTATATATATGCAAAATAAATGTAGAAATGGAAATTGGTCTATAAAATGAGAACCTGAATGACGCATAAAATATCTGGTAGTTCACCTTTCGTCTCATCAAAAGGGCCTACACAAATAAAATGAAAGAAGCACAATAATTAATATAACTTATACATAGTAAAATTAGCTTAGATAATTATGAAATTATTAAAAAACGAAGGTATACCAAGCAAGACAAACAAGTGATGAGCTGGTGCATCCGCCATTAACTGCAAATCATTTGGGGAGTTTTTGTAGTGTGAAGCCACATATAGTGCCATCATTCTCTGCAATAAATTAGCACAAATCAAGATTAAGAAATATAAATTAATAAAATAATAAAGTTAAAATAATAAGGTAAAAAAAAATTACCTTCAAGAAAATCTCACTCCCCTTGTGATAAGAAAAGAGAATGTCACGATTCACATAGTAAAGATCGCATTTCTTCGGATCAGGCAACCTGACAGTAAATAAATAAAAACAAATTTCAGTGGCAAATTAACGAAATCTAAAAGAGAAATTATAACATTAAGAAATATAAAACATCAAACCTAGAAATATGAGGAATATGATTAGCAACATCCAAACAAAGCAATCCATTCAGCGAGGACTCAACTGGATCACCAGGCGCGTATCTTATCGACTCATTCAATTCAATCTTCTTAAAAATCCTCCCTAATCATAATTAATCAATCCCCAATTAACAAATAATTCCACCTTTTTATAAAATTCACCAAAGAAAATAAACAAACAAATAAATAAATAAATAAATAATAAACAATAATAAATAAAAAATAGTAAAGTATAAGTAATAAAGAAATACCAAACAAATAATAAATAAATATAACAAATAAATAAACAATTTGAATAAATAAAAAACAAATTAATTAATTAATTAATCGAGTGACCTGAGTTTGTCTCTAGGCTCTGGGACTGGAGTTGTTCTAGAAGCCTCAGCGACAAAGACCATCCCGTCCCTTCATATCCATTCACAGTAGACGACAAAAACACAAGATAAGGCCCCAGCATTGATTTCACAATCGGCAGCGGAATCGCAGCCGCCTCGTCTATCACCAACAGGTTTGCCTGGGAAATGGCTAGTTTCGCCTTCTCGCTCGGCATTATATACTGTCAAACGATTAAAATAATAATTAATAATTGTAATAATAATTGTTGTGAATTGAGTTTGTGAAAGGGATTTGATTTTTACTTGGATTTAATAATTGTAATAATAATTGTTGTGAATCGAGTTTGTGAAAGGGTTTTGATTTTTACTTGGATTCTTTGGCGGTGCTGTTTGCGGATGTCGATCTCAACGGTGGCTTTCTTCATCTCTGGATCTTTGCTTTGGATCACGTCATAATGTAAATGCTCCTGTGTATTTTTGTAAGTTATGAATTATTATTTATTATTATTCAAGTCTCGCAAATAAAATTAGATTTTTAGAGAATAAATACTTTGTATTCAAGTGCGTTAAGTCCCTTGCACACAAACTCAAACAGAGTCTTCAGGTTCTCAGGACTTGGAGCCGTCACAAAAATACTCGAGTACCTAAAATTTCAACAAACAACACACTCAATTAATTCAATACTCTAAACAAACACCACCAAAATTAATAATAATAATAATAATAATAATAATAATAATAATAATAATAAAATTACCCTGCAGCGACAGCACCAGCAATAGAAAGGCCAAGAGCGGCCGATTTTCCTCTGCCTCGAGCCGCCAGCAAGGCGACTGTGCCTCTTAGTGTTTTATCAAATATCGCGTCCAAAAAACTTATCACACCTGTCGCCTGATTTATTATCAAATAAGTTAATTAGTTAACATAACACTCAAGAGATACATGAAATTATTTAAATGACGTTAGTTACAAAGTAATTTATACCTGATCCATAGTGCAGCATTTACCGATTAGTTGGCCCATTGGGAAAGCCTCGCGCAATTGCTCTTTCAAATCCGGCAGCTCTCTCTCTCTTTCTGACAACCCCTCCCGGTCCTTCAAATAAACAAAGAAATTAAATTAACATTAGTATGTATCATTTTGAATATATCTATGATATTTTTATTTTTATTTTTATTTTTACCTCAGAGAGAGAAACTGGCTGGATGGAGCGAACGTGAGAGGAAATTGGGAGAATGTTAAGCTCGTCGTCCATTACAATGCATGATTTGCATGAAGCGAGTGAGAGAAGAAGTCTCTCATTAAATCTCGCTGTTACTTGAGTGTGTGACTCTGTTCTGAATCTCTGATGTACATCCTGTAATATCATTTTTTTTCAGAATTTAGAAATTTGAAATATATATTAATGATAACTGGACAAAGAGAGAGAAACTGACCATGACCATAGTGTAGAGGCTAGTGAGAGAGGGGAGAGAATGGAGCATTAATATAATTAAGCCTCCACCTTCAACTGTCTCTATGGTTCTTGCGAGCACATTAGGTGTCAGGGCCTCAAAATCCTGCATTATCACAACAATCAATTGATATACCATTTTCAATTTTCAACAAAAAATACATAATTCCCTATCATTAATCATCAAAAAGTGAGGGAGAAATGAAGACGAACCTGAAGAATGCACATGGAGAATGTCTTTCCAAGAATTCTTTCGGAATCTTTGTAATGACAATAAGTTATATCTGTTGTTGCTAAGAAGAGCGTATAATTGTCCGCCAACTCCGGGTCCAGCAACCCTCTGTCTATCATCTTTTTCACTTGCTTCTTCTGCTTCTGTTTGTGACTGTTCAAAAATAAATGAAAGGAAAACTCTGAGAAATTGTGAATAATAATGTCATAATGAGAACTTGGTAGCATTTATTGAGTTTTTCCTACCTGCTGATCTCAAGCTCGCCTTTGTAGCACCACAATATTTTGCAGCTGGATTTTAAAGCCGCATGCTTCAACATAAGATTGAGATTCGGAATCTGTATTACATCAAAAGTTCAAATACGTAATTTCATAGATGATGAATAGCATGTTGTTGATTATAAATATAGGAAACTCGACCTGGTAGCATGATTTGTCGCCGATAATGAGAAAGAGGGAGCGGTGCCTGAGCTTGACTCCATTCTCTATCAAGGTCCTTATTCTCTCGTCCACTTTCTTCCTCATTTTGATGCTCTGTTCTAACGATTCCTCCTTTCAACTTTCACGGCGGGCGGGCGGGCGGGCGAGCGGCAAGAGAAGACTTAAATAGACAGACGGAAGTAGAAAGGTCGGCGACGGCGTAGGGTTTAACGGCGCGCCGTCTATTTATATTCAGGGTTTTTGTTTTTATTGTTTCCTTTTCTAACATTGCCTTGGCCCTTGTTTGATTACGTTTTTGATAAAATCAAACTATGATTAGATTTTGGGCTTTAAATTAACATTGGCCTTAACAAAACTAGGATTAAATTTCAATAAAGAAATGCCATGACTAAATTTACATGGGCCTTAACAAAACTAATTAAATTTCATAAAAAGCTAGGACAAAATTGTGGGCCTTAAATTTACAATGCCTTTAGTCGGTCTATACAGAGGGGCAATTTCGTAATTCCGACAGAAAAAAAAACATAGAAACCTGTTTCAAATCAAATCTCATTCTAGCTAGGGTTTATTTCACGATCTTTGTAGAAATCCTAGCTTGAAAATCTATCGAAGTTGATAATGGCGCTTCGAATTCAGGTTAAGCGTGTTGTTTATAATTATTCCAGATTCATTTTTGCGGTATTTGCTGCTTGATTTCTCGTACATAGTAGTTCTTAGGTTCTGTATCGAATTTTTGGTCGCCGTTTTGTTTATGTTGTTGCTATTCATTCTCTTTTTTTGTTGTTATATGTTTTTGCTTTTGTATTTCAGATTTTAAGTTTAACGATTTGTTTTATTGACATAAATTAGAATTATGTTTTCATTTTTTACTGTTCCAATACTCAACGTTATCGATTCGTAGGTTTCAGATGCATTTTATAGACTAGATTTAGGTTCTGGTTTCTTAAGGATCAGTTTATTTGAAGTTAAATATTGTTTTTCGTCTCCTTTTTATGTTACATTGATGCATTTTATGCTTCTGTATTTTGAGTATATTGCATTATCGTTTTCTTTTGCATAATTTTAATTGAATATTTTGATCCTCTGAACATCTGAAAGTCTATTATTAGTACTTAAAACCCTAATTTCTTTTTATTTTATAGTTCAGTCCCTTTTTCACTCAAATATGCTTCTCTTAGATTTTCTATTGTAGTTTCCTGTCCTGACATTTAACTTGTTACTGTTAACTTTTCTCTTACAGTATTAATGGTAAGTATTACTTTTTTGAATTATTTTTTGGTAGTTTTGTTTTTTATCGTTTTGGCTAGTTAAACTTCCTCTCGACTTTAGTCAAAGTATTAATGATAAGTCCTAATTTTTGGAATTGTTTTTTGGTATTTTGGTTTTGTACGCTTTTGGCTAGTTGAAGTGCCACTTGTTGTACCATTTTGCCATATACAGAGTCCACCTAAACTTTGTGAACTGATTATTTTAGTATCAGTTGATTTTCACAGGTGGTAAATTTAAAGTTTAAAAGTAACGATTCGTTTAAGGTTTTTTCTTATAATTTTTGTTTGCTTAAGTTTTGTGTCATTGTAATGGTATTATTTATATTACTCGATTTTGATTTAGTCCAAACTTTGTAAATTATATGCGGAAATGATGAGAAGTTAGATCTGTTAAGTTAATTTCTCATTAACTAATAGCATTTCAAAAAGAATTTTTTTTTTCTAATAATCTGTTTTTTTTTTATTTTTCAATTCTCCAAATTGGTTATTAATTTGTTGATTAACGAAGTAATTTATTTTAATAGAGTCTTTATGAAATATCAGTCTTATGCATCAGGTGCAAAATCAATCATGATTTAATTTAATTAGGATGAATTCCAATTAGATATCATTAGTTTAGCTCTGGTTATTTCATTATAATTCATATTCTTATTAGCTCTTATTCATTTTTTCCTTTATTCTGACAGAATCTCAAAGATGTGGAGGGCTCTCTGTTTGTTGTCAAAAGGTAATTGCATTAATTTTTTACCAAACTTCTTAAATTTTTACCTTTGAAATAAAAATATGATGTTTTTTAATCTAATCCCACAAATTTTAATATTTTTTCAGGACTAAACAGCCCAGGTTTCAGTTGATTGTCATGAACAGGCGCAACACAGGTGCCAAAATAACCTATTTTTTTATTATTTCCCTTCAAAATACTTTGTATCTATTTAAATTTACAGTTTTTTATTTTTTTGAAATGAGCAAATAATTTGGTGGAACATTTATTGGGAAAATTAGAATTTGAAATGGAAATGCCGTATTTAATGTATAAAAATATGATAAAGATGTGAATGGAATCTGGTTTTACCAGCCTCATTGCTGCCAGACTGTCTTTTATCTTTTTAATAGGTTTTTATTTTTCTTCCTTTTTTTATATTTTTTTATAATTTGGAAAATACCAAATTAGTAGACTAAATAATTTTTTTTAAGGTTATTAATTTCATATAGAAAGGCTCCACCAAAACGCAAGCTTTCATCAAGCAAAAGGTACTGAGATTCATTTCCCTACATTTTAGATTAATTTCTATTATTAGCCATTGCATTTTTTTTTTAATTGGTTTAAAAATTAATCTAAAAATAGCAGTCCATATGACAGGTCGTTTTTTCAGACCATGTTTATAGGTGTACTACTATCTTAAGCAAAAATTATCCTAAAATAACTATTTTTTAGCCATTGTGCTTATTTATGTCATACCATTTGTTAGCTTAGTTTCATTTTTTCTTCTTTCTTAATTTTACAATATACAGGTATATTTCAATTAAATTAAATTATTTTTCCTAGTCTCCCTTTTATTTTATTTTTTGCAAAATCATATAGATGCTCATTCAATTTTCTTCTTTTTCTGATTTTATAATGAAATTGAGCCATTGTGCTTATTCAAACCATTCGATTTCTTTGTTTTTCTTTCTATTCATTGTAATCACATGAAAAACTCTCTTCAGATCTCTTCTTTCTTTCTCCTTTCTTTTCGGATTTTTCACAGGTAGTAGAAACTCACACACTTAAATTCATCCTTAATTAAATTATTTTTATTTTTTTTTAATTAAAAAAGTGAATTTGGAGAACTGGAACTTGCCATTTATAAGTTTTTTGCGTAATTTTACAGAGGTCGTAAAAGTTTTGAGCCGCTATAATGATTTATTTATTTTACATGATTTTGGTTTAGTTTAATTTGTGTAAAATTTTTGGTGGAAACGATGAAAAGTTACAATCGTTAAGTTAATATCTCATTAAGTAATGAGCTAAATGTATTTTACATATAAATATTATGATCCGCTATTTTAATTTCCTTACTAAATTTTCTCATTTATTTTATTTATTCTTCAAATAAAATCTTTTATATGTCTGCTGATCTGCATTATAAATTCTTCTGCAGAAAATTTTGAGGATTTATTTATCTCTTTTTTACGCTTATTACACTATGACTTAAAAATAATATAAGCTTCTCATTTGAACTTCATTTTGATTTCATTTTGATTCTCTACTGTTTGGATATTTTAATTAATAATAGTAGATGTATGTTCTGAAGTCTTTTATATTTTTAATTTAGGTTGATTTTGATTGGATGGTGATTGGTCTTCGGTGTCCAGAGAATTCCATCAGATGAGCAACATTCAGAAAGGTACCAAATTTATTGTTATCTTACACTTCAGTCCTTTTTCATTGCAAATGCATAATAGGTATGTAGTTTTTCTGTTTTCTCATTTTTTTTCATAGCATGGTAATTTGGTCTGAAACATCATTTGGCTTAATAATACCACTTGTTGTACCCAAATTTTGCCAAAGAACAAATTTCTATCCATAACTTTATCTGCTGATTATTCTAAAATCAGTTGATTTTCACAGATGGTACATTTAAGGGTGAATTATCTTTGCTTTATTTGTTATATAGTGGAAACAATTATGATGCATCATTTTGATAAAAGATCCTAGTTTTGTTTTACTTCATTTACCAAGTTAAATTGTTATTGATTTGATATGGATCTTCGGATGAGTTATATTTACATATCTGTTGAATTCCATTACAGGTGCTTAAGCTTCATCCAAGGGTTGAGATTTATCACTGGAAATGTGTTGGCACCAATCAGGTTATTTTTTATGATTTATCCTTTTCCATTCAACAAGTACTTTCTTGCTTAAATAGTATTTTATTGTTTGGTTTTTATTAATACTGTGCATTGTTTTAACTAATTTTTCGATATTTATATCATATTTGTTTAATTTCTTGGCATGCAGGATTTTGAAGAATAGTTTTGCTTACATCATATTGTCCCGATGTCTATTTCATTCTTTCACTAATTTCTTTCTTCTTTCGAAAGTATTATGTGAGGCCTTTGCTGTTTTGAGTGGACAGTGTTAAGGACTGTGTTGAACATTTCAATGGACTGTTGGTTTAATCGTTTAGGACTGTGTTAAACCAATTCTTGTTTGATAGATATGATTAAATTGCTTTTTTAGATTGACATAATTTTCTTTTTTAGATATACACTTTTGTAAATTAAACTCAAAATGATTTTAATTGAAGCAAACTGAACTGTTAAACATGCTAGGAGTTAATTAGTACTGTAATATCAAAAAATAAATTTGTGAGAAGCCCATTCGCTGAATTACTATAAAAACGTGTTTGGTATGTATTGAAATAAATATGCTCCTGGTATCCCAAGAATTTGTTAGAATCCTCTGGAATGTAGCCGAATCTTAGATGATTCTTCCTTCGATCCATCGGAATCTAACAGAATCTTAGTAGATTCTCCTTTGAATCTATCGTAATCTTTAGAATAACAGCGGAATCTTTTTGGAATCTTTTTCGGAATCTATCATAATCTTCGAAAATAACGGCGGAATATTTTTTGAATCTTACGGAATCTTCTGGAATCCATCAGAATCTGTGAAAATAACGGCGGAATCTCATTGGAATCTATCGGAATCTTTTAGAATCTAACTGAATCTGAAACGGCAGAATCTTTGGGATCTGTATGGAATCTCTTGGAATCCATAAAAAAGACGGCGGGATATTCTTGGAATCTAGAGGAATCTGACAGAAACTTTTGGAATCTCTTGGAATCTAACAGAATACTGGGCTATCCAGTTAGATCTAACAAAACTAAAGGGAACATGTCACTAACATTTAATTTATCTGAATCAAACAAACAAGTCAAATATCAAATACAAACCAACAAAAATTAAAAAAAAGTAAAATCACACAGCAGCTCTACAAGTTCAAGTCCAGAAAACATCAATACATAATTACACTCAAAAAAAGGGGAGCCAAGTCAACTCCCCCTCAAATTAAACACAAATATTATTACATAAACTACCCTAATAAGTACCACAAACCGGTACAACAACAACCATTCATTAATCTCAGTTTCATTTTTCGCTTCGGTTGAGCTGAATGAGAGGAGACCTTGGAATCATACTCGGTTTCGGCTCTTTTGAAGATACATAAGGATTTATCCACATTCTCTTTCAGACTTGCTTGTCATAATTAAACCAACATTCACAACAAATTTTTGAAAATTAATTGATAACAATATACTAAATTAGAACAAATTTATAAAACTCCTAATACTATTACTTACTTTGAATTTGTGCTAGAATATCATCGTTACTATTTGATATCTCCTCATTTGAAGAGGCACGTGCAGATGCCACCTCAGCCTCGAACACAATCGCATCTCTGAATAAAGAAATTTACAATATTAATCAATATTTTCATAATTTCCTATATATTTAAGGGTATAAATGAAAACATTTGTACAATACTGTCATGTCAAGAGGGAACCATTGTTAGCAATAGTACAATCAAATGACATTAAACAGGGAATAATAAATATTTCCAGTTTCATCAAAACATAAATGAAATTCTGCGAGATTACAGGGTTAAAAATGAAAAAAATACAAAGTTTTAAACAGTACACCATTGTTCAAGGAGAGTTTCGAGTCTGCAATGGATCTTGTATTTGAGAAAAAAAATAAAAAAAATAAAAAGAAAACGTACT
Source organism: Juncus inflexus (assembly GCA_024447665.1). Taxonomy (NCBI): domain Eukaryota; kingdom Viridiplantae; phylum Streptophyta; class Magnoliopsida; order Poales; family Juncaceae; genus Juncus; species Juncus inflexus. The sequence continues at coordinate 10,832,007 of JAJHPC010000018.1, forward strand.
TCCTTATGAACTTTAATCCCCATTAGCATCAATATCTCAAGTTCCACCCATGAATCACGTCTTCTTCAAAAGAGGGATGAGCAAAAACGAGAGTTCAAATAAAAATATTAATTTACCAATATTATGAGAAAAACCCTTTTAATAATTAATGAAAACCTTACAACGCATGTTGAGCAGCTCCTCGTCGAACTTTAATCACCATTCATTGTTTTCCTCTCCTTCACAAACATCATCTCCTACACAGACACAAACAATTTAATCATCACTCGTTCAATTTACAAATTTCTTAAGTAATTTCAATGTAAAACAATGAAAAAGTTTAATCATCACCTATTCAATTTACAAATTTATAGTAATTTAGATATAAAGCAATGAATGTACAGCTTGACAAATAAGATTGTTGTATGCGGCAAGTTGGCTATTTATCATGCATATGCTGTTTATTTATCACGCATATGCTCCTAATTATTCATGCATAATTACATGATTCATGTTCTTTCGTGCGTGTAACCCTAATATCGAAGCTTAATTATTGCTCAATGTTGGCTGATTTGGCCCATCTGCAACTTTTGTTTGGAAATATCTTCTATTATTGAATTTTCTTTTGAAATACCTCATTAATTATGTCAGTTCGTAATGAATTTTCAAAGCCTGTTAATGTACAAGAATAAACAAGAATATCTAATTCGTCATGAATTTTCAAAGCCTATTAAGGTCCAGAATAAACAAAAATATCTAATTCTGGATTTAATGAAAAACCGGCAATTCGATTCGTGGTGTTTTGGTATCAGATATTTCTAAGAGAATTTAATTTCCAATTTAATTAAAAAGTTAATTAAACCCCTGGTTTCTTTTAAGGTGTTTTGCAGTTTGAACAATCTTTTCTCTAACTTTATGATTTCTATTGTGTATTTTTAGAAATTTATACAGTAATAAGTCGTGTTTTTCTTCAGGCTAGATTAATCGGATCCACCTAAGAATGTTTCAAAATCAACTTTTGGGCATCAAAGCAGTGGAATTCTTGCTAATAGGCCCTTCAAATAAACTTTAGGCCAACAAAATAATGGAAGTTATACCAATAGGCCCTTCAAATTCAAATCAGTAAATGGCCCCAACTTGCTTCCTCTCTCTCTCTCTCTCTCTCTCTCTCTCTTCTGCCATCATTTCTTCAATGGTAGTTATTTCATAAAGTAAATATATCATGACTCAATTATTTAAATATTAATCAATTCACTTTTGTTCAATTCAGTTTTCCAGACCTCAAGCTGTATTCTGTATTCTATCTTACCAGTCCGTACCGCATCATTCTGGGCCAATGTCAGCCTAAGGTTGTTGTCTTCTTATTTTTTGGTAATTTTAATATTCATTTTTCTATTCTTATATTTTCTTTTCTATTATTATGCATGAATAACACTATAAACTTTGAACACTTCAATTTTTAAATTTGTTGTTTTTGAGTCATGACTTGCCAAATCGAATTGTATCTCACCATCTCTCTCTGAATCCTCTTCAGTAGGTACATAAAAGATTTCTAAAATCCTAATTAAACCATTGTGTATATTCAGATTTATGAAACCCTAAATCTTGAGTAAAAAATAAAAAATATTGGTTCAATAGTTCATTTTCACTCTGTTGTTCTCTCTCTTCTAAAGTGCCCTAAATGAGATAATTTTAGAGATGTTGCAGCTTCCTAACTAAGGTAATGCCAAATACATCTCTCAAAAAAGAAAATTAAATAAACCTTTCTAAAAAAACCTAAAGTATGAAATTTACCTCTTCAGAACTATTAATACCATTTTTACCCCCTCAACTGTTAAAAATTTCAAATGCATGTGACAAAAATTAACTTTTTAAATCTCAATTTCAATTTTCAATTGCTGGTATAACTTGAATTATTTTGCAATAAACAAAAACGCATTCAACATGACCTTAATTTCTGTATATTCACAATGTGCATTTAGTAAATCACACAAAAATTGTTGGGTACATTCAGTCAATAAAAGAAAATTGTCTAGTTTCTCTTTACCTTGATCAGTTAATGCATACATTTTTCATGTGTAACCAAGAATCTTGAATATTGGTGGAAACTAAAAGTTAAAGTATTAATATGCCCGTAAAGAAAAACTTGGAACTTCATTTTGTGGTAAGTTAAATTTTTTATATCAAAATTTATATTTTACTTCAAATTTTAAAATTCTAGCTTTGGAAGCACCAAGTTAAGTCAAATAAATATTTCTTGCTAATACATATTTTACTTCAAATTTTAAATTCTAGTACATATAGTCTAATATTTTTATTTTGCTTCAAACATATGGATCTGTTATTTTTAAAAACAATATTTAATTAAGTCGTGATATTGGTTTTAATCTAAAAAATCCGAGCATGAAGGAAAATACCAAATTATTTCATGATAATGTTTCCACTTTCTCATAGCTTTTTTATTGATAATAGGATTAGTGTGAGATGTTCAACAAGATAGTTATTCATAATTCTCATCCTACTTAATAACACAATATTTGGTGTTTATTAGAGTAAGAGAATGCAACGATCATTTTTTGTTACAAATATTATAATATATATTATGTGCTCATTAGAAAAATAAATTATTATATGGTGATTCAATATGTGGTGCACGACATAAGATTTGAATCACAATGATAGAAGTGTTTATGGGAAATTGTCTCTATCATTTTATAACATTTTGATTATTTAGATTTAGACAAAATCTAGTTTATTGAATGTATATTCTATATTGTCCTTTTTTTTAATAAACATAAGATTATTTTATTCATTTTCATGCTTTTGGTGATGTCTTGTATGAATTTATTTATTTATTTTCTTTTTCTACATCTAACATCCGTTCTTTGTCAGTGCAATTTATTGGAGACTGTTATATCAAGCAAGATATTTGATGAAAAGAGGAATAATTGATTAATATATTTTTTGTTAATTACAAAAAAATTATTGTTTTACAATTTCATGAAATTATACTTTATAACATGATCAAACTGGTCCATTTATATTGACCGTAGGTACAATTTCCTCTCCAAAATTACTGAAAAATCTTCTTTAAAATATTAAGAAAATAATCCGAAAAATCTTCTATAAAAATAATTAACTATTTCGTTGTTCTTTTTCATCTTTTTAAATGCACTCCAGAGCATTGTAAGTCAAATTGCAAATTTCTATGGTATTTATAGTTTTACCAGGTATATATATATATTGACATTTTGGAAGGCACATGTTTCCCTTGTTTTTTAACGGCTTGGGTCAGCTACTAATTTATGTTATTTTGAAAAAAGGACACTTTGATATTGAGTTTCAAATTAGATGGAAATGAAGATATTTTGATATACAAACTAAAAGTATGAAAATCAGATGGAATTTATCATATAAACCATTGTGATTTGTTTTTCAAACAAAGCCCAAGAATAATGTTTTAAGTTTCCTGCCATATAGACATATTATGGCATATGCAGAATAATATTTCTAGTAATTACTAACCTTAAATCAAAGCATTCCAATCCATTGTCAGAAAATCTCATGACAGAAATCAAGGCATACCAACTCATGGCCATCCATTCTCTGAAATTAGGAAGGAAACAAATATTAAATAAATGTATTTAACAAAAATATTTTTTTCAAAAATTATGAAGTTTCTATTGTACCAATTAGAGGAAAAACAAATGAAACATAAATAATTAAGAAAAAGTAGTACCTATTAGTAGGAAATTCACGTAAAACAATATCAAGAACTTGAAGGCTGCAAGTTCTATCACCACTTTGAACATCCTCTCTCCTACACACACAAACAAATAAATCAAAGATTTAATTATAATATAATTGAGCCAAAAAAAGATAAAATTAACTTGATAATAATATATATAAGAAGAACCTTTGTTGAGTATCACAATATTCATCATGATTACTTTCTCCAATTTTCCCTCAGTATCGATTGATTTTCCTAGCAAAAAAAGAAATGGAATAAGTAACCAAATTAATAAGCAGATACTAGAACTTAATACAACAAATATGACTGGCACTATGCATGTACTTAGAATATATTATTAAAATGCCTGAATCATTATGAAAGATACAATTTCTTTTCTGATATAGTTTATTGCACACCCAACAACTATGTGAGTGAATTTCAATTGCTTTTGACTAGGAGTAAGACACGTAAAATATAATAGTTTTGACACAAATTCGAAATTAAAACCAATCAATCAAGCCTCAATTTTGTAATCAAACAAATTTTTAAATAGGCTCCTGATGAAAGAGAGGCTCGCTTGGCCAAAAAGGGGGTACAAAAAGAGTATATATGAATTGTAAAACAATGTATAAATAAAACGGAGACCAAGTATGAACATTGTAGAAAATTAAAAGGAAAAAGGAAAACTGACCTTTTATGTATCGTGCAATGCAATAATAGGCTCCTGATGACCTGGCAATATACATCTTTTGCATAAGCGCCCTTCAATCAATTTCCCTCGCAAAATATCATAAAAAAAGAAATGGAGCAAGTTATGCCAAGTAGATAGGAGAAACTTTACAGAAATATATCAATTGATACTTGGAGAATTTTATGTCAAATTAGGGCCAAATTGTAGTGCAAAGTAAGCTGTTAATTGAGGTATTAGAATGTGTTTTCAAATAATTAACTTCTTGTGATAGATGCAATTTTATTTCCTATGTAATTTATTACCATATCCAATAACTAGGTGAGCGGGAAAGGCATAAAGCCACTTTAAAAAAAAGGCTACAAACTACATGGATTTCAATTGGTTCTAAAGAGGAACAAGATACATAAATATAGGATATTTTACTATAGAATTATATAAAAGAAAATAATTTTCACAGAAAGGAAATAGTTTAAAATTATAATATATTTTTTCAAAGGACTATATTTTTATGAAAGATGCAATTTTATTTCAATCATAATTCATTACCATATCCAAGAACTATGTGAGTGGAAAAAGCAGCACAAAGCCACTTTAAAAAAAACTCACATAGAAAGTGAACAGGCAACAAACTACAAGGATTTCAATTGCTTCTAACAAAGAGAAACAAATAAAAATAAAAGATTTTATAATTAAATAATGCAATAGAGAATAAAAGAAAATATTTTGAAACTATTATATATTTTTCAAATAACTATATTTTTATGAACGATGCAATTTTATTTCCAACGTAATTCATTACCATATCCAACAACTATGTGAGTGGAAAAAGCAGCACAAAACCACTCTAAAAAAAACTCACATGGAAATTGAATATGCAACAAACTACACAGATTTTAATTGCTTCTAGCAAAAATAATTAAATTATGTAATAGAAAATAATTAAAAAAAAAAAACATGAGTACTGGTGGTGCTTGAGGGAGAAAACCAAATATAGGGAAAAGAGAACGATACTTGTTATGTTTCTCCTCATATCTAACTATATATTTTCCAAAAAGACTTTTTTTCGAAAATCTGAAAAACATACATTGAATTTGAAATTTTTTCCAAACCCAAAACAATTAAGTAAAAACAAAGAAAATAAAAAGCAGAAGCGAAACCTAAGCAGTACCAATTTGCCATATTGAGAAAAAAAGGAATTACCACTCTGCTGCTACAGATGGAATGTTCGTCCAGAAAGAAAGAAGACTGTCAATGTACAGATCCGACTAATCAATATCAATCCTCCTCGCCTAGAATTTGGGTTTTGGGGGCGATTGATCCTCCTCGTCTAGGGTTTGGGGCCGATCAATCTTTACAGTCTAGGGTTTAATCGATGGAGAGATAGGGGAAGATGAACAACGGCTCTGCTGGACGAAGGGGTTTAGGGTTTCGATTGGAGAGATGAACAACCCCAACGGATCTATTACTATTAGAATGAATGAGAGAGAGACTTCGCCTCTAAGCTAAGCAACGCAAGCAGCAGGGAGCGGGGAAGAAAGGCGGTGGAAGCTTTTTATTTTTGGGCTTAATTTAAGCCCGCTAGATTTTCCATCAGTATTAATATTCTTCAATTTGATACAAATTTAGATTTACCATTGCGTATTGCAATTCCTCCTCTTCTTTGTATTGTGAGTGACGCGTTCACATTTTTATTCTTGTTTGCTCTTTTAGTGACGTGACAACGGATAACTAAACGAATTACCGATAAAATAATGAATCCATGATGAAATGTACGTTTTTGTATAACCAACTAACTAGCATAATTCTCTTTTCCAACCAGGAATAACTCAAACAGAGAACAAGGCAAGGCACAAAAAAACACCAGAAACAAGTTTCCACACCAAAGATTTACCTAGCTAAATTCAACATAAAATAAGCTTAGCTAACTACCAACAGTACATAACAATTTCCCTACACCAATTACGAGTTACAGCCTGATTCCCAAACATACGAACACGATCTCAATCCACAGTAAAAACTGAAACACATTAAAAAGAAAAAAAAAGACTTACAAAGTGAAACTCCAAACTGACTAAATAGTGCTCATTCAATAAAACATCTGTTTTATTCATTCTATCATTCACCTAATGATGTATTCTACCTTCAAGAAGATTGATGAGAACCAAACTGCCCGCATTCACGTTAGGGTTTCAGAAGGTTAGTATTTTGCCTCCACTCAAATCCATAAGAGAGGTGAAGCTCGAGAGGAACTCGGGTCATATTAGACTTGCACCCTTTACATATCCACAATACAAGTCACAAAGAGAGGAAAGAAAAGGGAGAAAAGAACAAGCACAAAAATAAAAGCAAGAAGACAGAACAGAGAAGACGAGGGAGAAAGTTTGACTCAAGAAACAAATGAGAGACAAAATGAACAAAATCAATAAACGATGGACTAAAATAGACTTTTCTTAAAAAATACTATTCTTACACTCATTTTCGAATTCAAACCCAAAATGTATCTTCGAGTTTCATATGTATTTAACGAGCACAACCACTAGACTTCATAATAACAGCAATAAAATTAAGTTGATCCAAGTTCAACATATACTCTACTTGCATAACCTGTAAACTTTATAGCACAAACAAAAACTTAACCACATAGTTAACCTGCATAATCTCTAAGTTCACAATCAAAAACAAAAGCAAAGTTGAAAGCAAATTTACTTTCCTCAATCAAAAATAGAACTAAACTTTGTTGCATCAAACTCTTCATAATAACCCTCATCATTGCATAAGACAATTTTTCCTAAAGTTTTGGCACTCTCCATTACAAACCGAACTAGTTCCTTCTCTATTGGATATCCCTTAAAGGCATACATCTTAAACTCTTTCAAGTTCTTGTGTTGGAGATTGAAAGACTCAGGCCGCTCATCTACCTCAAATAATTCTGCATCAGTTTCCATCTTTCCAATCTACAATTGAGAGACAAATCTCATTAATATTATATGCAAAAAGTACAATAAAATAAAAATACACAATGTTTGAGATCTCCCTGAAAATAAGAACTACCTTTATTTCAAATGTCTCCAAGAATGGTGCCGCTTCAAGAATTAAAGCAATCCACAAAGGATTGCAAATCTCAGGTAAACTCTCAAGAGTGAAAGCTTCAATAACTAGATGCTTTAGTTTCCTAAACGAATCTGAAGCTGAACATCGCTCTGGTGCGAGCCAAACCTAGAGAACAAGAACAAAGAAAATTGATTTTCAAAATATGACTACAAGATAGCATTCAGATCAGCGAAATGAAACGAAATTGATTTTCAAAATATGACTACAAGATAGCATTTAGATCAGAGAAATGAAACGAAATTGATTTTCAAAAGACTAACTAACCTCTTCACCTTCAAAGAACAGAACAAGGGTCTGCAAACAAGGAAAAAAGGAAGAAAACTGATCCAATCCATATATTGCATCAACACAACCAAATCCCAACCTCAAGTATTTTACGCTCGGATTCGGTTCTCCATCCGCCACAAATAAACTGTTCGAAATGTTCAAACTTTCAAGTTTGGGAGCAGAAACTATCTCAATTTCCCCTGAACAAAAATTATTCTCACAATTTATTTCCTTTAGGTGCGAAAAGGGTGCATCTATTCTCATCACACCATCAAACTCACATTCCATGAGAGAGAAAATTTCCAGATTCAAGCAACCCTTGATCAGGAGCTCAAACCTACTTTCCTCTAATTTTAAGAACTCTGCCTTATCTTTTCCTTTTTCTTCTCTCTCGTAAAATACAACTTCGCTTAAGGTTAATTCTTTGAGGGACCTAAATGCGAGAAATCCAGGATGAGGAAACAGAGCACAACAATAAAGATGCAAACTTTGCAGAGAATCTCCGAGTCCATCAAGGGAATCTAGTGGGAACTTTGTATATTCATCACTGTGAACCCAGAGTCCAAACTGCTCCAATTTAGAACCAAAAGCATTTAATACACACTCATCTAAAAGGGGCTTATGAGTTGTGTTAAAATACTTCAAATCTATGAAGAGGCTTTTTATGAAAGGGTTGGCATGTGGACCCAATAAATTTTGTATGGTTTTTATAAACTCAGTCATTTTCTCATCATGGTGAGAATTAGGGTTTTCTAGAGTCAGATTGAAGTGGGTGAGGGAACGATAGAGATGTTTCCACCGTTTTGAGAGTATGCTGGTGGAAATGGCAGCTTTTGTATCTAATAAGCTCAAAATCTTGATTAATATATCATCAGGCATGTTCTTGATATAGTCCTGTTGTTGTTTCATTTGTTGAGGGAAGTTTTGAGGTGGATTTGTTGAGGGTTTCTTTGGATCTGAGAGCCAAGCAATTAACGCCTGATCACAACCCTATAATAAAACAAGAACAAATAAGGAAATTTAAATTTTATTACACAAATTTACATAAAAAGTTCAAAATCAATCAGACTAACAAGAACCAACCATCAAAATATATTACCCAGTACAAAGAAAATATAATTGGATTAAAACAATAAATACTTACTCGCATTGTAAACTGTCCGCTCAAGTTATTCATTGCTTCTGTAGCCTGCTCTCGTGTCGAGAATTTCACAAATCCACAACCTTTCATTTATAAATTTAAAAATAATTTAAGGAAAGGAAAAAGTAGAAGAAAAGACGAAAAAAAATAATTACCTTGGCTCTGCTTCATTGCATCTCTCATGATGTATACATCTTCAATTTGACCAAATGGTGCAAATATCTATACAAAATATCAGAGATTTACTTTCTTTTGTAAGGATAAAATGACATCATTCATTAATACAAAGAGAGGAATGAATGAAGAATAAAAATTAAATAGCATCAAAAGAAAAGTAATTTACCTCTTCAATTTCCTGAGCATTTGCTTGTTTGTTCATTTGAGTGACAAACAGCTTATTTTCAGCAACATCTGAAAGATTGGCTTCTCGATTGAAAATAAAATAAAATTATCTAGTTTCAGATTAAAAGAATTAAAAATTAGAATAAAAGAATAAAAGCAAATCATACCAATTAAGAAAGAAACGCATAAAATTATTTAATGCAGATTAAAAAAATAATTATATAATTAATTACCATGGCCTCTGTCACCATGAGATCCTCGTTCCCCATCTGCACATCTCACTTGAATAGGGCAAATTCCCTGAAAATAAACAAAAAACTTAAAAAGTGTTTTTCACTTTTTCCACACACTTACACACTAAGTTATACAAAAAAAAGTACTTACATTACAAAAAAAACAAATTCACTCACACAGACGCATGCGTGCGCACACACACACACACACACACACAGAGAGAGAAGGGTACCTCTTTGGCGAGAGACATGATTGATCCGACGAAATCGCAAGAAGAAGAGAGGCAAGCAACAAGACCTAGCTCTTCTTTCAATTCAATTCTAGGGTTATGATTTGGGAATTGGGAGCGCCCTAAAATGTGCGAATATTGTTTCCTTCCATCAACAAGGATGATCAATTGAAGAGGAGAAAGCAGATCGATCGGATAAGAAAGGGGATCCGAGTACTTGGTTAATTGGGTGATTGAACAAACCGTTGATCGGGTAATTCATACAATCGGGGAAGGATACTCGACGAGACGAAAGAAGAAAGGATATTTGTTAGTTGTACTGTATGGGTAATGGTTTGGGGGCGATCTATCTTCCTCGTTTAGGGTTTGGGACGCATCGATCCTCCTCGACTAGGGTTTGGGGCCGATCGATCTTCATAATGCAGGGTTTAATCGATTTGAGGGCATGAGAGATAGGTGAAGATGAACAACGGCTCTTGCTGGACGAACGAACGAACGAATTGGAAGCGAAGCGAAAGATGAGAGGAACCAACTGATCTATTTGAATGAGAGAGACTCGCCTCTAAGCAGGGAGCGGGAAAGGAAGGCGGTGGAAGCCGTTTATTTTTAATTTCGGCCCACTAGATTTTTCATCAGTATTATTTGTTAATCAAGTTAATAAAAATTTATTATAATTCCTTCTCTTCTCTTCTCTTGTGACGCGTTCATATTTTATCCTTGTTTGCTCTTTTAGTGACATGACAGCAGACGACTGAACTTGCTAAACGAATTCCCAATATTAATAATGAATCAATGGTGAAATATATGTTTTCCTATTTTTCAATCAGGAGTAACTCAAACAGAGAACAAGACGTGGCATAATTAAATTCAACATTTAGCTAATTAAATTCAACATAAAATAAGCTCAGCTAACTACCAAAAGTACATAACAATTTCCCTACACCAATTACGAGTTACAGCCTGATTCCGAAACATATGAACATGATCTCAATCCATGATAGAAACTAAGACAAATTAAACAAAAAAAAAAGATTTACAAAGCGAAACTCCGAATCGACTAAACAGTACTCATTAAATAAAACACCTGTTTTATTCATTCTATCATTCACCTAACGATTCTCTAAACCCTAATTGGTAGGAAATTTCAACGCCTCATTAATCCTACTAAAAACAAGCCTGAGCGGCACACAAGCAACAGTGGGTCCACTCATCTTTTCCACCAACAGCTTTCTCTCTCCTCTTCTCTCTCTCCTATCAATCGTAATAGAAGAAAGCCTCCTCATTTTCGTTCTATCAACCTTCTTATTACTATTACTCGCGGCCTTTCTCCTGTCAACCTTCTTATTATTATTCGTCCTCTTTGAAATGACCTTTTCCTCCCTATTCAACAGTTGATTAATACTACTAGTGTTAACACTCGGCCTGTGTTCTCTTTCCTTTTCGCTCTTCAACAAATGAAGGGTAGAACCGTCTTTTACCACCTGGACAGAAACAGGATGGCCAACAATGGCCTTACTGTTCAATCTGCTCATGAGAGAGACAAGTGGCACATGTGGGCCCTTGTGACTCGTTTTAACAATTATTTCCACATCGTATAAATAACTCCCCATTGGAATGCTCTTAATTGGTTTTATAATCTTCACTTCTTCTTCGAGCGGGGCCAGTTGGGTATTCAAAAACCGGGAATCGAAAGCCGGGGTTTCGTTTTCATCCGGGATTCTGTTTCCCGATTCTGAAATGGAATTGGAATCCGGTTTTGCGTGCGTGGAATCGCGGTCTGATTCGGTTGACTCAGAACAAGAGGTTTTATTCTCATATGAGTGATTATTTATCTCTTGCTTTAAACCACCATTATTGTTGTTCGAGTGAAAATTAGGGTTTTTGGTTTCTTCAAAAGAGACGGATGTATCATGCTTGTCAGATGAATAAAAGCCGAATGCGGATGGATAATCTGAAAAAAAAAATAGCAAAATACATATTATTATTCAGGTATTATGAGATTAATTAAACCCTAATTGTTTTAAAAAGAAATAAAAAGACAAAATGAATTACCTCCCTCAAAAACATCTCCCATAACAAGAGGCACATTAAAAAATCCTGAATCAGAAGAGCCACTTTCCAAAAAAGCCCCTGAATTTCCATTAATTGAATCCAAGTCCCTCCCATTAGAATTACTCCGAGACGATGTCTCAGAGCTATTTTGCCCACAATTATTATATTTAATATTATTAGTATTATTATTGATAACAATTTCATTAGTATTAAATGTATTAGGGCCGATCCAATTGCAATAAGAGGGAATAATTATCCTTGAGCCATCAGATAACTTAGATAAAGGAACACTTTTATGCTTTTTCCTCATATTTTCATACGCTTGAGCCATATTGGATCTTTTCCTTTTCGCCGTTGAGTTGCTACTACTGGTTGCAGAAACACCCCCAAATTGAAAACTCATTTCCTTCACCAAATTAGGGTTAGGGTTTGGTACCAAATCAGGTTTAGGGTTTTTCGTCTCATGAGTTATTGCCACACTTTTATTTTTAGGGTTTTTCTGCTCCTTAGACCCAATTTCTCTCAAATCTCTCATTCTTGGCATGCCTTGAGTCTTCAAATCCTCTTCTGAATCATTATTAGGGTTTTTAGACCTCTTTTTAGATCCAGATCCAGTCTGGTGATTATTTCCATTCAAACCCTTTTTCTTAACCCCATTCATTTGTTTCTTGGAATTAACATTTCTATTTTTATTCACAGAAATAGGTTTTTCTTTTTGATCCTTTTCGATTTCCAAAGCATGCAATATCGCGTCCTCTCTCCTGACATATTTTCCTTCATTAGGGTTTTTTTTAACGTAAGATTTTGCTTTCTCTATTATCTCTTCATACTCTCCTCCACATCTGAACGATTTCACCCGTACCGTCTTCCCCAAATTGTAAAAATCACTGCCAAAAAATAATAACTCAAAATTCAGCTCAAACTTAATTATCTGAAAACAATAAATGCCCCGTTAGTCCCTCTACTTTGATAGGATTACAATTCAGTCCGTGTACTATTGATTTGGCAGGTTTGGTCCCTCTACTTTCAGAGAATTACATATCATTAGTCCCTAATTCAGGGACTAATCATGCATGATTCATAAAGTATAGAGACCAAGCATGTCAAATTAATAGCACAGGGACTAAATTGCAATCCAACCAAAGTACTGGGGCTAACGGTGCATTTATCCCATAATATAATTGTTCATATATATATATATATATATATATATAAGAGAGAGAGAGAGAGAGAGAGGGGCTGACATGCTGCCATCTGGCCGGCCGAGTAGTTTAATAGGGGTTCCAAATCGGCCGGAATTTTTGAGTTTGGAAGGAAGTTCTTTCTTGGCAAGGACGATGCCGGGCCACCATGAACCGTTTCTACGGCGGACCCAGACCAATGTGCCAGCTGTCCTGTTTATCATCTCTCCTTCTTCACAGCTTCCCATCTTTTACGGCCAAGCTCGCATCACCAATGGAGAACTGTCAGGAATTATTGAGAAAATAATCAGCTGTTTTTTACAAAAAAAGCTTGAGATTTTTTGTTTTGTTTTCACTTTTGGGAGAGAATGAACAAGACAAGGCTAACAATCTGGTGTTTTTTTTTTGTATTGAGGATTCGTTGAGAAAAAATAATTGAATGATGAGAAATGAAAATAAGCGGAAAGCGGAAAGAGGAGAAAATAAGTGAAAAACGGAGAGGTTAGATTGAGGCCTGCCGATGCACAAATTAAGGGGGAAAAAACAGAAAGAGAAAAGAAAAAAATAGGTCACCGCTTAAGCTTGTGATTTTCAGAGAGAAGCTGCTTCCGGTACCCTACTTCTTCTGTCTTTCTGAGTTCCGATGATCTTTGCAGAGTACGGCGGCCAAATGGAGAGATAAAGGAGCGACACACAGAGAGAGAGCGGAAAGAGAGAATAGGCGGCAAGGAATGGGGAACGGCTTAATCGGCGGTGAAGTGTAGAGCTCAGAGGGACTGGGGGGAAGAGAAAAGGGTATAGCGCTGTCTTCGCCTCTTTCTTGGAACCGATGGCCTTTCTTTTCTGGATTTGCTGATAAGTCGAGAATTCAGTTCTCGATTTTCTGGAAACTTAAGATTTGAAATCTCTGACCTAAGAATCAGGTTATTGAAAAGCAGAGGTTCGAGTTTCCAGAAAACCCGAAATTTGAAATCCGGCGTACTAAGATTTAAATCTGAATTTTAGCATAATGTCATGGAAGTCGTTAGTCAAAAGGACGAGAATTAGAAGGTGAGCAATCGGTCCCCATTAATCAATAGGATTTTTTTTTTTAAATTAGTAGGTGAGAGCCTACTAGCAACTTTTATTAAAAGAAAAGAAAAATGCATGTATCGTATTTTATGTTTACGATTCGGATCTGTAGATCATTAATAAAATTAAGATCCGTGGATCATTAATCGAACTCAATATCTTAATTCTTAATATATAATATCATGTTTTGTTAAAATAAGGCCTAAATAAAAAAATATTATTTGTAATATGAATATCATCCATATAACATTATAAGTATCATTCGTAAGTACAATTCGGCTTTAACATTCTAAATAAATGTTGGTTCTTCTTACAAAATACACTAAACCTTATTCATGTATAGTTATATACTATCAGTGATATAAAAGTTATTAGTCAAAACCATGACGAATAAATAATAGTTATGAGATCAGAGACAATTCTTTATAAGCTAAGAGAATATATATTTCTAAGATTCTTGACAGAGTAATATATGCTATTATAGTTTTAACGAATAAATTTTCGAAGTATATATATTTATATGTATTTGATTCTCTAAACTTATGCACAAGATTAATCAGTAGTGATAATTTTTTTTATCCCCTCTCATGTATAAACGCATAATATTAATCGGAATCGAGTGATACTTTTGTAGCAATTTCATTAACCAATTACCAATAGATTCAAAAAAAAAATATATCTTTTCCGAAAGATGTATAGATTGGGGAATTGATTAATACTTTTGCAGTAATCCCATTAACCCGAGGTGGTAACAATCAATCTCCACATCCTCAGTCTCAAAACTGGGATACGTGAGATTTGCTTTTCCAGGTTGGATAGGAAACCTGGTGTTTTATTATTACCAAGTTTTCAGATATCCGGGAAATAGTTTCCCGGGTTTTCATCTGAGTCCATTAATGGGGGTTATTAGCCTATTAGGGCCACTGTGGAAAAATCACTTCGTTTTTGCTCATCATCGTCTCGAGTGCCGCCGTGCGCTCTCTTTCCGGCCGTCGAGCTCCGTTCGTCTCCAATCAATCTCGAATTCTAACTGAAGAATTATCCTCAAATCAAAGCGACCATGACTGGTAAATCCTCAATTGCGATTCTAAGCTTATCTTTTCAAGTGTCCTTTTCTTTTTCTTTGAACTGATTCTGAATTGCGATTATTAGACCACGCGCAGGAGCAAGAGATGGAGATCGAAGCATTGGAAGCTATTCTTATGGACGAATTTCAAGGTTTATTCCCTTTTCAATTCCATGTTTCAGTATTTATATTACTCTCCTTATTCAAATAAACCTGGAAACAGAGATTGATAGCAGTGAGAGCGGTCTCAAAACATGGAATTGAATTACTCTCCTTATATTACTCTCCTTATTTTGAATTGAATTGGTGTTTTAATGGAAACAGAGATTGATAGCAGTGAGAGTGGTCTCAAAACAAGTAACCGCTGCTTCCAAATCCTAATTTCTCCTCAGGTTTTTAAGTTAATAATTATAAGTTTCTTTCAACTATTATAAACATTCTACTGTTTATTTACTAAACTTTCATTTTTATGATTATTTTTCTTGATAGGATGATAGTTTTGATGAATCAAGTCAAGTTCCAGGTTCGTTCTAAAGATCTTTACAAAAAATGCAATATGACTTTTTTTTTTTAGTTCAAGGACCTGAAAGTAATTATAGCAAAATTGCCGCACTTTTTTATGAAATGAGTTTATTATTACGGTATTGCAGTTCAGTTGGCTCTCATATTTGCCCACACTGAAAAATACCCTGATGAACCTCCACTCCTCAATGTCAGAAGGTTTATTTATTAATTTTGTTAGTACATTCATATTCGAGTTAAGAACTATGTCAAATTCATTATTAAATCCCAAAATTTCAATTTGTTTTGTACAGTGTGAAAGGAATCAGGCCTGATGACCTTGCACTACTCAAAGAGAAGCTCGACAACGAGGTTTATTTAAATAAATATTCATTTTAATCACTTTCATAATATTTTAACTTGTATTAAATTACTCTTTATTATTTATATTTTTCAGGCGAAAGAGAATCTGGGGATGTCAATGGTCTACACACTTGCCACGTCAGCAAAAGAGTGGTTGACTGAGAAATTCAGTGGTGAGGAAGAAGAAGAGGAACCTGAAAAAAAAGAAACTGAAGATGAGGTTCTCTTTTTATATTTTTATTTGAATAATTATTTAATTTAACTAAATTGAAGTAATAAAAAGGGTGATTTTGTCATTTTATAAGGTGATAATTCCTCATGGAGAAGCAGTAACTGTGGAGAGTTTCATTGCGTGGAGAGAACGGTTTGAAGCTGAGCTGGCACTGGAACGAGCCAAGTATGTAATTAAATATTATTATAAATTTATTTACCAAATTGGGTTGGTAATTGTCGATATTGTTTTTTTATTTTTGAGTGATAATAATTTTTTTCATTTTTTTGAAATAAAAAGGCTAATGCCAGAATCGGCCCTAACAGCTCCAAAGGACAAAAAGCTGACTGGACGGCAATGGTATGAAAGTGGACGACACACTTCGGTATTATTTTTAAATTTTTTTATAATAAAATTAGGCTATTTGAAGTATAGATTTTTAACTAAGAGCATATATTGGTCGACAAATATTAATAATTTTTTTTTGTAAGTATAGAAAGGAGCAGTTGCAGCTGATGAGGAGGGTTCTGAGGAGGAAGAAGAGGATATTGACTTTGATGAAGACTTTGAAGGTTTAATTTTGAATTATTATAACCAATTATTTATTTGTTTTATCTTTTTGCGTTTTGTTTTGTATATTATATATTTTTTTGGGATGTAGATGATGATGATGATGAGGAAGATATGCTTGAGCATTATTTAGCGGAGCGCTCTGACAAGTGATTTATTCCAAATCGGGCAAAATCAAAATGAAATTCCAAAATTTATAAATTAATTTTCTTGCTTCCAAAATTTTGTTCAAGGTTTTTGAAGTTCTTGCAAGAGCAGTTTGGCTGCTTTATGTAATTTAGGAACAATACAAGGAATTGATTGAGGATATGTAATGTAATTTCTTATGATTATATCTTGTGTTTTGTGGGAACATAATGAATCAGAAAATAAATGCTAGGTCAATTTCTCTTTTATTTTTTCACCCATTAAATTAAATCTGTTTAAAAAGTTAAGGATTACATCAACATAAACTGCTTGAGGTTTAAAAATGTTCAACACAAGAACACTACAATAATAGTATTATCTACAATAAATAGGTCTATGACATGACATGACATGACATATTAAATTTGAAATTATTTCCTACTAAATCTACTTGAGCCTAAACAAGAAACCAACCAGTTAAACCTAAACAACATATTCAGTTCAAACACATCCTTGATCCATCATGGCTTGCGCAAGATTAAGGAATGCACTTATATTTCCCCCATGCACCAATGACCTGTCCACACAAAAATTATAATTAGGGTTTAAGGAAAAAAAACTGGATCATAATACAATTCATAATGTTTAATTATTTGACATGAATAATAAAACTTTAACATACTCAGGGTTGTCTTTGAGGATACCATAATCACAAGCCGCTTTAATGGATCTCTCATACGTTTGCTTCATTGCCTCCTATTATCATTGAACAAATTAAATTAAATTAAAGAGCAAAGTACTAAAAAAGAGTAATACATAAAAAATATAAAAAAAGTATACATACATGTATTTTGTTCTCAAAATCCTCGATGGACCACTGCATCAGATTGTATTCATGATTAAGCTCAAGCTCTCCTACTGCGACCTGTTCATTCATCATTTCATTCAAACACTTAACCAAAATGTTCTTGACTATAATAAAGAATATAAAATGGAAAAAATAGGGACAAAATAAAATAAAATAAAATAAATACCCCTCCAGCACCAGTTGCCTTAGCAGGAGCAATAAGCACTCCACCCTTTCTTAATACATCAACTGCTTGTGGTGCACATGGCATATTTGCACCTATTAATTAATTACTTAATATTATTATTAGTTTCATTTTTAAAATAAAGAGGTTTAAGTAATGAGCACAAGTTAGGGTTTAGGTTTTAAACCTTCAATAAGCATGCGACAGCCAGAATTAACTAAGCAAATAGCATCATTTTGGTCAATTTCATTTTGAGAAACGCACGGAAATGCAATATCACACCCCTCACTCCACGGTTTTCTCTCTTCTATGTACTTTGCTCTTGGATATGATTTCAAGTAATCTCTGTTTCATAAAATATCAGAAATTATAATTTGAAATGTTATTATAAATAAAACATGTGAGAGAGAGAAAATTAATGTTAAGACCTGAGACTTCTTTGCTGAACCTTGATGTCTCTTAGAAGTGAGAATTTCACAAAGTCTATTCCTTCTTCATCATATAAATACCCTTTAGAATCTATAAAAATCATGAAAAATACATCGAAAATTGATCTTAATATATAAGAATGTAATTTATATTAAATTTATTTTTATTATTAAATAAAGAGATTATTTGAACCTGATAGAGAAATAGGAATAGCGCCACAAGGAAGGAGCTTCTCCAAGACCTGCATTGCTATTTTTCCTGAACCACTCACTGCACACCTTTTTATTAATAAAAAGAAAAAAGAAAAAAAAAATTATATTAAGTTTAAATTTTTAAAAAGAGAAAGAAATATTAAATTTAAGGTATAAGAAAGAGAAGGTAGATTAACCTGAGCCCTTTAAGTTCCTTGTTCATATCAGCAAGTAATAATCGTGCAAAAAACACCTGTCATGCATCAAATTAATGCGTATTAAGTATTAACCAATATATTAAACAAATTAATTAATTAATTAATAATTAAATAAATAAGATAAGATAAATGTACCATTCCATATCCAGTAGCTTCGGTTCGAAGGCTAGAACCAGACCAGAATATCTTTGGTCCAATAAAACTTCCCTGCAAAATCATGTCAATCATGCAATTCTTCAGTATAAAAAAATAAGTTAATAAATCTTACAATATTCTATATTATGCACAAGATAATAACTTAATTAAATAAAATAAACCTGAAAATGACCAGAAAGCCTTTTATATTGCCCAAAAAGGTAACCCATTTCTCTCGGCCCCACGCCTATGTCTTCAGCTGGCAGATCCTAATTTTACCATTTATTTTTCAAATATCTCATATTAAATAATTCTTAATAAAACAACAAAAATAAGGTGATGTTTAAATACTTTGACTACCTGATCAGAGCCGAGATATCTGTACAGCTCATCCATAAAGCTTTGACAAAACCGCATTATCTGTAACCATTTCATTTCATATTTTCACTTATTTGCTATTTATTCCCTTAAAAATACATATAAATTCATCACAATTAAAGTTATTAATTAATTAATTACCTCATTTTCACTCTTTCCCTTTGGATCAAAATCACTCCCTCCTCCTGCTCCTCCCAGCTTATACATCGACAATGCATTCTTCATCGTCTACATACAAAATAACCAAAATAAAATAAAATAAAATAAATAAATAAATAAACAATAAAAGTAGGAAAATTTCCAAAAAAGTCCCTCCATGATCCCATAATTTCAAAAAAACCAAACATTATTACAAGCAGGAAGCTTTTCGCAATTTCAGCAATAAACCATGTAGTTTTTTACAATTTCAGCAATAATACATGTCCTCTTTGGCAAATTCATCATAACACAGGGTCTTTTTTGCAAACTTCTCTAAAAAAGCAAAGTTACCTGTTCAAAAGCGAGGAATTTGGCAATACTGAGATTCATTGAGGGGTGAAAACGAAGACCGCCTCTGCACGGTCCCAAAACCTTACTGAACTGAACCCTAAAGCCTCGATTCACATGAGTCTCTCCTTTATCGTCAATCCATGGAACCCTAAATACTATCGCTCTTTCCGGCTCCAACATCCTCTCCAAAATCTGTATGTACCTGATTAAAAAATGAAGTAATTGATTAATTGATTGATTGATAATTGGGTGATTAGTAGAGGAATTAGGGTTTAGTAGGATGTACTGTGGGTTTTTGGCGAGGACTGGATCGATTGAGTGGACCACCTCTTGAACCGATTGTATGAATTCCATTTCGTGCGGGTCTCTTTTGAGAACTGATTCTAGTATTGATCCAGCCGTTTTTGATAATAAAGCTGAAAGGATTAAACAAATAATAAGATTAGTTGTTTAATTGGAATAAATTTCAATTATTTTTTTTAAAAAGAAGAAAAAGAAGGAACCTTTGACATAAATGGGTCGTTCAACGACTTGTTGATGCTGAACCTTCTCTTTGGAAGCGAGTTGGAGTCTGAGCGCCTCTTTATGAAGCAAACTGTTATTATGCTCTTCTAAAGCGCTCATTTGCATATTTCTACTGCCTTCATTTCCATACGGATTTCTCCTATGTTTCCTGCCGTATTCTTTACAAACAGAGCAAAATATGCGACTCGTGTTGTCATGAACCGCCACGTAAGCCCACTTGTATGTATCAGCCCATTCTTCTCTCCATTTCTTCACAACTTTCTTCTTCTTCTTCATGTGAGTCATTTTGTTTACGACCATTTGTTGGTTTTCTGAGTCGTTGGAGGATAAAAGAAGGTGCTTTTGGTCCTCTTGATCGTCATGATTGACTGAATCTGAACCGGGCACGTTTACTAGGGCTGAGGTGGCAAAAGACGGGTCGTCGCCTGGCCCGATTTCTAAATCGATCTCTTCTGTAAGGCCTCTCACCACTAAATGGTGCCTCTGAGCTTGTCTGAGAAGGTTTATCTCGTCCATGGTGGAATTCATGTGGGTTTCAGAGTTTACACTGTACAATAGCTGTGCTAAAGCTAAGAGATTTGGTAAGTCACAACAGGAATCGTGATCCTGAGTTGTTTATCAGTATTTTGGGTGATATTAACATACTGAGGGAGCTGAAGCGAAGCAAGAAACGGAAATTGACCCGATTTTCAGCTCAATTGGGCGAAAAGCAAACAAAATACTGAGGCAGAAGCAGAGAAAAAGTGGTAGCTGTGAAAAAAGAGACGAATTACTGATTTGGGAGGAGAAGTGAGAAGCGAGGTTCAGGACAGCAATCAAGCTCCGTTAAGCAAATCTTAATCAATTGGATTTGGAAGGGAGAAGAGAAATGGAAGAGTCACCAGCGTGACCGAGTGGGAGTTGTTTCTGTTTGGCTTGGCTTTTCAGCTTTCTTCTATTCACTATTCCTTTTTTCCCCTTCTTCCCTTTTCTTATGATTGGACAAGAGAAAATTAGCTCATGTTCAAAATGAGAGAGAGAAGATCGAGTCCAAAATTATTATTGGGCCGAATGATTTGGGTTTAGAATATGTCTGCAAGAACGCTTAGATTTATTAATGCAGAATTTGCTGGTGACAGTGATGTGCTAAAACAGCTGCGGGTTTATGCTAAGGAGAGGGGCCTAAATGCAAAAAATGCACGAAAGTTGATAACGAAAAATTGGTTTTGTTCTTAAAGCAATTTAGTTGAGATTTTAGGGTACTTTTTTATTTTTATTGTTTCTTTTATTTGCTTTTACATTCTTGCTAAGGAGACTACTAATTGGAAGCTGTGAATTAATTATAAGCTCGTGAGAGATTTTTTTTTTTTAGCTTTTATTTATATTTTAACAAGCTCATCTTTTTTTTATTTTATTTTAGAGCTTGTATATGACATCATTTGTAATAATTTTAACATGAAGTCAAAATCAATTGTTTTTTTTTAACATGAAGTCTGTTTTGGCCTTGGCTTTTTTCAATTTCCTCGTAATTCAATTACTCTCTACATATTCTATTTTTGTCTACTCAGTTTCTTCCGGTAAAGTAATCATGTGGCATGATGAGCAATGACATACCATATTCATATAATATGGCGAAAAATAAATATAAAAAAGAGTCTATTTTCTTACTAATTTATTAGTTAAGTGCTGATGTGGCATCTGAGAAATAGGTTTATAAAGATTATTAACAAAAGAAGGCAATATATTCTCAAACTATTTGGCACTGGGAAAAAGGGCAGATATGGGCCATATGGCATAAAGATTAACTTTCCATTATGTGCACGGGGAACAAGTGAAATAGTGAAACTGTGAGCAGAATAGAACACTATTCTATTTTATTCCAAGTTACGGTTTCCATTGTGTGCATGGGAAACAAGTTAAATAATGAAAATGTGCGCAAGAGAATAGTCAACTATTATATTTTATTCTAAGTTACGGTTTGGTGCAAAAATCATTTGTCCCCATGAAAAGACGAAAAGTGAGATCGACTGTACTAATAAAGTGGTAGATGAGATAAATAAGTACAATGTTTTTTGGGAGAGAAATAAATAGGTTTATTTCATTTTATAACAGTATTTTCATCTCTAATATGTTCTCCAGATCTTTAATCCACTTTATGTTTTTCCACTCTTGGTATGAAAGAACAATATAATTTATTCCATCTTGCCAAACATGCATTATTTGTTTCATTCTTTTCTACTACAAACACTCCAGAAAATATATATTAGCCCAAGTGCAACTTCATGACAACAAAAAAGGAACTCATAAAACAATCTTTCAACATCAAAACAAGAGAATACAAAAGGCTTCGTTGGAGTCGATCCGTGATTCGCTAGCTGAAGAACTCGTGAAGCTGACAGAGCAGGTAACCTTTTTTTATAAATCCAAAGTTTGCAAGTAAATTGCCAAATAAAACCCTAAATTACTAAAAAATCGGAAAAGTTCCCAATGATTAACTTGTGTAAACCCATACATTTGTCCTTAATGGTAGTGATATTTTTCAGAGTTGCTGAAGAAAAAAGGGGCTTTTTCGCAAATTTCTCTGTTGATTCATCGTCATCATAATTTATAAAAAGCATATAGTAAATAAGAATCTGAGAAGAATAATTTGGTTGTTTTTAGTGTGAGAAACTGAAGATAGAAGCGGCAACATTGCCTGGCGTGAGAGCTGAGCTTGAAGCGCTGAGACAAAGACACACTGCGGCTCTTGAACTCATGGGAGAACGTGATGAAGAGGTATATTTTATTATTATTATTTATTATTATTATTATTATTATTATTATTATTATTATTGTTGGCTTGCTTGTGTTATAGCTGGAGGAGCTCCGAGCGGATATTGTGGACTTGAAGGAGATGTACAGAGAGCAAGTGGATTTGCTTGTAAACAAGGTTGAAATTTTTATTTATTTTATTTTCTTTTTTACATCTATCTTAATTGGGTAGTTTATGGGTTTTTCTGAAATTAATAGGCAAAAAGGGTGTTTGGGTAAGAATTGTTTTTCTTATTTTTTAGGGTTATGCATGTGATTCTAAGATTTTTCAGGGGTGTGCATGAATTTTTTGCTTTTATTGTACTTCAAATTGATGTTATATTATTTGTTTATTTTGAGCAGATACAAATGTTAGGTTCTTCAGCTTAATTATTCGGAGCATGATGGGATCTCTACTGAGTAAATTGAAATCTGAGAAATGAAGTTCAGGAAACTCGTGTCAGTAATGGTTACGTAGCTTTAAGCAGGATTGAATTTTGTCACTATCATTCTTTTTTCATACAAGAGCTTTGTGTGTTTAGTTGGTGTAATATGTTTTCTTTTTTCATTGACATTTGAACCGAGATAAATAATGTCAATGTAAGTTTAAGATTCTTCTTTATTTTGGATTGTTTTGATATAAATATTTTTTTCTTCTTCTGAATGTGTAGTTTGGATGTGTGTTCTTTCTGATTTCTTGTTTTGAATGCAACATTGCACATCTCACTCCAATCACTTTCCATCCATTCGTAAAAAATGGACAAACTATTGTGCAAACTTTTAAGAATTATGTCCCCATGAAAGATGAAACGTGAGATGGACTAATAAAGTGGTAGATGAGATAAATAAGTTAATGCTTTTCGGGAGAGAAATAAATAGGTTTATTTCATTTTATAACACTATTTTTATCTCTAATATGTTCTCCAGATCTTTAATCCACTTTTATGTTTTTCCACTCTTGTATGATAGAACAATATAATTTATTCCATCTTGCCAAACAGGCACTATTTGTAACCCATAAAATATATATTAGCCCAAGTGCAACTTCATGACCACAAAAAAAGAACTCATAAAACAAACTTTAAACATCAAAACAAGAGAATCCAAATACTACATACTTAGGTCCACATCTTATACCCTAACTTAAACATATATAGATAAAATTACATAATTCAAACCATCATCATAACCACAATATATTAAACAACCCATGGAAACATCACGAGCTTTCACCCCAATTTACTTAACTTAATGAATAACAACTCGATCTTTCACCGAAGCCCTTGGAAACATCAACATATGCACCAAGCACTTGGGAGTCTGAGCATCAAACAGCAACATCTGCTTCAAGCTCATGATAGTCTGATCATCAAAGTCCCAATTAATACAAAAACGAGCTTCATCATAAATGGTAAGTTCAAGTTCAGGAGAGGAGCCAAGCAGACGCTTGACAAATGACATTGCGTTTTGTATGACATCAAACCCACTGATGCTCACAAATTTACGGCCCATTTTCTTCCTTGCATTACTAAATCAGAAAATTAGCTCATGTTCAAAATGAGAGAAGGTCGAGTCCAGTTCGGGACCAAAATTATTATTGGGCCGAGTGATTTGGCCCATCTGTATGAGAAACAGCACACAAGTCAATGAATTGCACGTCATTTTATACTTCATTATAAATGGGTGAAATGCAGCATAATCACGTGTTTAACTAAAGAAAATGGAGAAAACGTAAAATATTCCAACTTTAACTCCTGTATAAAACATTGTATGATCTAAACATAACCTAGTTTAAATTTAAACACAATAATCAATGGTTCAAACAAACAAGCACAAATCGTTTAACCGTGCCAAATTGGCAGTCTGTCTAGCTGACGCTCTAAAATAATAAAAACGACAGATTAAAACTCCAACATGTTCTTTAAAGCACACAACGTATATAGAATAATAAATTCGCAAAAACTAGATTCGAAATTCAAAGCACACGAGCCTTGTACATGCAAATGTACGCCATATGCCAATCACCTATTCCAAACAAACAAACAAACAAAAATATTCAAATACCAGATTTCCAAAATTATGCATATAATAAATGTTAAAAAGTAAAAACAAATAAAAAACAATAAATTACCTCCACCAGAGAGCTTAGTGATTTCTTCCTCCCTTTGTGGGATTGGGTTGTCGTCATCATACTCTATCCATTTCCCTTGATCACCGAGAAAACCAACCAAATTTTCAACATTCAATAACTCAAGCTAGCTTAAATAAATTATTAACAAATAAATAAATAAAAACAAAGGGTAAAAAAATGAACAGACCGTTGTCTTGTTTGACCCAAGCAACATAATGTCCAGAGTCAGCGCTCCTCCCCTTGTGAGTCAGCACCGCCACCAAATCATATATTCCAGTCAATTGTGCTTTATTATCATTATTATTATTTGGTGGTGCATCTATATTCATTGCTTCTCCTCCTCCATTGCTTGATGTTCCCTTTATTTTATTTTACAAAAAAAGGTTAGATTATTCTAGCTAGAATAAGATACATAATTCGATCTGATGTCCAAATAAATAATTGTAAACAAAAAGAAAAGGAATATTATATATATAATATTAATACCTCAGATTTAGGCACATCATCTTTCTTATCATTATCTTTCTTATCGGTTTTGAGGCCAAACTTGACATTCTCTGCATCTCTCAGCACCTACATAAAATTAAATTACAAATTAAATAAATATCAAATGATTAGCAAAATAATGACAAAAAAGAAAAGAAAAAAAAAGAAAACCTGGCGAGGAAGTTGCAGTTGTTGCTTGAGCTCATCTGAACAAAGGTCATATACATCCAGTTCTATTGGGTAGTCCACTTTCTACATATCGCAGAATAAAATATTTTCATTAAAATAATATGAACCATTAAAGGTTAAAAGTGAGTTAATTATGAGAGATATATATATACACGCAAGATCTTGGCCTTTTGGTTGGACTCTCTTTTCCAGAAGAAACGCACAAACTGGATTGTCAAGTACCTAATAATACACGAAAAAAAAATATATCAAACACTTGTTAAATAACAACAAAATATAATGATAATGATTAATTAAAAAAAAGGCTAGAATAAAAGGAAGATTTACTTTGGGAGTTGGTTGATTCGCGATTCCTTTGAATAAATTGCAGTTCGGCCCAAAACTGGAGATGCTTTCTCCAATTCTGATTTCAGCCCCTAAAAAATACAAAATTAATCAGGATTAATAATCCATACTAATATATAAATAATAAAGCAATATGAATATTCCTTATAATTATATTGAATTTAGTTGCTACGTACATGTTTGAGACCTTCATGCAAATGGTTGACTTCATGCGAGATGTGGCATTTTAGTGCAAACACTGATTCTCTCTCTGAAGCCTCCTCACCACTTTCAGGGCAGTGAACCCTTTAAGCAAAGACAAAAAATTAATTAAAAAAAAACAATCTAAAATTATTCTTCATTATTAATTATTAATTATATATTTTTTACGAAGAAAAAGTAAGGGTGGATGTGTATACTTGCTAACAAGGTCAATTCCGAAAAGCGTCTGAACTGCAGCAGATGCATCACTGTGAAAAATAATTCAATTATGTAATTTTTAGGCATTAAAATTGAATAAATGTCATTTTTAATGAGCATTTAATGATATACTAAGATCAAATTAGTTACCTTGAATCAGAAGAGGATTTAAGAGACTGAGAGAGTGTGTACATAAGCTGAGACCAACACTCTTCGGCATCCTATTACAATTCATCAATTATAAAACTATTTACCAAATCTTACAATTTATAACTTACTTTAATCCCAAAATAATTTACTCAAAATTATTAAAAAAACAAAAACCTGTTGCATGTAAGCACCATTATGCTGCTGTGCAAACTGAGGATATTTCCTACGCAGCACCTTCACATTTAAAAACACACAAATTTACACCTCATTTTTCACCAAAAAGTAAAAAATAATCAATTAAAAAGATAATTAAATAATACTGACAGATAAAAACTGCATAGGGGCAACAGGTTTAACACTTCGATCAAGTTCACTGAACAGATCGCGAGTCGCAACAGTCAACTGGTGAGAGACTTGATCTATCTCATTTGCTCTTGATGCATTTGTATAACTAAAATAATAATATATTAAATTAGCACTACACCTGTATAATTTCATGTATAATCAAATTAATAAGTAGTCTACACAAAGCTGACCTTAGTAAAGATGATTTTAGCTCTGGAACGACGTGAAGACATTGCAGAGTAGAATTCATGTAACATGTGTTTCCTAAGTTATATAGACCCGCACTATGACCCTATATTATGACAAAAAATTAATAAATAAATAAATAAATAAAATTAATCTAAATATTTCTAAACTGGAAATATTTAATTCTTTTACCAATGATTTGAAGAAATAAAAATAATTAAACTTACAACAGCAACGGCTTGCTCTTCTTCAGGAAGATCTTCAACAAAAACAATTCCTTTTTCAGGAGCTTTCACAATTTCATCTGCAGTCCCCATCATCATCAACTTTTGACCCTGTTAAAAATAATTATAATTTAGTTAGAACTAAACTCTTTAAATTTAAACTCAAAATTGTTATAAACAAGTTGAAAAACTCACATCTTTCACACCCACTGTTGCCCAATCCGCATCATCCTGCATTATATAAATCAGAAAATCAGATGATATATTATTTCATTAACTAACAAAATGAAAAATGAAATATTTTTATTGTACGTACCTTTAACAAGCCGCCCTTAACCATGATTTTTTGGCGCTCAGGAGGAACGGCAGTGAGAGCGTATAATTGGCCCTTGAAAACAATTGGGGGTTGAGTCGTGTCAATTTCTATTCCTGGAAAAACCTCTTTTCCCCATTTCACACTCACTGACACAAAGCACAAAATTAAGGAAATGAGTTGAAAATGCGTGAAATAATGTACCAGCACAACTAGGTGAGGCTTAATTAAGCCTCTGAAAATAAAAACGAAGTTGTAATTCCTATACTGACAAAATTAAAATTGTCTTGTAGGAAAGCAAACAGGTATTAATAGATTCGCATTTTATTTAGATGTGTGATGAATCTCTGGAGAATCGATCTCTCAGCCATGACTACTAAACAAGCGAAAGACATAGATTAACTCAATTTCACAAAGCAAACCATGAACCAAAACTAAAACCACAATTAATCAGACAAAATCGTCTGAATTTCTCTGATTGAAGCAAAAATTAGAGCACGCATCGCGAATAATTGAATGTGAAGAGGATGCAAAGTGACCTTACCAGTAGGCATCTTGAGAAGAAAGGAGTTGGCAGTTTCAGTTTGCTTGGAGGAGGAGAAATGGGAAAGAACTCGCCGACTCGAGAAATAAAGTACTAAACACGGGAGGAGAGGAGAGAGATTTTGCCACTAAAGCCATCTCATTGTAGACCTGGTCTATGGAGAAATAAATAGACCGGGATTAGAATTAATCGGGGATTAGAAATTACCATTTAAATTGAGCAAATCAATCGTCTTGACATAAATGCAAAGAATAACCACTTATTTATATATTAATTATTGAACAAAAAACTGTGATCTACAAACAAAACCACATTACTAAATGCAAAAAAACAAAAATATCACCCTTCAATCAAAATATAAGGGGAACTATAGTAAGATACACCACAGAGAAAAATTCCATGTCTTCAATTTATGCAACCAATCTCAATCATTAAATCCAGTATTTCAACCGAATAATCAAACACAAAACAACAAAAATATACTATATAAAACAACAAATAAACGACCAGCAAACACCAGTCACAAACCCTATATCAAAACATACTAAAATTCACAAGAAAAAACAACATACCAACCAATCAACCAATCATCTATATATACCAAAAAAACAACTCTGGAATCACAAATAATAGAACACTATAAAAAACGAAAAAAAAATGTAATTATAATCAACGCATGGTAGCTTGGATCTCCTTGACACGAGCTCTAAGAGCATCCATGTCGAGCGGAAATGACATTAGCCGAGGAGGAAGATCCGCCTCTTCTTCTTCAGATTCTGATTCTGATTCCACAATTGCTTTTGCTTCCTCTTGTTTCTTCTTATCCTTGTTGTCCAAATTGAGATTTTGTTTCGTCCCTCCTTGTGGAACCCTAGTTTGTGGTGGAAGTGAAGTTGTGATTTTTATCTTTTCTTCTTCTTCTTGATAAACAGGAGTTCTTTTCGGTTGTGAAATCCTTTGTTCAGTACTGGGCTTGCTTTGAACTGGAGATTTGTCAGCTTTTCTAACTGGCATTCTCTCTTGTTTTTCTTCTTCATCTGAGTTTGTATAACTGGGAGCATAATTAAGAGATTCCCTTGGATTTCTCCTTGATGCAATGGGCCTGTTAGGAATTTCCTTGCGAGGCTTTTCAACAGGCTTGATATAAAGGTCATCCTCATATTCTTTAGTAGCCTTTGATTGTTCTTTAATAGGTTTGCTTTGAGACCTCACATCTGTTCTCTTTCTACTGACGAGAGGCGGGGCCGGTTCATATTCTTTTTCCTCTTCTTCTTCTTCATCTGAAATTGTAGGATTCAAATTATACCTAAGAGGTTCTTCCCTTGTGTTTCTCCTTGCTGTAATCGGTCTGTTTGCAATTTCTTTATGAGGCTTGTTATAAATCTCAGATTCATCATCAAGGCCAGTGTAACCTTTTTTAACCCTTGAAGAACCAGCTGATTCAATATTATCTCTAAGAGGCACTTTTGAAACTCTTTCAGCTCTCGATTCTTGTTCCTTCAATCTTAATCCAGCACCAGAATTGTAACTATTTTCCTCTTTTTTCCCTCTGAGATTCTTGAATTTCTGATAACTAGTCGGCTCGTAACCATCATCTTCATCCGAATCAGAACCCAACTCAGGAATCTTAGGTTTGTTAAACCGTCTTTCTTCCACTGATTCGTCACCAATTTCACTTAATCTTACAGGTTTTGACTTTAAGGGTTTTGGTTCATCTGATGAGGGTTTTAGATAAGGCGGGGACGCATAAGGGTTGCCTACTCTGTTTTTACGACCGCCAAATTTAAAATCGTAGTTCAAGACCTGTTGGTCATCTGAATCTGAACGAGAGGAATCTTCTCTCTCCTCTTTTGGAGAGTATTTTAAAGGCCCTTTTCTTATCGGGTTTTTAGTACGCATACTCTGTGGTTTTGTTTCCTGCATTATTCTCTCATCGGAAACCTCTTTCTCTTTCACTCTCTCTTTTTCTTTTTCTGTAGCAGTAGAGAGAGAAGATTGAGAAGGTCTTTTATACACATCTTCAACTATTTTAACCTCCTCTTCAATATCTTTCTCATACTCATGATCAGAATAACCAACACTGTCAAAATTAGGGCCTGAGTCAAATTTCGGGATCTCTAACCCTAATTTGAGGTCTAAAGCTGACTCAGCATCTGAGTCAAATTTCGGTTGGTGATCAGATTCAACAGGAAGCTGAGCCCCAGTGCTCAGAATAGAGAGAAGGGACGGTTCATCATTAAATGCTAAACCATGTCTAGATGGTTTTGGACTAAGAGCACTATCATTAAATGCTGGACCAGGTCTAGTTGATTTTGGACTAGGAGCATTATCAAACGAAAACTTAGAACCAGAACCGGTTTTAGATGATTTAGGGCTGGGAATTATTTCATCATCAAATGAGAAATTAGTGGGCCTTCTGTTACTAGAAGATTCTTCCCTCTTGTGTTTTGAACTGGATTCTCTCTCAAATGCCCCTTTCTTGTTTGATTCATCGAAAAACACAGATGAAGAATTAAATGTTGCTTTAGGACTTGTAATTTCCTCATTATAATCCCAAACCGCCCCTCCTCCAAATGAATTTCTACTTCCTTTACTGCCACTCTTTTTGTACTGAGTATTAAAAACGGAATAATGATCCTCTTCTTCTTCCTTCTTATACTGTGTATTAAAACCGGAATAGTGATCCTCTTCTTCTTCCTTATACCGGGTATTAAAACCGGAGTAGTCATCCTCTTTTTCTTCCTCCTTATACTGGGCGGTATTAAAACCGGAATAGCGATCCTCTTCTTCCTCCTCCTTATACTGGGCAGTATTAAAACCAGAATAATCATTCTGTTCTTCCTTTTTCACTACTCCTTTCCGTTTAGAAACAGAACTCTCTGACTTCTCAACTCTTTTCTTTTCAGTTACTTTCGGCTCGATGACATCATCATAACCGCCAGAAGAAGAGGCACTCGAGTGAGACGGTGATAGAGGCGCCACCTCAGCACTAGGTTTGGATTTAGGGTTAGGTTTAGGTTTTCGAACCCTTGAACTTGAACAATTGTTTCGAACCGGTTTGGAAACAGAATTGACCTCTTCAAAATCTAGTTTTGTTTTAGGTGAATTTATAGGGGAGGAAATGGAAGGCTCTCTTGAGAGGCTGCCTGTTCTTGCCATGTCAGCAGCGGCCTTGGCCGCCTTGCTGGCGAGTTGTGCTGACCTGGCGGCCGCTTCTGCCGCCTCTTCCACTGTGTTGTATTCCGTGTCTGAGTCTGGAATGTTCTGAGGAGGCCTTTCGTAATTATTCGGTTCTGCTTGCGAAAAAAATAAATAAAATAGAGAATTAGATACTCTTAACTATTTCAACCTCATTTTCTCAACAAAAAAAGGGGCAAAAAAATAGATAATTTTTTGATAATTTAATACCTGAAGGTCTAGAAGCAGATGGAGCCCTGACATGTACAGGAGCAGGAGGTGGATCTGAGTTCTGATTGGAGGATGTTGTGGGACCCGTTTGTGGTATATTATCTGAATTATTATTATAATTATGAGTATCATAATATGCAGGCATTTGATTTGGAGGTTGATAAGCTCCAACAGGAGGTGCTGGCTGAAACGGAACATTTTGAGCCATTTCACTTGCACTGTAAAAGTTGGAGCGTCCACCCTGTCATTTTAACAATTAATCAAGCAATATTGTTAATTAAATTGCTCATACTAATTAATAAGATCAATGATTAGAAGATAAATGTGTACTTACTAGTTTCTCTGATTGAGGTTTTTTGAGATCGTCCTCAAAGCCTTTGGGGTCCCACTTGATATTATTCTCTTCTGCAATTGCTTTCAGAACTTTGACTTTTGTATTTATATCAGGTGCTGTTGCCGATAGTTTCTCCACAACCTATATTATTTTTAATTATTCAAATTCAAAATCTATGATATTATTATTTATGAGTTCAAAGTAAGATATAAATCAAATAGCATACATACCATTCGAGCAACTCCACTATCCGGCCGGACTTCAAGAGCAGAAACGATGAAATCTTTTCCATATTTCAATTGAAATTGGGATTTAACATCCGATAATTCAGGAATATCTGCACATCTTGGTGCAGCAAATACTACACTTGCTATTGCCTCTTTCAAGTCAATAGGACATGCCCTAAATAAAAATTCACATTGATTAGCATACTATTTGTATATAACGTATGCATAATTATGATGTATAAAAATTATTAAAGTACAATAAGGGGTTTAGTATACTTTTGTCCATCAATGATATGCAAACGTGAGACGATAAGCTCGCAATACAGCTCCAGAAATTCATATGCTGCTATTGTCTTTTCTTCCCTTATTACGTGCTCCACCTGTTCACTCAAAACAAATCAATATATGCTAGTAAATTTTATTTTCAAGGAAGATCAAATTACACATTATAATTGCATTATTAGAAGAAAAAACTATATATCCTTAACCAGTGTCAAATTCAATCAAAAAACTTGTGAACAAAGATGGCAGAAACAATTTCTTATGACAAAATTTAGAAAAATGAATTTTAAATTTCAGAAACGAATGAAACTAACCCTGATCCGAGCGGTTTGCTCCTGTCTAGATTCTAGAAGCTGAGCGACCTCCCTTTTCATCTGCTTGAGCTGCACGTCCCTCTTGTTCCTCATGAGCTTCATCCTAGACATCCCCAGCTTTATTGACGTTTTGCTGTAAATTCAATTTCAATCAATCAAACAGTACTCGTCAATTCGGAGTCAAAATCAATCGAGCTAGGATCTGAGAAAAAGAAAAGAAATACGAATCGTGATAGATTTTACCATTTGTCGGGTTTGAATCCTTTATGAAGGAGTCCGGTTATCTTCGACTTCTTAGAATGCATCTCGCTAGCTTCAATTCAAATCAATTTGAGACAGAATTGATCTCAATTCTCAGCTCTATCAGACAGACTATTGAATAAACTAAGAAGAGCTCTACCAGATATATGAGAAAGATAAGACAGAGAAGAGAGAGTAGTGAAATTTCGCGGTGACGACTCTTATTTTTTTTCTTGCAATTAAACAAAGAAGAAGAAACGTATTCAATTCCTCTCCATTTGTCGACAATCAATACCCTTCCCTTTCACCGCTGTTGTTAGCCAGGAAAATGAAATACTGGAGATCTCCAGTTTTGAAGGAAAATGCGAGGAAATGAGAATAATAAGAAAAAGGACAGTGGGTGCTTTTTTGGTATGACGAAATTGGCCTTGCGTGAAAGCAGTACATCGGCAGTTTGTTCTTGGAGCGTTTTGAATCCTTTTCGCTTTTGCTCAACTTTTCAGGCATTGCGTGCTGGAAGGGCGGCTGTGGGCATTTTAGTAATTTACATGTTACCGCGTGGCGCAGAAGCGAGGGGACATTGACCGGGCGATGCTTCTGAGTTGACTTGATTTAATTAACACGGATCCAGCGAGAACCCTGTGCAAGGAAAAGAACCAATGAATTGCCTCCACGTATTGAATCATTCATTGGGTTCTTGCAAGTTGGGAGTTGGGACTAATGAAAATTAGATCCCACTTGTCCTTCATTCAACTAATTATTTATGAGATGCTTTATCGTTAGCAGTTAGTTGTACACTTCAATCTTCATGCATGCAACACCGTCTGATATTGAGCTCATGTTTCCAAAGCACTTTGTAAATATTATGAACTTAACATAGAGAAAAAAAATATTAATCTAAAAATTATAGTTCGGTATAAATTTGTCTCTTTATTCCTCCACACACCCCTTTTGCCAAAGAATAACAATTTATCTTAACTACAACAAAACTTCATAACTAAAGAAAGCAACAAAAAAATAGGCATACATACCTCCAATCAAAAACTTTAACTAACAACCGAACAAAAATATCACTGAAATAAAATAAAAAAAATAATTCCACAACTATTGCTTTAGTTGTATACTTGGGCATTTCAATTGTACTACTACTCCTTTCATGCCCCCCTCTTTCTAGGATCCAAAATAATAACATTTGATGTGTTGTGATTGGACGAAGAATGTAAGAATAAAGTGATCAATGGATGAAAGGAAGAGTATCCATGCAAAGATGAATTAATTTACGCTGATATTGCCCAAAAAACTCGCTCACTGCTGCCAAATCCTCTTCATCCACATTCTTTCCTGGAAATTTTATCTTCTCCTTTTTCTCCTCTATTTCATTTGACACATCTTCATCTTCTCCTTCTCCTTCTTCTTTTAGTTCTTGTTTTTCTTTTTCTTTTTCATTTTCTTTTTCGTTTTCTTTTTCTTCAGTTGAAGTTGGTTTTGGAGAGAGATTATTATTAATACTATTAAGGTGTTTCGTGTAAATATCGTGGCATGCAAGTAAAAATAACGCAGCTGTGTCTGGTTGCTTGTTATTTCTTAGGGCTGCTAATGCTTCTGTTAATGCTCCAGCAGCCACGTATAAAATTAATGCTCTGTAGTGTTCACAAAATGAATTTTATTTTATGAGATGTTTGTGTCAGGTTAATTAAGTATAAATTGGATAATTGTTGATCTTTTATAATGTCTTGAGTTTTACCTCCATATGTTGTGTTCGTTGCGAAGAACGTGATCCGCCCATCGCTGTAATACCCTGTCATACAAATGTAATTGTTTTCATTATTATTGAGTATAAGAAACACATCTGAAGGAAAATTATTATTATTATTATTATTATTATTATTATTATTATTATTATATATATATATATATATATATATATATATATATATATATATATATATATATATATATATATATATATATATATATATATATATGTATATATATATATATATATATATATATATATAAATATATATATATATATGTATATATATATATATATATGTATATATATATATGTATATATGTATATATATATATATATGTATATATATGTATATGTATATATGTATATATGTATATATGTATGTATGTATGTATGTATGTATGTATGTATATGAACTGACATATACACATACACATACACATATATTATTACCTGGAATAATCGGAACCATGCAAATGAGTAGCAGCCAAAGTTGCCGCGTCCGTCCAGCACCCAGCATCTTGCAGCTGAATATTTAACCATAAGTTTTCATTAATTATTTAAACTATAATATTTTCATACATAAAAAATAATAACAAATTAGGAGAAAAAGAAAAACCTGAGAGCAAGCTTCCTGATATCTACCAACAGCACAGAGCAGATGAATCCCTGACAATGAT
Source organism: Juncus inflexus (assembly GCA_024447665.1). Taxonomy (NCBI): domain Eukaryota; kingdom Viridiplantae; phylum Streptophyta; class Magnoliopsida; order Poales; family Juncaceae; genus Juncus; species Juncus inflexus. Next base: position 10,867,593 of record JAJHPC010000018.1, read on the forward strand.
TTATCCGTTCTCACCATATTTGCCGCCACAACCTTAAAACAATAAAAAATAATAAAAAAATCATTCAAAAAGGAGAATTATATTATAATATTATTAGGGCAAAAACTCACTTTAACAGCAAGTTCATGCAAAGAGCGAGAGACAGCAGAAGAAAGAACAACAGCTCTCAAAGCATTTGGATAAAAATTCGTTCCTTCTGGCGGCGTCGAAAGTAATAACGAGACCGCTCCTTCCAAATTCCCTACTGACACCAGCCTGAAATTATTAAATATTATTTTATTTATTACATAGACGATTGAATGTAAAATAAATATTAGTTTGTTAAAATGACTAACTCATGAACACGTTTCTGTATTGCCTCTTCACCGTCCAGTTTGTCATGCCATGATATTCTCTCATTTGCATGAGACCACAATTCTTCTTTCTTGAAAACCATCGCATTTAATTGACCAAAATTCTGTATTTCAGTTTAAACAAATTATATGACATTCAAAGACATCTAGTAAAGAGAATGCAGCGAGAGAAAGAGAGAAGAACCAAAAAAAATAAAATGAAACAAAACGGACCTTGTTGGATTTAGGGTCAAGAGAAGAATCAAAAGAAGGATTCCGATCAGAGACTGATTCAGACTGATCTGAAACAGGAATCGATTGAGAAACAGAAGAAGAGGAATTGGAAGAAGATTTGTGGAGGAAATGAAGAAGAGCATTGGGAAGCTGTAACCAAAACAAAGCTTCTGACATTTCCCCAAATATCGCTGCAGCAAATGCATATCTTTCTGTCGGTCCTTTATTTACTATTTTCTCATATAACCTCACTCTGTCCTCATCCATTATGCATCCTAAGGTTGGTAATTCATTAATTATTACAATTAATTTTTATATTTGATTTTTTATTTAATATACCTTCTTTTCTGTAGGGTTCGAGGACTTTGAGAAGTAACTCAGCAACAACAGGATCTCCAATTGAGGGAAGCTCAGTTTCGATCATGTAACTACGCAAGTCTGAATTATTATTTGATGTCAATATATCTGTTGATGAATTGTTATAAGTATTATTACTATTATTCCAATTAAACCACGATGATTTCACCCCCATTTGCAATATCATCCTCAGAGCCTGCGCCCAACAAAAAATTACAAAATAATCAAAATCACACACAAGAAAACAAAACAATACAAAATAATAAATAATAATGATATAAATAATATGAAATATAAGACATACTAGAGCATGTGGGATTGGGAAAACAATTGGTGCACAAAGAGGCATTGGACGGTATCTCTCTTTTGCAATCCTTGCCTTTGTAATCTTGGATGGATCCCTGCATTACAAAATAAAACAAAAAATATAAAAAAGAACGAGTAAATTAAAGAATTAAAAGAAGAAACCCAATGCAACATACATGTTAATCTCAATAAGGCGAAAGCTACTATCAGCGCCAGCAATGCACAAAACCAACGGCTCGTCTTTACTGGTCCTCATAGGAAGCCAATCCAGCTCAAGCACCAAAGTTCCTGGCGACTGAGGCTGTAAAACTGCATTTGCCAACGGATCAGCAGTATCCTACAAATAATCAAATTATTTAAATAATAATTATTTCCAGATCTATAACGAATTAAGTAAATAATAAATAAATAAACAAATAAATAAATAAGTAAACAATGAGCGAGGTAAATAAGTAAATAAATAACTAAATTATTAAATAATAAATAAGTAAATAAGGGCTCGTTTTGGCATCATTTTTTTTTTCATAAACAAAAAACTGTTTTCTGTTTTTTAAATGACCGTTTTCATTTCTAAAACTTTGAGTAATTATTTTTCGTTTCTAAATTTTTGTATCTAATATGACATCCACAAAATATTTTAATACTGCATAATAAATAAAAACATATTTTTTTCTTGAAAAAACTCATTGATAAAACCTACTGCGCCGCAACTCGTCTCAGACCGGTTTAGCCCTTTATGGATGACCCAACCCGCTCGACTCTACTGTGACCCAAGACAATATAATAAGCATACCAAAATAATATATTGACAGAGATAATTCAGATGTAATAAAATTGTTTATAGATATGATAAGATAATATACATCAGTACATTACAAAATAGTATCTAATCATAAGACCACATTACATAGGTATAACAAAAATAGTGTATAATGATATTGTATATGGTTAAAATTAAATTATTGTATAATAAAATAATATGGAAAAAATAAATAGTATAAACAAATAATTGAAAATATAAAATATACATCCAAAAGTGTATATAAATATCGCGATAGTATATCTATATATCATATTGAGAACAATTAAAATCTTAATCAAATAAAATCAAGTCGGGTCGGATCTAAGCTGAGCGCTACTAGATATGTTTTGAGTCTGGCTGGACTCAATATATTTTCCATTATTTGAAACGTATACTCAATTACTTGTGATTTCTTAGCTCATGTATATACATGCTATACATGCTACAAGTCAATTTTAAGTGGACGTGTCAATCATTTTTGTCCTTTAATTAGAGAGAAGTTAGAATACACTGACACATGATATACATGATATAAGTCAATTTTATGTGAATATGTCCATAATATATGTCCGTGACTTAAATTAGAGGGAAATGTAATGTTATTAAGTTGGTATACTATAGAGTACAGATTGACCCCACGTGACTGTTGCAACCAAACTCTTGAAAACACGTGCGCTCAGAAATGAAAATAGCTAAAGAGAAAACAAGATATATACGTTTCACAAATTCCTTTTTTTTTTTTCAGGATTCGGACCAAAAAAATTGGAAACAGTGCTCTCCTACCAAAGGCACGAAAAACGGGATATTAAAACTTTCCCCAAACGGCTAAATAAATAAATAGTTAAATTACTAAATCAAAAATGGAGAAGGTGTTGTCGTAAAAGAGGACGGCGATGCGGCCACGGCTCCGGTCTCCAGTGACAACTGGCGAGAATTTAATGCGTCTTATTCCCTCTTTATGAGTGTTAAATGATGATGAAAAACCTGTCGTCACATCCCACCACCTTATGTTCCCCATTCTATCTCCCATTACCTTACAAAAATATTAAATTAGATTAATTAATTAATGACTAAGTTAGGTTAGGAATATTTGTATGGAATAATGTCCGTACGACATGAGGGAGGCGGTATGCCATGGCGGTGACTAAACCGTCTGAAGGAGAAAATGAAGATGAGGGCCATTTCGGCCTGGAAAATAAGATGAATAAATGAAATTTAATGATGATTGATTATTTATTGGTGGATTAAGATAATAATGCATATATTTGGTACCTGAAATCTCTGATTCTGCGACCTTGAACTTCAAAAACACCAAGAGCGCCATTTACCAAAGCAAATGCAAAGCTTTCTGACGCATCTTCAGTTGAGTTATCCGAGCTCGTTGTCTCTACAAACAGCCACAAAAACATATATTTTAATTCAAAATAATTTGGTAAACAAAGAAAAAATATATTTTTTTTTGTTTGATTAATTACTGGATTCTGAAGGAGTTGGAACAGAAGGTTTATTTTGAGAAGGTCTAGGAGCAGCTGGAAGAGTCCATTCCAGTACAGTAAATGGAAGAGCCAAAGACCTTAGCTACAAATCATTCAAAAATGAAATATTTAACTCCTATTTGAACATCAAAATTACTAAAATATCAAATTTATTTGATTTTTTCAGATGAAATTTGAATGAAATAAGTAACATACCATAATAGGGGTTTTCGTCATGGCCCAGACCTCGACAGGAGCATCACGGAATAGAATTAGAAGATACCTACAATACCACAATGTATTATTACCAATTAAGATTATTTAAATCGTAGTATATAGTAACCCTAATTAACTAAATAACCATTCAATATACCTTCCTGATGAAGAAGCTCTTAGAGCTCTAATTGGAGCCCGCTCTGGCTTTTGAAGAACCCTAAACGACTTATTAAGCCCGCTTCTAACACAGGTCACCACAAGTTTATTTATATATCCCCCCGTTTTATCATTCGCCTGGAACAAACCAATAATCACATCCATCAATTCATCAATCAGTCTCATAAAATAAATAATAAAATACTAATTACTTGGTTGTAAGAGAAGGAAACGAGGCGGGAATTGCCGAGCCATCTCAAGCCCCTGACAGTCGAGGTGTGAACAGAAAAGCTGACAGTTACAGCATTGGCTGAAACATCAATTAAATCAATTGATCCGTTTTGCGTTCCGAGTGCTACCAGCGGGACAGCTGGCGCCGGATTGTTTCCTCCCCCTTCAATCAGTTAGAAAAATAAGTAAATAAATAAATAACTTATTCAATGTAATATTATTATTATCATAAGAAAATTTTTAAAAATTGAGGGATTACGGGCCAAAGTAGCAAGTAGAGAAGGACAAGGAACAGCAAGGGTTGATACTGTTGATGAAAGAAGATGAAGCTGCCCTATCAAATTCATCTATAACAAAAATAAAAAATCAAAATCAATTAATTAATGGATAAAAATGTTTTGGATAATCAATCAGCACAGTTTTACAAACCTGATTGGTAGCGGCCTCCTCTTTAAAATCCAAGGACCATCGCCAGATCTTCCCATCATCAGAAATCAGCATTATATACTTCTCATTATCATTATCATCGCTTGCAACTTTAATATCAGTTACGTGGTTAGAATCTTCACATGAAAATGGAATATTATTATTTTCATGAGATAGAGTTCTGAGAGGTGACTCGGACTGAGCAAGTGAGATAGAAAGCACAGATGGAGACGGAACACTGCTTCCAATTGAAGGCATTAATTCTTCCATTGTGCACAATGCATGCGCCTGTTCTCCCCTAATAAACAATAAATCATTAATTTATAAGATAATCACGCTTATTTATGTAATAAAATAAATACAGAAAGGCAATTGACTTACTGTTTGCGTTTCCAAATGCTGAGCTTGCCATCAAGATGAGCACAGTACAGAAGATCCCTGTCTGGATCTGGAATCAGATCCAAGAATCTCGCGCAGCTACGAGGCACCTGGCTCAAGGAGAGAGAAGCTCCATACTGAAGATCAAACACGACGAGCTCTCTTGACAGAGTGACAAACACCATGTTTCTCCAGAGGGGAGAGAAGCAGAGCTTCGCGAAGAACTGAGGGAAGGCGACCAGAGCCGACGAGTTGGAGGATTCCTTGTCGGATTTGTGGAGCTCGGAGCTGGGATCTGTGATTCCGTTGATCCTCATCTCTTTGAGAGATACATCGACCTCTCCTGCTCCATCTTCTGAACGGAAGCTGAGTGCGATGGCTGAGAGGAGGAATCCGTGGAGGCTGATCGTACAGAAATGACGGCCGTCGAAGGGGTCACGGCGGATGCAGGAGAGGTATTCTGGCGCGGCGTCGTACTTCCAGAGACACCGGCCTGAGGCAGCGTCCCATAGGATTAGGAGCGAGGGGCCGTGGATTGAGGCGAGGAGCCAGGAATCCGATCGGATCCAGCAGAGATCCTGGATGCCGAGTCGGGAAGAGGAAGAAGATGAGTCGAGGTCGAACCAGAGGAGGATCTGGCGGGATCGCAAGTCCCACAAAGCAATACGGCCCTGCCGGTCTCCCACGGCAAGGCGGAGGTGTGAGTTGAACGGATCATCTTGTATAGCGGAAGACAGATCGTGGGAGAGCGGCTGTGGAGACCAGCGGACTGAAGTGACGAAGGAGGCGGAGGCGGAGGCGGCGGTGGGGAACGGGGCGAGAAGAATGGGAAGTTGCTGTTGAGGTGAAGAGGAAGGGGGGGGCATGGGGAGAACAGAGACTGTTTGCATGGAGTGAGGATCGATGATTACCACGCAGCTACCGGCGCCGTAGGCGAGCAGAACGCCGCCGGGGCTGGAATCGGCACAGCCTCCGTTGCTCCGGTTGGGCGGACCTGGGAGTATGTTGTCCCACGTCGAAGCCCTTCCATTCCCACCCATTTTTATTCTTCTGTTTCTAATCTAAGCTCTCCTTTGTTTCAGTTTGTCGTCTGGAGAGAGCGGTGTAGACGGGATGGAGCGGTGTTGCTAGAAGAGATCGAAGAGGAGGTGCTAACGGCGCGGCTCAGTTCAGTACACAGAGAGAGAAAGAAGAACGAAGAAGACTTATTGAGAGGAATGGCGTGGCTGAGAGAGATTTAAGGGAGAAAATGGGCTTTTAAAGGCCCACTTGAGAATACGCCGAAAATTTAATTAGCATTTTTTACGGGCCTTTTTCTTAAGCAAAAATTGTAAGAATATAAATCAAGGAATAGTAATTGGAGGCACTATAGATAGATAGATAGCTATAGGATAGAAACTTTTTCCTTCTCATGTAAATATTAGGAATAGACTTGTAAATATTTTTTTCATTTTATAGAAATATATTTGGAAGGGGATACACAAGCCCTCTCCAAATTTTCTCGCAAAAAAAAAAAAAATCTAAGCTCTCCTTCTTCACTCCATTCTATTTGAATTGAATCTCACTTGCTCTCTCGCTCTTCTCCGTCCCTGTGGTTCTACTCCGGCGAAAAACAAGTCAGACAGAGATACAAGATGGGAATGAAGGTTTGACCGTCGCAGAGCATAGTAGTAATTAATTACAAAAAAGAATGTTAAAAGGATACAAGTTTAGAGAGAAACTAGGGAGGTGATATTTTAAGAGCATATTTCTTATTCTGAGAACTTATTCTCAATTAAATGATGTTTATTTCTTATTCTCTCAGCTCTCAAAATAAAAAAAATCTGATCTCAAAATAATATTCCCTAATTAATAAGGAGGGACACACCCTCTGAACAGCAGCTATTGAACCAGCTTGATTATGATCTTCTTTTTCACTTACTTAAATTAAAATTGAGTATGTAATAGGAAAAAAATAAAAACCGAGAAAATATAATAGTTGCCTAATTTTTGTGATATTTGTGATGTTTTCAAATTTTCACAAACTAAATGATTAAAATAAACTATTCATGGCATTTTTCTCACAACCATGCGGCGGACATCCAGGCGGCGCTTCTCTCCCAATGTTCAGGTAAACCCTAAATTAACTTTATATGAACTACGACACACATGTTTCTGTGAACTTCACTCTTATCGCCTCCTCTTCACACGGAGCCTCTCCCACACACATGTTTCAGTGTATCTTTGCTTTTATAATCTATTATTCAACCCTTTCTAAAGTAGTTACTCGATTATATAGAAAGTCATAATAACAAGGTTGATCTCATCTCAAACAATTCATTTTTTTTTCTTTCTAATGGTTTAGCAGAAGGGGAAGAAGGGGAAGCAGCAGCAGCCACCGACGTATCGGCCTGAGAGGGTGGAAAAGGCCGAGGACGCTCTGCTCCCGGCAATGCGGGAGTATGAGGGTCATGTGCCGCGTGAGATTCTGATCCAGAAATTGAGGGGTAAAATCGAAAATTTAGACTTAGCGAAGCACATCTTACGTCCCATGAGTGACAAGATTCTTTCCGGTATCCAACTGAGATTCAAGCGCGAGCAAGAAAAAGGATCAGGAAAGTCGTTTAATGATTACCACTTACTGGCTTGAGCAGGAGCATGCGATGAATTTGCAAAATTATATATTTTCATTAAAATATTACAAACCATTAAATATCAAAAAATGAGTTAATTATAAGAGAGAGATATACCCGTAAGATTTTGACCTTCTGATTGGACTCTCTTTTCCCTAAGAGACGCACAAAATGGATTGTTAACTACCTAATAATACACAAACACTTGTTAAATAACACCAACAAAATATAATGATTATTCAAAAAAAAATCAGATTAAAAGGACTAAAAGGGAGATTCACTTTGGGAGTTGGTTGATTCGCGATTCTTTTGAATGATTTGCTTTTGGGCCCAAAACTAGAGATAGTTTCTCCAATTCAGATATCAGCCCCTAAGAAATACAAAAAGAAATAAGAAATAACTAAACAATATGATTATTGCACAAGAGAGTTTATAATTATATTGAATTTAGTGTTGGGTTTCTTCCATTCATAACACAATGGAAAAACAAAAACGAAAAAAAATCGAATTCGAAACCCAAAAGAAGGATCCGTGAATTACAATTAAATCAAAGAAAAGTTCATAACTTTGTACCTTCGGATTACGCTTAATCCGTGATGATCAAAAATGAATTTAGTTGACGGTTTTCTTTGCCCGATCCAAACCAGTTTCCAAACCGATCCTTTGAATGATTCGCCTAATCGGTCTCACAAACCGATCTCCAAGCAATCTCCAAACGAACCGATTCTCCAAGCAAACCGATTCTCCTAACAAACCGATTCTCCAAACAAAAATCACGGAACAACCCCTTTGAACGGATAAAGAACGATATATGCTAGTATTCGTTCTTCATTTCTCTCACAGAAAATAACAAAAGAATAATTTTCGGATTTTTCTCTCCTCCTTTTCTCACAAAAGATGGACGAAAAATATTATGCCCTTCATCTGATTTTGGGGTGTCTCTTGTGCCTATATAGTCTATAAGTTTCATATCCTATGTATATGGTAATTATGTAACTATATATGCAACACATCTTATCATATAAGATGTAGGATTTGATGTGTCACTTGACTATATAGCTCTCCATACAACTTATCACATAAGTTATGATTTTTCTGTGTACGTCTCATTAGTTGTTCTTTGTGTGTGACTCTGTAGGTTTACTTAATGTTGGCAATAATCACAATGGATTATAAATCATGAGCGGCCTCTAGCAAGACATCATGATTACCCAAATTAAGCAAGTATAGATGATTCGATCAAACCTAATTTATGTCATGCATTGTATCATTTTGTTACATGATATCTATATCGTCCATAAGGCATGGTATGTGTCAACCTTATGTTGGTCGATAAATATTTCTTGACACCGAATTTGATTGAACATGAAATGACATTAATAACTCCTTATTAATTCACTTGAGCACGGCCGTGCGTTTCTTCAATCAAATCATCAAGAGGCCTAAAGATATCTCTCTCAATTTATGAGAGGAACAAATCATATCTTCATTAAACTCTTTCCTCCGCACAATTCATTATATACCTAATTATAATATTTATGATCGCCCGGTTAAAGACGATGTTAGACTATATTAAAGTATAAAATTTATCATGTAGGAAACTGAGATAATCTCAAGTCTAAGGATTACAGATACATTCTTTACTGAGAATAACTAATGACACGAACCATGTAGTATTCTCAAGGTGGGCCAATCCGGTATATGGTCTCTAACATATACTTACGTTAATGACTTAATAACTCTTATTCATGATCACTAAAATGTGACTATCAGTCAACTAACATACTGATGTCCATTTGTAGCTTATCATAAAGTATGTTTGTCTCACAAACATCTTATGAATGATCAGGGACGGTTTAGAATATCATTCATAATACTTTATAGTTTTACTATCAAAGTCACATACTTTGATGATATAGAGCTGAATATCATATTCAAGGTTCATTTTAGTAATAAGAATAAAATAACCAATACGCATTTATTATATAAAATATCTCTAAATAAACACAATGTTTATTTAACATAATCCATACATCTATGTCTCAAATATATTGGTCTAGGGCATACTACTAACATTTAGTTGTTACGTACATGTTTGAGACCTTCATGTAACTGGTTGACTTCATGCGAGATGTGGCATTTTAGTGCAAACATGAACTCTCTCTTTGAGTTATTTTCATGTATTAGACTTCAATTTTGAAATAGTTATAAATGGTTAATTCAGTTATTCATGTAGAATTAAGCTTATTTTATACAATACGAATACAATAATTCGGTTTAAAAATATATATAAATATAATTTTGTTGTTAAAAAATAATTGAGAAATATCATTATTTTATAACTTAATATTTATTTTAGCTCAAAACTACAATTATATTGATTTTTTTTTATAATATTTTTTTCGCTTAATCTTTATTCGACAGAAAGTTTCATTTGCACATGTACGCATTTACTCTTTATATGTGGTATTTTTTGGAAGTTTAATTTGCATATGCATGCATTTACTATTCATATGTGGTATTGTGCATATGTGGTATTGTGAACTACCTCACAAGTCCACTCCTTCTCCATTTCACTCCCAACTAATATTTACTTCGTTGGGAACGTTTCTTCTACTTAACAAAATATTAAATAAATTGTTTAACGCTATGTAATTAGAACGGTAAAGCAGTGTACTGTTAGAGACTTAGGAAAAATTAAACTCATAGATTTCACTGTGCATGTATCGTATATAGATACGGGTTCCTCAATAGTCCCCTCCACAAAGCTTCAAAACTTCCTCACAAATCCACGGCTTCTCCATTCTACTCAGCTAAAGTTCTCTATTACTCCATATCTATCCGCCGGCTCTCTTAATAATCAATTCAACCCTTTATTTTCTAGATGGAGGCAATGCCGGCTCCTCAGACAGAGCCTCTCTCACAACCAGGTGGCGGACATCCAGGTGGCGCTTCTCTCCCCAATGTTCAGGTAAACCCTAAATTAACTTTATATGAACTCCCACACACATGTTTCTGTGAGCTTCACTCTTATCGCCTCCTCTTCACACGGAGCCTCTCCCACACACATGTTTCAGTGTATCTTTTCTTTTATAATCTAATAGTCAACCCTTTCTAAAGTAGTTACTCGATTATATAGGAAGTCATAATAACAAGGTTGATCTCATCTCAAACAATTCATTTTTTCCTTTCTAATGGTTTAGCAGAAGAGGAAGCAGCAGCCGCCGAGGTATCGGCCTGAGAGGGTGGAAAAGGCCGAGGAGGCTCTGCTCCCGGCAATGCGGGAGTATGAGGGTCCTATGCCGCGTGAGATTCTGATCCAGAACTTGAGTGGTAAAATCAAAAATTTAGACTTAGCGAAGCACATCTTACGTCGCATGAGTGACAAGATTCTTTCCGGTATCCAACTAAGATTCAAGCGCGAGCAGAAAAAGGATCAGGAAAGTCGTTTAATGATTACCACTTACTGTCTTGAGCAGGAGTAGGCGATGAATTTGCAAAATTATATATTTTCATTAAAATATTACAAACCGTTAAATATAAAAAATGAGTTAATTATAAGAGAGAGATATACCCGTAAGATTTTGACCTTCTGATTGGACTCTCTTTTCCATAAGAGACGCACAAAATGGATTGTTAACTACCTAATAATACACAAACACTTGTTAAATAACACCAACAAAATATAATGATTATTCAAAAAAAAATCAGATTAAAAGGACTAAAAGGGAGATTCACTTTGGGAGTTGATTGATTCGCGATTCTTTTGAATGATTTGCATTTGGGCCCAAAACTGGAGATAATTTCTCCAATTCGGATATCAACCCCTAAGAAATACAAAAAAGAAATAATAAATAACTAAACAATATGATTATTGCACAAGAGAGTTTATAATTATATTGAATTTAGCCGTTACGTACATGTTTGAGACCTTCATGCAAATGGTTGACTTCATGCGAGATGTGGCATTTTAGTGCAAACATGAACTCTCTCTTTGAGTTATTTTCACGTATTAGACTTCAATTTTGAAATAGTTATAAATGGTTAATTCAGTTATTCATGTATAATTAAGTTTATTATATACAATACGGATACAATAATTCGGTTTAAAAATGTATATAAATATAATTTTGTTGTTTAAAAATAATTAAGAAATATCATTATTTTATAACTTAATATTTATTTTAGCTCAAAACTACAATTATATTGATTTTTTTTTATAATATTTTTTAGCTTAATCTTTATTCGACAGAAAGTTTCATTTGCACATGTACGCATTTACTCTTTATATGTGGTATTTTTTGGAAGTTTAATTTGCATATGCATGCATTTACTATTCATATGTGGTATTGTGCATATGTGGTATTGTGAACTTCCTCACAATTCCACTCCTCCATTTCACTTCCAACTAATATTTACTTCGTTGGGAACTTTTCTTCTACTTAACAAAATATTAAATAAATTGTTTAACGCTATGTAATTAGAGCGGTAAAGCGGTGTACTGTTAGAGACTTAGAAAGTGTTAAACTCGTAGATTTTACTGTGCATGTATCGTCCCCCACAAAGCTTCAAAACTTCCTCACAAATCCACGGCTTCTCCATTCCACTTAGCTAAAGTTCTCTATTACTCCATATCTATCCGCCGGCTCTCTTAATAATCAATTCAACCCTTTATTTTCTATATGGAGGCAATGCCGGCTCCTCAGACAGAGCCTCTCTCACAACCAGGTGGCGGTTATCCAGGCCACGCTTCTCTCCCCAATGTTCAGGTAAAGCCTAAATTAACTTTATATGAACTCCCACACACATGTTTCTTTGAGCTTCACTCTTATCGCCTCCTCCTTCACACAGAGCCTCTCCCACACACATGTTTCTGTGTATTTTTTCTTTTATAATATAATATTCAACTCTTTCTAAAGTAGTTACTCGATTATATAGGCAGGTCATAATAATAAGGTTAATCAACAATACAACAACTTACTGCAAATTTATTTCAAATTGTTGCTCGAACTTATGTATTTGTGTTTGGAAGCTTGATCAATATATGCATGCATTTACTCTTGGCATATGTGGGTGCATATGCTCATTCAATATGTGAACGCACTAACTCTTTATCATTGATGTTAAATGATAATTAATTTGAATCATTACATTCCAGCTCATCAATTTAATAATATTATTTCTGCAATCTCATTAATTTAATAATTTATTTTCTGTGATCTCATAAATTTAAAAATATTATTTTTGTCAAATCATTAGTGTTACTAATTTTTGAGACTGCACTTGGCACAGGGAGGAAGCAAAATGATCAAAATCAAGAGTTAAGAATGTGAAAACGCTCACAAAATAGTTTTGGGCGCAAGTTGCATTTTTTAAAAAGCTTAGGGTTCAAAAGTGAAATTTTACCATAAATTTAATATTTCAGGAGTGTTAGTTTGGAAAAAGTTATGGACGAAAACCCGCTTCTTCCCCAATTCGAGAAAAAATCGTGCAAGAAAACCGCCTCCGACCCAATTTCACCATTCCAATTCCAAAAGACAAAGAGGATACAAAATCAATATCTCCCATTTGAAAATCCTTGAAACAAAATCCTGACCCGATCTTCCCTTTTCCCCATTTCCACTCCAGGGTTTCCGCGTAAAAGAAGAAGTTGAAAGAGATGGGATCAGAGGCGATGGATACGGAGGAGAAGGAAGGGCCGTCCATGATGGAGCAGCTTGTGCCGGAAATCACGACTCACGCCCTCAGTTATCTCGATTTCACCAGCCTCTGCAGGCTGTCCATGACTAATTCCGCCATGAGGAGGGCTGCTAATGACGATGGACCCTGGAAAGCTCTCTATCACAAGGTCTCATTTTCCCTTACCCTTTTGTAACTCCTTATGTTTTTCTTATCCATTTCAAATTTCAAAGTAACGCACTGAACCGAGCAATTTGTAATTTTCTTTCTGAATCATCAGGACTTCACAGTGGAACAACGCACATTGAACCCTAGAAACGGCTGGAAGGCTTATTATGCAGCCACAAGAGCCATAATCAACACAAACGCAGAATTCTACAACATAATCAGAGAGAGATCTCTTCCGTTGATGGGCCGTTTCTGGCTCAATGCTGATTACGTCAAATGTACTCATGCTTCTGGCGAACTCTTTTCTGGGTAATTTAAATCCCTTTATTCACTCATTTCTATTTACATTTTTCGTGCCTCATTAACTTACGGGAAATTCCCCAGAAAGTCCCTGTAGAGTGTAGTATAACTAAATTGTAAAGAAGTCCGTGCATTATTGGAAATTGCAAAAAACAGAAACTCTCTATTTTTAAGAAATTCAAAATTAAGTCCCTAAACCTATTTGGTCCAATAACACGAGGACTTCTGAATTTAAAAACTATTTCACAAACCCTATTTTTTGCCTCTTTATCCTCTAATGGTTCGTGAAGAAGATCCGATTTCTCTTTACACCCAAAAATTGCTGGTTATGTTGATTGAATTTGGTTATGTAAAAGTTGATTTTTTTTTGCATTTGAGAGTTTCTTCAAAATAGAAAGTTTCTGCTTCTGCTATTCTCATTAACGCAAGGACCTTTTTTTTTGGCAAATTTCCCTTAAAAACTCATTTCATCTCTCTTTTATAAACAGGTATAATGCGGTTATGGACAGTTGGGGATTGGCCTTCAACTGGGGCCAAGGAGAAGAGCAAGGAGTGGATTTCCAAATCCAGGAAGTGCGGGCCCGGCTCGTCAGTGACATGGCCTGGCTCACTTTCAAGGCTTTTTGCGACAATGTTGATTCCGGTCCGTTTCATGTTACGAACGTTTATGAGTGGCATAATGAGAGGTGGTTCATGGTGCACCACCACAGCTCCCCCATGCTCTTGAATCACGAGAACCACCAGTTTCATTTGTAGTTGACTTTGAGTTTGACCATTGAAAGTTTTTAAGTAAATGTTCTTGTTATTTCAAGTTATCTTTTTTGAGTCTGGTTATGATTGTGAGAATGGTGAGTTTGAGTTTGTGGATTTTTAATGTGCAAACTTGTCAACTACCGATGACAGAGAAATGCTGCATGGTGGTTTTTAATTCGGGTTTGGTGTCAAGATGAGGTTTAATTTTCAAACCTGGTTGTCTTGGTAATATTAGGAAAGTAAAGGGGTTGGAATGTAATGTTTTCCAGTTGCTATTGTTTGTTTGTTGAATATCTTGTTTCTGAATTAGCTGAAGAGTTCTTACATTATATTTTCTTCTGACTTATCAATCTTTGATGTGGTACGATTGTTTGAAGAACTGCGATGTGCCTTTTTGCAACTTGGATTTTGGATTTGTTGTTTAAGATGACTTTCCTTTTTTTTCTTTCATCGTGTTTCTTGTATAGATGGTTATTTTAGATTCCTAATTTAAGATTTGATTATCTGATGCTCCGATTGAACGTCTTGTTGGTCCTATTGGCTATTGGTATGTCTATTAAACAGAGTTTTTTTTTTTTTTAGCATCTTTTCTGAAAATAATTCAGCAAATAGCACTGTTTTGAAAAAAAATTAGGTAACTAGTACTACCGCCACCCATAGTGGCGGTAGAGACCTTCTACCGCCAGAACCTACGGCGGTAGTGCCTAATTTTCAAAATTTCACCTAAAACAAGCTAATTAGGTACAAATTAGCCTCTACCGCCAGGCCTTCTGGCGGTAATGGCATTGTTGTAATTTTTTTCTGATCCAATCAGGTATCAAACCCGTTAAAAAAAAAAAAAAAAAAAAAAAAAGGAAAAATACTTCTACCGCCAGGCCTTCTGGCGGTAGTGGCATTTTTGTAATTTTTTTCTGATCCAATCGGGTATCAAACCCGTTTTAAAAAAAAAAAAAAAGGAAAAATGGCTCTACCGCCAGACCTTCTGGCGGTAGAGTTGGTGGCATACCCCCTGGACGACCAGGGAAAAAAGAACTTTAGCGGTAGAGACTTCTCCCCATATTAACCCACCCAACCCCCCTCTCTCTCCCCCCATTTCTTCCCCAAACAACCTAAGAAAAAAACCAAAAAAAAAGAGCGAATTTTCTGCAAAACTAGAAGAAAAATTTGTGGAAATTAAAGCGAAAAGAGTAAGATTTGTAGAAAGAATAAAGAAGAAAATAGAGTGAATTCAACAAAATGTTAGATCTTTTAGTTTGTTTTTGAGTTTAGGGTTTAGAATTATTTGTTTAAATTGATACAAATTATTATAAAATAAGTTTGAGTTTTTTTAAATTAGTTGTATTTCTTTGAATAGATTACTTCAAATTTGTTAGAATTAGTTTTATTTTGAGTTTTTAATTAGAATTTTTTTCTATGAGTTTGTTTGTATTATAGATTATTTTGAAATTTATGATTATTTAAGAAAAATCTTGTTGTTTATTAATTGAAATATTATTGTATTTAGGGAAAAAACAAGAGTAAATTCTTGAAAGAAAATGGCACAGAACGGATCAATTCTCGTATATTATGATGGTCGGGTTGTTCATCTATCGAACGGAATAAACTATGATCCACCTGAACCGTCTTATATACCAGAAAATACGAATGTAAACAGCGATTATTACGAATTGTGTAACGAGATTTGTGAGAATATCGGTTGGTCCTATAGTGATGATCTTATAATCCGAGGTAGATTTTCTTCCGTTCAACGTGACAACGGGTTAAATTATAGGTTATTGAAAATTACGAACGATACACAATGGTTTAAATTTGCGGAACACGTTACGAGGGTTGGGGTTGAATTAGAAATATATGTTGATCGCGTCCAGAATAAACAATCACATGTAGGAACTAGTAGTAGATCGAATGTAGTTTCAAATGCAAACGAAAATGGATTGGACGAGGATGGAAATGAATGTGAGAATGAAGACATTTTTGCGGCATTTGATATGGCCCGAGCGAGTAATAATATTCTTCCAGAAATAGATGAAGAAGAAAATGAATTGGATGAGGAACCACAAACGGGGTCAGAGGACGAAGAGGAAGAGGAAATTTATGAACTTAACGAAGAAGAAAGGGTAGCGTCATTCCGATATACGGAAACGGGTGAAATGGTTAGTGTAGGGACTTTTGACGATCCGCCGGCAGAGGAGTTCAAAGATGGTTCAATTTGGGAATATGCAATAAATGATGTTGTGTCGGGTAGGCGTGTGACTGAAAGGGATGATAAAATATTGTATAAGGGGCATACATTCAAAACAAAATTGGAACTACAATTGGCTGTAAGAGCATACAGTGTCAAGCATCACCGAGAAATAATAGTCGACCACTCAAGCAAAGAGAGATACATTGTAGTCTGCAAGCTTAAAGATGAAGGTACAGGATGTAGTTGGAGGATGAACGGTTAGATTAATAAGAAAAATGAATTATGGGAGATTAAAACATTTAAACAACCACATGTGTGTACTAATCAGACTCCTCGAAAAGACCACAAACAGTTAACGAGTGCTTAGAGAAAAATTGGATAAACCATCTTCTTTTAAGAAATAGCGCGCTATCATGCCGGTAATCATTTATCTCGGGTGTTATCCCCAATAAATCCGTAATTTTTTTGCCCCAATTCACATCTTTATTACTTACACACATGGCCGCTCCATCGACTCTCAAAACCCAATAAACACGACACATCCTCTAATGTAATTGTCATCTCCCCGTGTGCCATGTGGAACATGTGCGTTTCTTTTCTCCACCGTTCTTGCAATGCGGTTAAACAAATACCGTCTAACGGTATATATCCAATCTTCGCTACTTGGAACAAATTAGCCCTTTTTAGATAAGGGATATAAAGGTCGTTCCAAGGCACCTTCATAAAAGAAAGAAAAAATAATAAATATATTTGCAAGTAATATTTTAGATTATATAATTATAAAATAAGTACCGCAAGGCGATGTTGCCTGAAACGGTAGGGTTCGAATGATATCAAGCCTTATTCTCTCGTAAACTGGCCAGTCCTATGTTCGGCTTGTAGTGTGTTGAGCGAATATGGCGGAGAATTACTTTCATCAATCATACGACTTTTTCCTTTGTCCGCTCGACTAGGTCGACTAGGTCCGCCTCTAGATGCCATCGGTCACTATTTTCTAAAAATTAAAATAATAAAATAATTACTAAAATGAAGATTACAATTTTACAATTATAATTATCTAAAATAAAAATATCTACAAAGTATTTTAATTTGTAATAAAATTAACTACAAGTAGAAACATCTAAAAAAAATTCATAAAAAAAAATTATTATGTAAAATAACTAATAATTATTTCTACTAACAAAATATAAATAATATTTCCGTATGGGTGCTAGTTAATTAATTTTTTTGTTACGGGTGCTATTTTAAAAAAAAAAAAAACCTCATGAACTAAACCCAAAAAAAAATAATAATAACTACTAAAATTAATTACTAATAAATAATTTAAATAACAAGTAAAAAAAATAAATTACACTAAAACAAATCATATATAAATACAATATGAATTTTTTTTTTAAATAAATACATTAAATTAACGTAATTAAATAATATACCAATAAATATGAAAAAAAATTACCTCAAATTTCAATTGCAAAAAATTTGCAATTCCTTCTCTTTCTCCTTCCTCTCCTTCTACAAACAAATCAACAACAAAAAAATTACTAATTAAAAACTCAAGACAAAAAAACCTAATTAAAAACTCAAAATAAAACTAATTCTAACCAATTTGAAGCAATCTATTCAAAGAAATACAACTACTTTCAACAAACTCAAACTAATTTCATACTAATTTCTATCAATCCCCACAAATAATCGTAAACCCTAAACTCAAAAATAAACTAAAATATCTAAGCTTTTGTTAAATTCACTCTATTTTCTTCTTTATTCTTTCTACAAATCTTGCTCCTTTCGCTTCAATTTCCACAAATTTTCCTTCTTTTTCCGCTCTCAAATTCGCACTTTTTTTTTCTTTTTTTTGTTTGGTTGTTTGGGGGAGAAATGGGGGAAGAGAGAGAGAAGGCTCGTGTGGGTTTTATGGGTCACTAACTCTACCGCCAGAAGGTCTGGCGGTAGAGCTATTTTTCCATTTTTTTTTTTTTTAAACGGGTTTGATACCCGATTGGATCAGAAAAAAATTACAAAAATGCCACTACCGCCAGAAGGCACTACCGCCAGAAGGCCTGGCGGTAGAAGTATTTTTTTTTTTTTTTTTTTTTTTTTTTTTTAACGGGTTTGATACCCTATTGGATCAGGAAAAAATTACAATAATGCCACTACCGCCAAAAAGCCTGGCGGTAGAGGCTAATTTGTACCTAATTAGCTTGTTTTAGGGGAAATTTTGAAAATTAGGCACTACCGCCGTAGGTTCTGACGGTAGAAGGTCTCTACCGTCACCATGGGTGGCGGTAGTGCTAGTTATCTAATTTTTTTCAAAATAGTGCTATTTGCTGAATTATTTTCGAAAAAGATGCTATAAAAAAAAAACTCTATTAAACATCTATGCTGAGCTGAGCTGATCTGATTTGGTCCGACCCCTTTGCTTTGAGGATGTAATGTAGCAGATCGTGATAAACACTAGACATCTAGAAGGTTTTGTACGGATCAGACTGTTTTGTGCTGACTTAGTCATTCTGTTTTTATTCTACAATTTTGTTTTGACCAAGGCACGGTATTTTATTCAGATTTCTGCAATCTATATGAAAGTCTTATTCAACCAAATGGCGCACACAGGAATATGTTTAACAAATATATCAAAGATTAAAACAATCCAAGATCAAATTATATAATTCGATTTTGTACAAGTTAGTGAATATACTATGATAACTTGATATTTATCACAGAAAACATTACACCATCGTTCATAGATATTATTAGTACATCTCGCAACTTCGTATAAATTATTGAATATACTACGATAACTTGATATTTATCACTGAAAACATTACATCATAGTTTATACATATTATTATTACATCTCGCAACATTTTTACAAGACAGTGTATCATACAGGGCAACATCAAACTTTTTCTATATTTTGCTTAACTGATCATCATACTTTTCATTTTCTTGTCCCATTATACAAAAGCATATGCGCATGCATTAACTTTTCCTTGCCAATATATTCTCATCTATCCTAGTATAAAATGTATACTAATTAATTATATTTCTACTCCTTGTATTAAGCATTGTTCTCCTCAAAAATATCAAGAAGTGATATCGTCTGCAAATAAAGAAACATATCACATAAATAATTGTTCATATTAGACACATAATAAAATAAATAAAAGATAATAAAGCTGTGTATAATAATACCTCAGGAATGCTAAGTTCAAGTCTGAATTTTGGGCCATCGTAGTGATGAAGAATGGGCCGAAAAGCATCCTCTTCAAGTGGTTCGCATATCTTCTTCGTAACCACTCTCACCTAATGAAAACGACATTCATTATTAATCCACTAATTAATTTTGCGCTAATTAAAGAACAATCACGTAAGCTATTACAACAGCAAGGAGAAAAATAATTAAATGTTAAATATTATTATACAATTAGTTGGTGGGTGCACATCTATATTTATAAGGATATATTTATAAGGACCACGACATATTTTCTAGAAATAAATAAAAACCGCATATATAACAGCTGTCCATATTTGGTTATGGGTCACCAGTCACTTGATAAAAGAATTTATCTTAAATCAAAGTACTGAACTTAAGAGGCATCAAATATTTGGTGGAACTTTAACTTGGGAAGGTAGTTTTTTCTGAATAACTGGTGTCCATGTTCAAAATTATTTAACAGTCAAGACTTCGAATTTAATACTTGACCAAATTTATGGTAGCCCATCAACTTCCTGACTTCTCATTTCGAGACATAAGTTTGTTTAAGTTATCTTTGAATTCTTAAATTCAAATGGAAAGTTAAAATAAAGAGTTGATTAATTTGGTAAAAAAATACCTGAGCAGGGAAGCGGGACTCGCCGGGACACTTCTTATCCTCCCATGCAGTTCTATCAATGTTTGTTCCTCCAAAACTAGCAGCCTACACAATTATATTCAAAAGTTAGACCACCATAATTCAATTAATCATATATATCATGAAAAAGGTTGCAACTTTTTTTTACTGTTATATAAATGGTTACAAAAAGGAAATTATTCAGAAAAATTAATACCTCAAACATGCCGTGAAGCTGGTGGTTGGAGTAGTTGTAGAGGAAAAGGGGAAGTCCTGGCCTGATTGCTCTCACTGAATCCCTATATCTCGACGGTAATCCTGATAATCAATCAAAATTTCACAAAATTAGAATTTTAATCTATTAAGGTTAAATAAAGGCAAATTAAATAGAGGAGATTTAATGATTTATGACATACCAAAGAGTTGTCTTCTGAGATTCTCCTCCATGGTGTCATTATTGCACACAAAAATATAGCCTCCAATTGCTTCATTTCTTGGCAGAGCTTCAGAGGCAGGCAGAGACTTAAACCTCTTATCCACTCCATTATTCGCGTTATTACCGTTGTTATTCCCGTTCTTTTTCTTTCCGTACCCTTGATCGTTGGTATTGTAATTCTTCTTTCCGTTTCCAAATCCGTTTCCAAATCCATTTCCAAACCCGTTTCCAGTCGGCTTCGACACCGTCTTGTTGAAGTAATTCTTAATCTCCCCGTTCAAATTGTTATTATTATTATTATTATTGAAGTAATTATCGTTATTATTGTTGTTCCTGTTGGGCGCTATTCCAGAGTTGTTCTTGGAGTAACCAGTGTCAACAGTGTTAAGAGTGTTATACCGATCGAGGTTATTGGACAAGCCAAAGGCGAGCTTGCTGGGTCCGAAGCTGGACTTCCAATCAGAGGGAGCCACGTCTACATTCCGGCGTTCCACGACGGCGGGCTTGCCGGCGAACGCGTCACCGTCGCTCCAGATGCTGTCGCCGAGAGAGAGGCCGGAGAAATTGGAGGTCTGGATCCTCAGCTGGTCGTTGTTGAACTGCCAGAATGATTCCTTCACGTTCAAATCGTTGATTAATCCCTCCATCTTGTTGGGTAATTTAATTGATTTATGTATGTGCTTCTTTTCGCCTTCTGTCTCCTTGAGTTGTGAAGTAAGAGTGAAATGAGGGAAGAAGAGGAGAGGGCAAGCGGAGGGTTTATAAGGACGGAGGGGCAGGATAGTAATTTCCCGGAAAAGAGGGAAAAACGTGTAAAGACTCAAGATAGAGCGCGTTTCTAGAACAATAAATACTTACCAATTAATTAATGGATGAATAAATATCAATTTATTTAATTAATGATTTGGTAGAGGTAGAGGTGTTATCTTATTAGGATTACTTCGCCTGGAGGGAACTGGGAGTGGACCTTAGAGGTGGCATGTCCATTCAGATAACGCCACGTGGATTCATTGAAACTAAGTACCTCGGTCTTTATTATTATTATTATTATTATTATTATTATTATTATTATTATTTTCTTTTTGATAAGTTGGTCTAACTGAAATCGTTTTTGAAAGTTTCAAGATAGAAGATTACACTTTATTTGATTCATTCAATAGATCTTTAGTGTTGAGTGAGCGATGAATGGGATATTACGAATGAATTGTTGTTGATCTTCTAATTGGCATGGCACTATGAATAAACAAAAGGAAAGTCGACACTCTTGACTTGGTCGCTAAGCTATAGGACAATTGGAGAAGACGCACTAGACTAGACACCCGGCTACCTTCATAATCATACACGCGTCCAGATGATGATGTAACATAGACATTAGACAGGAATGGTGGGTGGGGTGGTGGGGTTTCTACTTTCTAGACGATAATGATCAAATCTAATGAATATGAATAGGCCCGTGTATGTCTTTATCTCGTGTTTGACGTGAGGTTAGATCGGGGCCGTCTGTTTGTGTACTTGGTTGTCATTTAAGCCGGTCCCGGTTGAACGTGTCGACTGATGGGCTCGCATGACGCTATGTCGACTTTAGACCGGACCATGCCATGAGTCCATCATGTAGCTTTCAATTTGGATTTATATTTTTGGAGATGATCTGACTTTCTTAAATATCTCACCAGAGTTTGAAATTTAGAATTTTGGTTTGGATTTTATGTTTTGGTAGACGACCAGTACTAAGTCTAACCTGTGAGGTAATGAATAATACTATTATAAGCCTTAAGGTATGTTTGGCGGGCAGGCGAGATTTGTTACTTGTTTGGTGTGTGTGGATGTGCTTGATGCCCTTTTTTTAGCCTTGAATTTTTTTTTTTGAAAAATTCGATCTAGTGATGGAAAGCAGAATATTTAGTTCAAGTGTTGCTTTCATTTCTTCCACTCCGTGAATCTGTAGGTGCTTTTCTTTTCTTTCACATGAATCTGACATGTATCTGAAAGTTTATCTATTTTTGTTTTTTCGGAAGTACAAGCAACTGAAAGATTTAGACCACCTAACTAATTCTTTTCTTTTATTGCTCTCCCACTCTCACCTAAAATAATAAGCCCAAAAGAAGAAAAAAGAAAGCAGTGCCAATGTGCCATTCCATCTCCATTAATACTTTGGACCAAACCAACCTCATCTTTATTTGACGTGTTCAAGTTGGCTCGATGCATCATGCACCATTTTATGATTTCACCTCTAAGTTCAATTTAATCAAATTGCAATGTCATTGAATCAAAATGTCCACAAAAAATAACTTCCAACTTCATTCCAACACAAGAAAAAGAAATGTGAGAATTATATTAAACATGTCACACTGATATATGACTATTTCTAATGCAAATATCCATATAAATACCTAATCATGTTTCACATTAGAAAAATCACACACACTACATAAAAAATAACGCACTTATTTCCGCTCAAGGAGAGACTCAAACACACCCCCAAGACAAGAACCGTCTACATATCAACACACACCAAACACACACACGACAAATAAAACAAACATGAAAATTCAAATTCAAATAATAAAACATAATACAATAAACAACCATTAAAACAAGACATAAAAACAAATAAATCAACCGCAAGGAGTGAGTTTCTTATTTCCGGCCCCGCGCGGATTGTCGTCCTTCCAATCATCGAAAGCTCTGGCCTTGTCCTCCTCCATCTCCTCCTCTTCTTCCGGCGTCAGGCCGGTCCCGTCGCGGTGCCACGCTGACCTGGCGTCCTGCATCATCTTCGTGTTCATCTCTGTGAATTTATTCATCATCTCCATCTCCTTCATCCCCGCTTCCTCTATGCTCATCGTCGGCAACCTGATAAAAATCAGTAGTAATATCATCATTAAACACTTCAATTAAAAAATGTGTTTTAGGGAAATTTGCAACAAAAAAAAAAGGGATTGTATTATGACAATATTTGGGAGAAGTCTGAATATGACCCCTCAACTATTGTGTTGTGCATATTTGGCGCCTCATCTTTTTCTTGGTTCAATTTCAACCTTTCAACTATTGAATTGGTGTATATTTGGAATTTTTGGTCCGTTTTCAGCCCCTTAACTATTCATTTTTTTGGAGGGATAAATACACACCAACTAAACAATTGAGGGGTTAAAAATGTACCCAAAAAAATCCAGGGGCAAAAAATGCAACAACTCGATAGTTGCGGGCTCAAATTCACATTTTTCTCTAAATATTTCTCATTTTCTTTGTGGGGATGGAGATATTATTGAAAATTGCAAAAGGGCCCCTGTAATCTTGAAAAAATCAGAATTTAGCCCCTCCCGTGAGTTCTAACTTAACACCGTTACTTCGCAACGAGAGCGACTAAATTTCCAATTTTCAATAATGCAGGGTCTTTTTTGTCGGATATTTTGAAATTTACAGGGGCACAAACAAAATATTCTAACATATTCGATAGTTAATAAAAACCAATAGAAAATTCATATAAATGATCATATTATAAATTTTGAGCATTTCAATGCCCATCAAGGGGGTGATCCTGAACGGTCTCTCTATATACTCTATGACCATATAAAATATTACAAGAATTACAGGGTTATATAGGAAAAGCCTACCTATAGCCAGGCTGGAAGACTTGTGCGGCAAGTCGTTCCTTCTCGCTACTAAAGCCCCTATTAACAACGCTCGTCGGTCCGAATATCATCGGCTGGTGCTGATGCTGATGCTGATGCTGATGCTGATGCTGATCGGCCTGGGCGATGCTGGCGCGGCCCTCGATGACGTCCTGCGCGAACGTGGCGCACCGGATCGGCTCCGCCGGTTTGGATAAGGGCGCTGACGTGGCGGCGGCTCTGTGCCAGGTTTCGCGCTTTTGGAGACGTGAGTCCAGCACCTCGCGCGCGAACTCTTCTTCTCCTCCTTCCTGTGTTGTTGCTTTTGAGCGTTAGGTTTTCTTTGGAGGAACAATTATGTTGCATGAAAGGTTGAAGGGTACCTGCGATTGTCGTTCCTTGACGGCGAGAAGCATTTCCTCTTCTTTCTTTAGCATTTCCAGAAGATCAAAAGCCTGTGATGGTACACATCATTAGGATTCATTAAATTACATCAATTCAATTCAATTCAATTAAATAAACCAACCTTGCAGAGGGCAAGGGAGATTGTGCTTAGCCAAGCCTGCAATCAATAATGAAAATACAATCAACACTTTATCATATCTTGGAGCATTTTTCTTTTATTAGAAAATATAATTAATAATATTTAACCTCTCTCTCTTCTTCTCCATCATCATCAAGTGAATCATCTTCATGAAACTCAACAGGAGAGGATAAAGCAGCAGCTCTGAGTGAGCGCCTTTTTCTCTCCTTTCTCTCTCTTATATCTTGTAATTTTGCTTCTGCTGCTTTTTGCCTCTTGAATCGCGCTATCTATCAATATTAAATTAATAATTGATAGTAGCAAATAAATAATTAAGGTAAGGACATGGGTGTTAAGTAATTAATCACAAACCTTTTTAGCTCTAAGATTAGCAAACGTATCTCGTCCTCTAGAAGCTTCTAGTTCTTCTTCTGGTACTAGCTCTAGTGCCTCACACGTAGAAACAAATTCCTGTTTTTAACAAATTTATAATGATTAAATTAATATATGGATTTTGAATTAATGTTTGTTAAATAAATGGTTGAAAGATCGAACCTTTAACTGATCTTGAGCTGATTTGATGACTGGAATCCTGTTCTCTTGTGAAACTTTCTCAGTTAATTCTCCTAAATAGAACGGAACCTGTATTTACAGAGCTTTCTGTAAGTAAAATAATACACCATAACAGGAAAGTTGATGTATTTATTTTCAGTTCTAAGTTTTACACACAAATAAATATAAAAAGGACAGAACTTACAAGGAGATATTTAAGATTAGTAGTGTTGACATCATCCTTAGTCTCATTGGAAGAGAAAAGCCCCAGCTTGCTCACCATCTCATCGCACTGCCTCAGAAGCTCGATTCCTTTCCTCAAAGTATCCTATCAATCAACACATGCAAAACATACATCTAAAAGTCGAATCATCCAAATTGAACAGACACGATCTGAATTGAAAGCTGAATACGCCCATTGCAGTACTTAATTGATTCAGAAACAGTTTAAAAGTGGAAGAAAGTAACAAGATCGAGCAATTAGTGAAGTACCTGATCAACGGATGAATCGGAAGCGGTAGAGTGGATCTGTCTAGCCTGCTCAAAGAGCGCGGGCAGAGGCAAATCCTCCATCAATCCTTCCACCATCGTATCGTCTTCTCTACTCTTCTCTTCTCTTCTCCACAAAAACTAATACGACCTAATCGAGTTCTCTCTCTCGCTCTCTCTCTTCACTTCCTTAAAAGCGCGCAAAGGTTGAAAATAAATCAATGGCGGATTAAAAACAAGGAAGGAAACTCAAGTAATCAATCAAAAAAATATAAAAAATAAAAAAAAGGAAGAAAAATAGCAAATCCTCGCAACGGAGATTATAGAACAAACGAGAAAGCCCTGGAACAGGCCCACTTTCTGTTTTTATTAAATACGGTCCAGGAAATTAATACAGGCCTGCAACGTTAAAAGCCTGAGATTAAGCCCATGTAAAATAATATGATGGGCCGGATCTAGTTTATCTAATAGAAATAATACCCCGCCGGACCGCCTTACACATACTATCTATCCTTATCACTTTCGTTCATCTCCACTGAAATTGAAACTGAGCCAACAATGGCGTCGCTTACCCTCTCTTCCACTTTTACTCCCTGTCTCTCACGCACCAAATCCCTCACTCACCCCATTTCCTTCGCTCGCCGCAATACTTCCTTCCCGTCTATCAAATCTCGCTTCGTCTCTCCCATTAAAGCGGGTTTCTCAAGCTCGTTCTTCCAGGATGAAGGTGACAACGACTACGACTTCGATGAAGATATGTACGACGAGGATGAGATTGATTTCGAGCCTACTGGGGCTGACGCCGCGGCCGCGTTCATGGAAGACAAGGTGGAGCCGCCCTGCCCGCCTGGCTGTCGCCAGTACGAGTGCATGATCATTCTCCGTCCTGATGTCTCTGAGGAGAAGCGCCTTGCTTTCACCCAGCAATATGAAGAGGTTCTTTTTTTTAAGTTGTTTTGTACTTTTTAACTTGTGTTAGCAATGCAAAGTAGGATAATCTGAGAAATTGACTATTTTTAATGTTTGAACTTTATAATTGTAATATTGAGACACTAAAACCATGCCACAATACTTAGAATTTGGCTTTAATTCGTAACTGGTAAGGAGCTGAGCTAACCCCAAAGTTCGAGTCTTTATACTGACTTTAATGCGAATTTGATTTGATTGATACAGTCTAAATTAAGTTTGGCAACATACCCAAAATGTATGTATGTTCGGCTTCGGCTTCAGCTTCTCGTCTTTTATCAATTCAATTGATATTGGACTTTACCAATGATGATACTACTTTTAATTGGCCTATCAGTAAAATTTAATATATTGTACAAACTTTTGTGGATGTAGTTGCTAGTGGCAGGAGGGGCGATGTATGTGGAGGTATTTAACAGAGGGATTCTGCCTCTTTCTTATGGCATCAGAAAAGTGAACAGAGACGGCACAAAAGACTCGTACGAAGAAGGAATTTACATGATTTTCACTTTTTTCACTAAGCCTGAATCCATCGATGTGCTTGAAAACCAATTGAGGGCGGACTTTAATGTAATTAGACACACCACTTTTAAGGTTGAAAAGACGAGGAAGGAAAAGGAGGAAATGGAAGCCGCTTCTGCTCTTGCTGCAACTGCAACTGCATATTAAGTTTTTCATTTCTTTTTGTTTTGTGTCTATTATTGTTTTTTTTTTGTTTGTTTGAAAGTGAGACTGTTCTTCGATGACTTGTAAAAGTTGTTTTGGTTTGAAATATCTTGTAAGCAATCCAATTATCTTTTTATTGATCTGACGCTCCTTTTTAAGAAGATTATAATCTAGTAATCACTTTAGGAAACATCAGACTCTTAATTTTTCCTAGAAAGCTTCTTTTGTTTCTTCATGGCTTCAAATGTGGGATTCATCTAATGATAAACTGTAAACGCACTTACGATGCCAGTTTAGCGACAAGTGAAATGATATGGTCAGGAAAGTTTTTGATACGAACAGAATAAATTATAACGAAAAGGTCTTTTTTATCCTTCTTTATATATGTCAATTAATTGAGTCAAAAAAGATAAGAGCATACCATTCTTGTTAATTTTTTCTCTTTCCAACAAAATTATTATCAAAACTTTCAAATTTATTATTATTTTATTAAAACCAACTAATTCTTTTTTGTTGAACCAAATTTTAATTTTATAAATATGTTAATATGCTTAGATATATTATCTTTTCAATATTAATTAGTCTTGTTCATGAAATTTTAGATATATTAATATGCTTATTCAAATAGAAGTTAAGGAAAAAATACATAAAAACATATACGAGAATAAAAAAAATAGTTTTCATTATTATGCAATTTTATGAATTCCTAGTTGCTCCAAAATTAAGAAAATGGCAAGTATATAAAATGGTCAAATTGACTAATTAATATTTTTATTTATAAAAAAAATCTCGTTACAGACAACTAAATTAAAATTCAAAAAACACAAAATGACATATTAAGTGTTCAAATGATATTTAAAAAAAAAAAATACTATATCCAAATACTAAATAATTAAAGAAATGGCATAATTGATATATTTAAAAAAGTCTTTTTTCTAAAAAAAAATTAATAAAGCTACACAAACAAATGGCATTGACAAACGTCCTACGTGGCGCTTCTCTCTCCTTCACATCAGATTCTCTCTCTCCTCCGTTAATTCCCTTTCCCTCCTTGCTCGCTTCCTCAAATGGAAAGACAATAAACAAAATATCGGATCCATTTTTTGCGACCCACTAAACCCGTTAAGAAATAAACATGAAAATTTCAGCAATGAGCAGCAAAATGGGGATTTTGTTGTAATTTTCTTAGAATTTTGGATTTGTTGAAATTTTGTATTCTAATAAAATTCATCTAACAAAAAAAAACCATAAAATAATAATAATTATTAAAAATAATATTATTTTATTTCGAAACCTCAACTAATTTGTAAATGATAAAGAAATAATATCTAACTACTCCAATTTACTTTAAAACAACAGATAAATAATCAGTCAAATAAATATGTCATGCTAATATATTATTTTATATCAACAATATACTACTATTTTATTAAATATATGGCCGTACGATGTTCTATCCAAGAGTCAAAATTAAAGAATGACATGGAGTATTCTGGTGAAGGGGGACCACCAAGATTAAGATTTGTTATATAATTTCCATGTTTGTTTCTTAACGGGCTTAGCGGGTCGCAACAAATGGATCCGAGATCTTGTTTATGCCTTTCCATTTGAGGAGGCGTGCAAGGAGGGAAAGGAAATTAACGGAGGAGAGAGAGAATCTGATGTGGAGGAGAGAGAGACGTCACATAGAACGTTTGTCATTGGTTTGTCAATGTCATTTGTTTGCGTAGCCTTATTGTAAAAAAACTACAATGAGATTGAAGAAATTTAGTTATGAGTTCAAATGAATGAGATTGGAGAGATCAAACAAATATGGAAATAAGAAAGAATAATGCTATCAATAAATTAGAAAGATTTTCATATCATTAATACATTTATTATATGAATTGTAATTTCTTTTTTAACCCATTCAATTTGACATACAATAATAAAAATAAAAGTATTATTTTTCTAAACAATTTTATGTTGCTATCAAACTATTTCCTACACAAATCATCATCCTAGCGACATGTCCATGGAGTCATCTGAGGTCCCAACTTTATAATTAATATTATTAGTTAATTCTTAGTTGATTAGGACTAAACTCAAGTCCCATCCTGTTCCCTATGGTCCATGCATGACTTATAGATTATTTTTCCTTGGCTAGATGGCTATTGTATCTTTTATATTTGGGAATAGTGTCGTTGGGTCTTAATATCTTAACAATAATATCTTAATTGGTGGATTAAATTAGGAAAAGAAAGGAGAAAGTTGGAAGAATGGGAAAAGAGTGGCATGTGCATGTTCTTGCCTTTCCAATGAACAACAGCTGGGGCTGCTCCCGTTCTCCCATACTTCAATTGAACATCGTGCAAATTTTATTTATATATAGATTGATTGTTCTTTCAAAGAATTATATATATTTATTGATTGTAATCTAAGTGGTATATTTGGCTTTTTGATGACGAGTTTCAAGAGATGTGAAGCGCATTAGAGAGACAAAGCCCAGCTTCTTTGGCTTAATTCCAGGGATTTATTGATTCTTTGCGTGTTCATTACGGGAATAAATGGATCCATATTTCAAACATCTTGATTAATCAAATCTAATAGTGCAAAAGGATCCAAAATTGCTCCCTTCACTTCAATTATTAGAACTCTAAAAGAAGAATTTCTCTTTGACCTTTTTCTTCCTTCTGTTGGTCGTGTGACATTTATTTCTGTTCTGAGTCTGTATGCAATTAAAATGTTTTAATCTGCATAGTTAATCAGTTTCTGGTGTGACTATTGTGGCACATCGGCGTAATCTTGTTTTACCGTGACATGCACAAAGTGTTATTGAACTGTTAATTTTGCAACAAGAAAATTGAACCTTTCTTTCCGATTTTGATGATTAAAGACAAATATTATAATTGTAATTATAACTAAAGCCTGAAAGAAAGGTTATAAAGATGTGATTAGTTAAACAGAAAGATTCTTTGGAACCGTTAAAACTTGATGAGAAAAAACATGGGCAACTGCATTCCATGACAGGGTAAAAGTCACAACCAACTTGTGATTATTCTGCTCTTAAGTGGATGACAGAGAGTCGTAGAATGAGACCCACATCCTGCAAAAAGAAGATTTGTTGTTCAAATTAAATTATTGGACGAACCAACTTATGCAATACCCCCCTCTTCTTTAATTAAACTAGATTAGTTAGTTAGGCCGTAATTCACAGAAATCAAGGGAACTCTGCATTGCCTTGCTTTGATTGCAGTCAATTCTCATTTCTTTCATCCTTTAAATTTGATGGTAGGGCGGCTAACACGTGCCGAGTCACGCATTGAACACCTTGCTTGAAACCGTCCCTTATTTTACGGACCAGTCCTTAGTTAACTTTCTGGCGCGCCCACCATTTTCTCTTTCTCAATCAATAATTGCAGATTTTTTTTCAGTACGAGTCAGAATTATGCAGTTTGGTCTTGCTTTATACCAACACCATGATCATCTCTTTCTCTCGTTAATAGTCCTTTTCTCTCACCTCTCTTGATCTCTCCCAATTCTAAGCTACTAACTAAACAGATCACCAACCTTCTAATTTAATTCTGCCTTCTAAACTAGCTTAGATTGAGTATGTCTCTTCAGAGAGAGATGCAAATGGAGTCAGAGGATAGCACTGATTCTCTGTATTTCGGTGTATCATGCGCTTTCCTTGCCTTTCATCTCGCATCATCCAAAACAAACCGACCCGCTTTAAACCAATGCGGCCGATCTCACATGACAGAATTGATGCTCCAGAGCAAAATCCATCTTTTGGGCCTTCTGCTTGCGAAAACCCAATCAAGGGAAACCGAGTTAGAGGAAAACCTCCGAAAAGTAGAACTGGAAGTGGAGGAGTTGAGAAATAGAAGAACAGAGGATGCAAAGGCTAATGAGAAAGTGGCTGGAATATTTGCGGCTCATGAGCAGAGATGGATTGCTGAGAAGAAGACTCTCCAACGCCAGCTCCAGCTGCTCATAAGTGAAATGCGGGCTTTGAAAACTCGACATGAAGAGGCCATGTCTGATCTAAAAAGGCGTCTTGAGGAGGAAGAGCGCGCCATTGGTTTCAAAGATGAAGCTTTGGAAGAAGAGATGAAGAAATGTCAGGAGTCAGAGGAGAAGCTAAAACTCGCAGAGCAAGTAATGGCTGAGTTAAGAGAGAGGGCTAAGAAGGAGGAACAAGATCATGCGACCGAAATATGGAAACACAAAACAGCATTTGTCGAGCTTGTATCCAATGAAAGACGGCTCGAGGCTGAGCTGGCACGTTCAGTACGACAAGCTGACGTGGCGAAAAGAGAGCTAGAACAGGCAGTTACAACGGTTGATGAGCTGTCAGCTGACGTGGCGAGATTGCGGAAAGATACAGAGCAAAAAGATAAAGTAATCACTGCAATGCTGAGAAAATCAAAGATCGATACATCCGACAAACAAATGTTACTAAAAGAACTGAAAGTGGCGAAGGCTAGAAAGAAACAAGCGGAATTAGAGACGGAAAGGTGGCGAAAGATGTGGCAATCGCAACGACATGGAAGCAGAAAGGGGAGTTTGAGGGGGGCTTCTAAGTATTATGGAGAAGTTGGGGGGTGTTCTGATAATAGTACCATGACAGAGTTGGAAATGGAGGGGAAGAAGAAGCATTTGGGCGATTATTTTGAAGCAGAGAGTCGAAGGGAGAAGGAATTGGAGATCGGAATTGAAGAGAGCAGTCTGACTTGTGTTGAATTCGGCTATGAAAATGATAAACCTGGTATGATTTTATTTTCCTTTGGTTTAAATATGTTTATATATGTTAAATAATGCTTGGCTTAATTTTTTTTTTTGAATGGAATGCTTGGCTTAAATATTGTCAACTATGTTTTAATTTTCTTTTCTCATTTTTAGCATCAGAAGAATTTCACCAGTTGCAAGATTGGGTGCGAATGGAGGCGGAAAAATTTGCTACTATATTAGAGAAACAACACAATGCAGAAATAGAAGCCTTCGCAGAGCAAATGAGATTGAAAGATGAAAGGCTCGAGTCTCTCAAATGGAGGCTTTTAACCACTGAGCTTGAGAAAAAAAGAATCCAATCTAAAATCGATGGTCTAACTCAAAACCTACACCATTACAGAGATGAAACCATCAAACTGGAATCCATTCTTGTACATAAAAACCAAGAATTGAGTTCTCTAAAGGAGCAATTTAGCCAAATCCATACTGGTAACAGTAACACTAGCGAGTTTACGAAAGAGATTGATTCAGAATCAGAGAAAAACAGTGAAACTACACACAATATTGAAACTAGCCCGACAAATGTTTCATTACTTAGTGGTACTGACAATACGAGCATGAATGAATCACCTTTGGATGTAAAAGTGGTTCAAGAGATTGAAGAAGAAGAAGAGAAGGAAGTAGGTATGGATCCAGGAATTGGTTTCTCACAAAATAATTGCACTAAGGAGAAAACTGGAAATCCGAACACGAGAAGAGAACTGCCTTTCAAGCATGATATTCATGCACTTGGAGTATCTTACAAAATCAAACGGCTGAAACAGCAATTGGCCGTGCTAGAAAAATTGAAACCATTGGCCACCAAAGAAGATGAATCTGATGGTGAAATAAAATGTGAGGAACATGCGGAACCAAAAAAGAGCTATGTATCAGCCATGGCTCTGTTGAATAAGCAAGTGAAGAGGTATCAGTCTCTTGAAGAGAAGATTGATGATCTTTGCACCAGGATGGTAATTAAAATCAATAATCTCTCCTCCTTTTTCATCCTTTTTTCCTCTTTAATTTGTTTAAACAATAAATTTCTAAATGCTATTCTTCTATTAATGCAAAAAACAGGAGGAAATAAACCGAATTGGAAGAAGAAGCGAGCTAAAGAAAGGGAGGAGAAAAGAAGAAACAGAAAAGCTGGAAGAGTTTCTTGAAGAGACGTTTCAGTTGCAGAGATACATGGTGGCAACAGGGCAGAAGCTCATAGAAATTCAATCCAAAACAAAATCGAGCTTTTCGGGCCGAGACGGGCTGGACAAGAGTTTGGGCCTTAACATGGCCCAATTTGGCCAGATTGTTAAATCTCTGTTTAGAGATATACAGAGGGGGCTGGAGGTGAGAATTGCAAGGATGATTGGAGATCTTGAAGGAACTCTTGCATCTGATGGAATTCTTCATAGCTGAAAACCTTCACAAGTTGTTTTCATTTTGTGTTTTAATATTTAAACAGTTATATAAGAAAATATTAATTTGAGATATAAATACTAGTTTCTTTTTTGTATGAGTCAGCATAATTAATTATTAGATAGTCTGGTATGTGATTTTGAACAGGATTAAAGATTGGGGGTTGCAATGGCATTTTCCACGTTAGATTCTGCATACCGAATTTGAACTATAGAAGAATAAAAAAGAATAAGAAAAAATTGGATATTTCAAAAAAAATAAAAAAATTTGGGCTATTAATTTATAATAATGAATTGATTGCGACGAGCACCAGTTTGGCATACTATCACACCGTACTGTGCTGCTTCACCAATTGGGCACTTAATGAAGTGATTTATTAATGTACTAATCACAAATATAGACAGCCACTGTCTCATTCACAGAATTTCTTATTCGATTCTGACCACTTAAGAATGTCCTAATCATAATCAATTATTATGTCTATAAAAAGTTAATATTTGATCTAATAATTAATATAACTAGTCATGAGGTTCAATTAACAATCTAAAATACTGGAATAAAATTATATTAATAGTGGAGTCTTTACTAATCACCATAAAAAGGAAGTTTTCTGTTTCTAATTTTTTTTTTAACAGAAAGCCTGTTCTGTTATTCATGGCGTGGATGTCGTTTTGTAATATGTCGCATATATAATAAGTTAACAACGGTATTAATTTGTACAAGTCAGGTTATTTGGCCACTTCTTGCTTCTCGCATCGGGCCATCACTTGCTTACCTCATCCTCTTAATTTCTTTCCACTTCACATTCACCATGATTAGATTATTAATATGACTAAGATATTATACCACGAGGTACTCAACGAACACACACACTCTCTCTCTCACACACACACACACACACACCCCCTTCTCTCTCTCAATATATAAACAGCAAGCTAACTACTTCAAGCTTGACAACATATCAAACATGGAATCAGAAACCTCTAAATTCAATTCTCGGTCATCTCTCATGTGGGATCAACCCGGTTCAGCCACTCCACCTCCACAAAAACCTGGCTCAGTGCCTTTCTTGTGGGAAGAGAAACCCGGTAAACCCAAGAAAAATATTTCTTCCGCTGACGGCACGGGCCCACTTTCTTCAAGAAGCTTAAAACTGCCGCCTAGACTCGTTGCAGAGATGAAGGGGATGCAGCATGTGGATTCGGATGATTCACCAACAACAGTTCTTGATGGTCCGGATCTTGTTAACGTTAACCCGACCAGCTTGGAACTCGTTCCGTGTCATTCTTTTTCTAGTAGGGGTCAGGAGAAGAAAAAGAAGGCTTGGTTTTGGAGAAGGAAAAAGGATGGGGAAGAAGAGGAAGAAAAGGAGAAGAAAGATGGGCAAGATGTTTCAAGATTGAGGAGGAATAGGAGTTTGATGAGTGTACCTTCTCTCCATGGAAGATCTCATTTTTGGGTATGTAAATTCCATCCCTTAATTTATTTTCTTGGTTATTTTTTGTGAATCTTGTTTTTGTTTTTCGACAGATGAATCTTGTTTATTTATCTATTTTTAAATTATGATAATAATAAATTACAGTAGAGTATCTTGATTAAGATATAAGTTTGTTTTGTTGGAGGTTATTGGTTAAAATCTCATTTGAGCATTTCTATTTCTTCCAAAATTACCTCACTTGAGGAACCAAAAAATTGACAAATAAATTGTGTGGTTTTATGGTAGATTAACTTGTACATCTGCATGTATCTAGAACAGTAAGAAAATGTGGGTATTAGTAGAGAATTTTAAAGACCTATGTTGGACATTAAGGAAAAAGAAACCAACAAATTGTCAATTATAGAGACTGACGCCAGAAAAGGGTAGTAAATAATGCAAAGTCAAAAGCAGATGGAGAAAGGGACAATGAATGGGAATTATGTGATTGATGATAATTGATAAGTCATGTCATGTCTCTCTTTGTCACCCACTACTTTGAATTTTTGAAAGAATAGAGAAAGAAAGTATTAATACAATACATATAACAAGTTAATTTGTGCAATGCAGGCTAGCATCCGAAAGAACCTAAACCTAAAGCAAGTTATCCTGTGGAGGAAATATCACTAAGCAAGAGCAAGACTCTCCATCTAAAATCATCTGTCAATCATATTGTGTCTATCTAGTGCAAATAAAGAAATGATCAACAGAAACAACGCATTATTCATCATTGTTTAAGAGAAATTCACCAAACAGTTAAGGTTTATAGGACTAGGGTATATCTAATTCAATCTTCCTAATTTTACTATTTTACATACACCATATTGCTACATGTTTGTTTGAATAACCATAGAGATACATTGTTCTGCGTTAACATCTATTATGGTTATTCTATTCTAATGTTATAACTTGAACCTCAATAAAAATGTTATAAATTAAACCTATCAATGATAATGATGTGATGCGCGTGCCCTTCTTTTCTTGTAATTAGCCTTGAAACAAGCTTGTCTGAGTTTCTTCGTCCTTTCAGTAAGCTGAATCTCTGGATTATCCTCCATCAACTTCTTGTAATTTTCCAGCATCTGCAATTCCTTTATTACACTCTCCGTTGCTGATTCCTTCCCCAACTCCTGGAATATTACATCGTCACTCAAATAATCTGCGTACCTAGTTAAGAAATTATATGAATCTAAACACAATTGATTAATTACCTGAACATTGGAAATGAGGGATTTGAGGCTCTTGATTTTGCGGTGGGGCCACCTTGGTATACCGAGTTCCCTGCATCTCCTCTTCAGAATTGTCAACCCCACATTCAGTTCTTTAGCGGCCCGAGTTATTGGAACTGAGAAATATTTCTTAATCTCATCATAGCTTATGTTGGCCAGCCTTGACTTTCCTGTCTCTTTCCTCTCTGTCACTTCCCTCAATTCTTCGATCTTGTTATAATTTTCAGTTGTACTATATTGATCAAGCAGTGCTTTTTCCATAAAAAATTCACCATTATCCATTTTAGTAGCCATGTCTGATACAAGTGTTGGAAACGGAAGCACAACTTCGAAAGTCTCATTGTTTGGGAGCACTACCGAATTCATATTCCAAGGAAATATTTGGTTGTTAATAAAACCATTTTGTGGTAATATTGTTTCTTGTTTTGCCTTTCCACAATTAGCAGCTTTTAATTCATCAGATACTGTTGGTGTGAGAGACACCGGCTTGAGAATTTCAGTATCAGACATAAAAGTTACTAAATTGTCGTTCCAAGGAATCATGTTATCGCAAATAAAGTCACTTGCCATTGTAGTAGGGAACGGATAGAGACTTGAAGAGTCATGATCATATGGATGATCAATGGTCTCAGGTAGTGGCGCAAGTGCATCCACATCGCTGCAAAACATTTACATAAGATTGAAATTGAAATAAGATTAATTAATTTTAAGCACAAAGTATGCATGTGAATTTGAGATGTGCGCGTCTTAGGAACCAAAAGTAGAACAAAAAAAGAATATAGGCATGCATGTCAATTAATCAAAAACAAGTGCAAAGAATGATAGTAGTGTACGCACCTGAAAACTTTAGATATCTCGGGGATAAGGAATGAGTCTCCAATGAAAGACCAATCAATTATGCTTTGTTTGTCAACCATCATGTTCGAGTGTAGATCAAATTCCATGTTTTAACACAAACACAAAACAATTGAGATCAGAGAAAAAAGACGCTATATATGATTTTTTTCACACGGGAGTGTGAGCATGCATTGCATGATTTTATAGAAAGAGAAATTATAAGGGAATAATTGGGAGATTAGGATTGCATCTTCTCGTAATTGGGAATGGCGCAGTAATCCTCGCATTGAGTCAATGAATAATTATTTCATTAATGGAGATTTTGAGGCCAGTTATTACTTATTATTAAGACGAATGTGCATGGTTTTGCGGCGTGCTTAATTGTTCTTTGAATTTCCATTAATTTCATCTCCCACCAGTGTCAAACGCATCCTTACGTTCTTTATATTTACTTCATCTCTTAATTACCATCTACTCTCTTTCTCTCTTAATTGAATTTGGAGATGAAAGATAATAAAAATAAAGATTCATCATGCATTGTATGGGTCACTGGATGTACACACTACACAGAATTTGACTCTGAAATGTTTTAACCTGGAAAATAGCGCCCCAAATTAATTTCCATCCCACTAATCAACATATCATTGAAACAAACTTTTGCAACAAAATATAATTGGTTTCCAACAAATTATATGTATACATCATGACCATGTTTTTGCCAACTTTGGTCAACTTAACCTGTGTTTAACAATTGACAAGAATGATATTAGGTTGATATATAATTGGCACAATCAAATGTTCATTTTATTCAAAACAACCATACCATTCTGCAACCTCAGGTCAAGAGGCTCATATGGAAGAAAAAAAAATATATCAGCAAATACAAAAAACTTGGTTTCTCTTTGATATCACAGCAGTGTAGCATTTAATTGAAAAACAATTCCAGAAAAAAGGTTCACAAAGAAATAATGCTGCATTGAAATAAATTTTGAATTTTGATCACTTGACTTGTTTGCCAGTTACTCCTGCAACCACCTGAATCCAGATAAGAATAAAAAAAATGAGACAAGTCATCATTTCATATTTTCACAACTGAATCATGCAACTATGTTTATGAATTTTCAAAAAGAAAAATATAGCATTGTTTATTTACTTATTATTACGTATCATACATGGCAGGCATATTTACATTTCAGATATATAGTGTTGCAAGGGTAAAACATATCATATCCTAAAAATGGCTACTTTATGGAATTAGCATATCTCCTTGTTTT
Organism: Juncus inflexus; assembly: GCA_024447665.1. Lineage (NCBI taxonomy): Eukaryota > Viridiplantae > Streptophyta > Magnoliopsida > Poales > Juncaceae > Juncus > Juncus inflexus. The sequence continues at coordinate 10,906,255 of JAJHPC010000018.1, forward strand.
TTAATATCCTAAAACAAGTTATTTTCTGGTAGAAATAAGACCAACTGTATTGTATTGTATGTCAAAGTAACAAAATGCTTGTAAAAAGCAATGAAGATGGATTTGACATGGTTAAAGTAAGAAGAAAATTGAGAGAAAGAAATAGAATAAATACATCAGAGAGAGCAGGGGGGGGAACTTGCTTGGCACTTGCAAAGGAATCCATCATTGGCCTAACTACTGCTGGAAGGAACAATCCTGTCATCCAATTTTCAAATTAAGTAATTAATTAACCCAGTTCATTTATATAACAGTATCTGTCTAACTTTGTCACATTGATACTATAATTAATCATAAAAATTTGACATGTATATGCACATTGCTTAACGAAAACCCTAGATTCTTGTCAACAGTTTTAGTCCCAAATCCAAATGCATAGAATAAATAGGTCCTAAAACTAATTAGATTAAATTGACCTAAAGAACGAATCCAATAGTCAATACATGGATCAATTAAGATTAAAAATGGACTGGAAACGACACGGATTAATGTATCTGAACCGATCTTATTCACCTGACGATACAATGAAGTAAAGAAGATGAGAGAGATAAGAAAAGGGTACCAAAACCAGCGATGAGGCAAGAGGCGGCGACGACCGGCTCTTGTACGACGAACATCCTCAGCTTAGCCATCACCATCTTTCTCCTTCGGATCTCTCTTTCTTTTCTTCACTCTCTCTCCAAATGCAAATCGGGCGGAAGTGGAATGGAGTCTGGACTGGAGGGGAAAGGAAGGAAGGCCAATAGTGGGCGGGCTTGGGTACTAATATTAACGACAGTCAGTCTAAATCGTGTTTCATCCATGCAGCCCTTTTGAACTTGGATCATATCGACATTATTTGTCCATAATCAAAGCCCAACCATATAGTTTTTTTATATTTAGCCCGTAGGCTAAAGTCTAATCAGATAGTTTAATAAGTGCCATCTAATCTAATGAACACACTTTAGTATGCATGGCATGGCATATATTCGGCCAACCTACATCATAAGAACAATGATGCTACAGAAATGAAATTAAGATTGAAACGTTTTCTATCCATTTTCATTGCCAGGGCCCTACACAAATATAGGGCCGCCCTAAACCATTGTAGTCTTAACCTCACATTTCTCAATGTCGATAAAGTCCAACTTTTCCTTCACAATTGCGAAAGGCATTCCTGTAAATTTGGGATTTTGGGCTGATTTGGGTTTCTGAATCGTTTTAATTTGATTACTTTTTGCATCTTCTATCTTAATTCTTGAAAAGTTTGAAGATAGACAAGACATAATTTAGATAAAAAGAGTAGAAAATGAGTGGCCTGATGTGATAATTTGATTATATAATTATACATATAGAATGCCATACGAAAAACAAAATAAATTGAAGACTTCAGAATCTCTCTTTTATTTTCAGGAAAAAGATAAACTTAAGATGCTATCCTGCTACATGACCAGTTATTTCAAATCAAACAAAACAAAATATCTAGCATAAAAGTATCATACATCACAACAAAACAAGGAGATAACTCTTGGAATGCAAAAAGATATCATTCATCCCAATCAGTGAGACTAATAGAGACCTGGCAGAAACCATATGCCTGGGTGCTCAAAAGAAAGCAATTGTTTCTCGTTGGTTTCCAAGTCATACCGAGCAAGAACACATCCCAACGTGAAAACGTATGTCTTGAAGTAGACGCAGTTCCCTGTGATTCCATCATCAAAATCACCGGCCTTCAAACAGAAACCACCACGACTCCAATCACTCAGGAACAACATGCGGTCCCCAATACCATCAGTCACCCTCACCCAAACGGGCTTTCTGTTTATGCCACCACCCACCTCTAGACGGTACACTTCGAGTTCATTATCGATTGCCACTCTATTGATTGCCACGCCACTGCGAGTATTTCACCACACGCCTCAACCAAGCATCTAATAGACCCAAACCCTGGTTCTGGAATAACCAACTCTACATCTCCATTGTCAACATTGATAACAATGGTGGTATCATTTGTAGACCAGAACAATTTTCCTTTACAATATGCCACCACACCGTCACCACCCAGATCAGGCGTTTCAAATCTCTTTGTCTTGACCCCACCATCACATTCCAAGAACACCATCACAACAACTGCTTCTTCTTCCTCATAAAATATGGCAACATCACAATCTTCAGCTGAAAAAAACCCCATAACGACCAAACCCGACCTTGAAAACTCTTCATAGCGGAGGTGGAAACGGGACCTGGCGAAAGAATTGAGGAATGATGTGGACACGTCATTGTCGATGGAAAGATAGGGCGATTTTGCCCCTAACATGGGTTCCCTTTCTCCTTCAGGCAAATGAAGAGTGTGCGTTCTCTTAGAGTAGAGAGAAAAGAACTCAATATCAAGAGTGTTGGAGAATCTGAGAAACCAAGGAAGCTGAGGGGGGCAGTCGCACGGGCGAATGGACGAACGCCAGTGCTTGCATACAACGCGAAAACAGATGACCACAGAGATGTCGCCCAGCTTCTTCGAGATCTCACGCAGAAGATCAGGATCCATTTCACCCCAATCCCTGCTAAATTCTACAAACACAAAAATAGTTAAATCTATTAATTACCGATACGTTAACCTGCTTTTATTTGAGAGGAATCCATGCCGCCTTCGTCATCTTTTGGTTAGTTTCAGAGCTTTGTAAAGGTACCATACCAGTAATAGGGTATCATTTGAATCAATTAAAGAAATATTATACAAAAATATTTTATTTTATTTTCTTTTATTTTATTTCAACCTTGTTCAGATATTTCAACAGTATCATTTGTTACAGCGTGAACCATCTCTCCAACATTGAGATTAGAAGAGGAAGAAGAAGGCGAACCCGGCCCCTCCATTAGAGACGGACAAACAATTGGACCTAGAAAAGGAAATTAAAAAAAATCAATTTTCACGCTTCATTTAAAGATGTGTGAATGTGTTTGTATGATTCGATAAACTAATAAACAGAAGGGGGATATCACATTTAATATGTTGCACGAATATGCATACGCGTATCATATTTGATTGAAAATTATATTACTATTATATGTATTATTTTATTAATGATAAGAATATCAGATTTTAAATTAGCCGTTTATTTTTCAGTCGGGCAAGATATAATTTTCCATAGTAACATCTATCCAAAATTTCAACGTTGATGCTATAATTAATCATACACATTTGATCTTTATATGTAGATTATGTTTACACAGTAAAAGCCCCAAATCGAAATGTATTGAATAGGTCCTAAAACCAACAAGATAAAATTGATCCTAAAGAACGAATCAATTAGTTAATTACATGGATCAATTAAGGTTAGATCTGGACACTTTAAGGATTAATGTATCTGAAACGATCTTATTCACCTGTTGATACCATGAAGAAAAGAAAAGAAAACTATAGTCGACGAAATTGAGAAAAAGAAGATGAGAGATAAGAAAATGGTACCAAAACCAGAGATGAGGCAGCTTGAACGTCTGTCGATTAAATCTATTGATCAAAGTCGGCCATAATCACCATCTTTCTCCTTCGAATCCCTCTTTTCTCCTAACTCTCTGCAACTCGGGCGGATGAACTGGAGACTGGAGTGAGGGGAAAGAACGAAGTGGGCTTGGCTAGTAATACTAACGACAGTCTCAATTAGAATTTGGGCCGCCCATTGAACTTGGATCGTATCCATAATTACAGCCTGGGCTTGCAATAAAAAGCCCAATCAAATGTTCAATGATTGGCATTTATCTAATGAAGACAATATAGTATTCATGCCATTCAGCCAGGCCTACATGATAAGAATAATGATGCTATAGAAATGGAATTATGATTGAAACGTGTTGTATCCGTTGCGAGCCAGGGCCCTACAAAAATATAGACATCACAGGCACAACAATCAGCACAGAATGTAATGTAGAGGTTGGTTAATGGTTGTTAATACTATGCATAAATCACGGAGCATCACGCGCTTCACGAATAATCAAATATTAAATTAACATACTTCTTGCTTAAAAATATGATTAAGCTAACATTGGCTTTGGCTCGTCGTGATTGCCACTAAAGGTACAGCTATGCCACGTGGTCGTTGACAATTGACTGACAAGACGCCATAGCCATAGCCATTCCAATTACCATATCTTATTTTATTTATTTATTTTTTTTGAAAAGTTCCAGTTACCATACCTTAAGCTCATACTCTTTCTGCTTTTGCTTTTAATTATCCATTTAAAGGGTTTAAAGAGCAGGAAGCTCTTTATGGAGTACAATCCTCTCCGTTAGATTTTAATCGGAGAGCTGCCCTGTCAGTCAGGATGGTCATAAGAAATGACCATTAACATAACATACCACCATCTGTCTATCCGAAGTTCTAAAGCTCGACAGACTCTGATCCTTTGGAAACCAGCAGTGACCCCACGTTGCTTACTTTCCTTGAACGTGGATCATATTTAAGTTCCTAAATCAAAATTTCACTATGGATATCATATTGACAGTAAATTTTATAGACCGTGATCACGTAGAACTGCTGTGGGATGAAAGAGGGACCCAGTAAAAGACGAATTGCGAACGACATGCGACGTGCATCCATTGATGCTGTCTTATCTCTCTCTCATTCTTCCCTTTCCTTTTCCTCAGATATCACATAAAGTTCTAAAACTATTCTTTCATAAAGTTATTAAAATATTATTGAGCTGTTCAGGCATCAATCCCCCTCATCACGCCGGAGAAGAAAATAGGTCTGTTGGAGGAGGATCAAGGTGAGCTCACTTGCTCTCATCCTTATTTAAGCTCTAGCACTCTGGATTATTTCATTACAAAGAGGAAAAAGAAACCAAAATATATATATTCTTTGTGATATATATTTTTTTTGAAAAAAATGAAGTAGGCTCAATTCTGGCAATTATTTAATTAATTGATTCATTAGAGTGACTCTTCTCTTCTACATAAGAGGCAAGAGCTGACACCATGTCCAAGTTCCTCATTAACTGATCAAATTGTCGTATTGTAAGAAGCTCTTATTGATGATTCAGAGTAGTTGTTAGTTGGGTTAACGTGGGTTTGGTATTTTATAATTATTTTACTTGGAGGCAACTCAAAAGGGTGAGGTGAGGCCTTGTTGTGCTCTCTCATTATTTACGACATTTTAATTTGTCATAAAATGTTTAAGCAAGATCGGTCAAGGCTTCTTTTGATCTATAACCTCTTTATTCTTCTTTCTCTGTTTTGTATGTCGACAGGAGGTAAAAGAACATTTCCTTTTCCATTAGGTGCTAATCAATGGAGAATGGATCATCTCCTTCAGGATCAGATAGACAGGAAGGCTATCCATCAACCTATGATGAGCTTTCCATGCAACAGAGCATCATCTTCTCTGATTGTCTCAAGGTATCCATCTCTGTTTTCTCATTTTTCTTTATAATATTATTGTTTATATATTAGTTGATGAAAATTTTCCTTGTTTCTTCAGGATCTGAAGACTCTTAGATTGCAATTATACTCAGCAGCTGAATATTTCGAACAAGCCTACACAAAGGATAACCAAAAGCAATTGTACTATTTCTCTCTTCATGTAAAATTTGACATGCTCAGCATCTTGAAATTATCTCCTTTTTTTTAATTTAGAGTGGTAGATACTTTGAAGGATTATGCTGTAAAGGCACTTGTTAATACAGTGGATCATTTAGGATCAGTCTCTTTTAAGGTCACTAATCTTCTTGATGAGAAACTGTATGAAATTAGCGACACCGAGCTCCGGGTTTCTTGCCTTGAACAGGTAACTATATTTGGGGAAATTGACTCACAATTTAAGTTAATTGGATTGTGTCATGCTTAATTTTTTAATTTTAATTTTATTTTTCCTGGAAACTTAGAGGATTCGGACTTGTCAAGATTGCACGGACTGTGAAGGCCTCTCTCAACAATCTTCAATCATCACGGCACCTAAATATTACAAAAGATATATTTTGCCAGGTTGTTTCCTCTTCTCCTTTGAAACCCATTTCCCTATAGAAGCCTCTATATTTACTATATCTAGTTAAATTCCAACAATTTGGATGTTACATTACATATCGATTTTAAACTAATTATTATAAATATATGTAGGTGGTGGGTCGATGCCTCATGCCGGAACAAATGCAGTTCCAAACTATCGCGAGTTAAACAAATCAAGGATGAAGCTGGAAACACAACAACATCAATTTCAATCTCAGGAATGTATGCTACGTTGCCCTTATTCATTGTTATCTTTATTTAAAAAAAAAAAAACACTAAACTAAAAAATGAATAAAAGATGTTTTTATCATTTGCTAACTTTGTGATAAGGATGTAGTGTTGATTTACTTCCATATCTTTTATATGCAGCAATGCGACCAAAACCAAAGGATAAGCAATCTTCATTCAGGTTAAAATCACAATTATATTTCAGAATAAATACACGTCATCCTTCTCTACTGGAATATACTAGTAATTAACTAGCGTGTTAAGAAAATAAACTTATTTTTGCAACAAATATAAAATGCAGCAAACTGAGGTCAATGTCACGTATGCCTTCCCAACGCGCACGATCCGTCTCACCATCAAAAGCGCATCCCTCATCTCCAAAACCAACAAAACCAGGTAATGTACTATTTTTTTTTGTTGCATAACAATATATTCACACAAACGTCATTTGGTGGATAATTTTATCTCTCTGGAAACAGACAGGAGATCAGAGTCACCAATTCCAAATCAGGATCCATTTGCCAGGTCAGGCTCACTGGCAAGAAAGCCATCTTTGCTTAAATCAACAAGTGTTAGATCACAGGTAACTTCAATTACTTCATTTATAACATTCTACTCTTTTAGATTGGTTTCGATTTTGGCAACATGTCAGTTGCTGTATTCAATTTCGCAACTTGATGTCAAAAATAAATATGACAAGTTTAGTGGTCCCTCTTAAATAGTGCACACCCTTAAATTGGCCTGAGCACTTTAGTCATGTGCCTGACATGACGACCACTCTATAATTAATTACTCCCAATTCAGTTCATTAAATTCATTTTTCTTACTTTATTTTTGTAAAATAAATGCAGTATCCATCAGATCCACAGAAGTTGGGGGCATTACTGTTACATGCAGAGAGGGAAGAAAAAGAAGTAGAGCATACACCTAAGAAAAGCAAGAAGTTTCTCAAGTCGTTACTCAGTAGACGCAAGTCCAAAAAAGAAGAAAATATCTCCGGTTATTTGGATGAATACTAAGTTCATTTTACATACTGGACCATCTCTAGTTATTTATGTCATTTTGTATTTAATCATCGAATAAACAGGAGGAAGTATAGTTTCTGAAAAGGAGAATGTGGCTACTTTCACATATATAACTGTAATTATTATTGTTCCTCTAATTAGGGAATATATCATTAACTTTTGGAAAATCGAGTTTCTTAAGGATTCATGGGCCTAAGAGCACCATTCGGATTTCAGTTATAATTTACAAGCCTCCTAATTCACCATGGAAGGAGGTTCAGAAGTACGTCAAATTTGTTTCTAAAGCTAACATCTTATTTGCGCCTCAGTTTATAGTTTATATATGTTTTTCTGTAATTTGACATAGCCAGTAGCAAAAAAAATATGGAGAATAAAAGTGCAATATGGTAGCGAGTTGAAAATTTTGATAGCAGGCTTCACACACATAATACATTCGCATACCGTTACAATGGCAGTTTTATTTTGATCAAAGGCACAACACAATGAATAGATTCTATCTGAACAAAATATTGACCCATTTCCGCTGTGTCTAGCATTACTAATTATATTATGATTCAACAGATAGTACTCTGACTGGTTTCAAGATTCTGGTAATGTTTCTCATATGGCCAAAAAACATCAAGAAAAATCCCATGAAAAATAGAAAACTCAGTTGTATCTTCACAAGTAAGCTATAAAGTGTGACAAGCACCACTGCTTTGTTGTCACCTATATTGCTCACAGACATTGGGCTTTCTGAAACAATTAAAATTGAGCAGGTATAAGTATTGAGAAGTTTTAATGATCCATTGAGATTTTATTGAGTGGTATTTTTTCTTAATTACCAGATTCTCTCTCAGGGAGTTTCAACCACTCTTTCATATTTACGTTGGATTTTGAGGCGTTTATCAAATCAATCAGAGCCATATTAACCTGCGAATAGTACCATATTTTCCAAGTTATTTTCGGCACTATTATAAATTAATATTAGGATGAATATAGTTATTAAGATCAAGAGTGTGTACCTCATGTGGTCTTTCATGGCTAACAAGATGAGCACCATGGAGTTCTACCATTTTAGCAGCAGGATGCAATCTCTCTGCAAGTCTCCTTGCATTATATAGTTGAGCTACCACATCATCCCTATCAACCAAATATCCATTATATATATTATGAATTTATGATATACCTCAGAATCAAGAGAAAGTAACTTCATAGAATGAATGAAAGACCTGCCATGGATGATGGCAATTGGGAATCCGGATGAGCGAATAATGTCAATTTCTTGACAAGTCATTTTGTGAGTCCAACATGCATTAATTTGGCCTTCGAATCCGTGTTTGGATTGCATGCCTGTTGAGGACAAGCCGTTCACATATTCCTGGATAATCATTATCAAATTATTAGCATTTTAGTTAATGAGGTACTGAAATGAAATGAATCGAGTTTGAGTCGGGAATTCCTGCGATTTACATTATAAAGAGTCTTTCTTCTAATACTTGAGCCAACAGATTCTTCAAGATATTCCTGTATGACAAACATGCCCAAATTGTTAAGCGGTATTTATTCAAAATTTTACCAAGTGAATCTTAAGTGCAAAAGAAGAATTAATGCAATCAACCTTTGTGTAGTGAACTTCCAAGTCGATAATAGCTCTTTCTTCAGGAGTCTTGGCTCTTAAAAACTTAAATCCAAGAGATATAACGTGGCGATTAACCTACATACACGAACAAAATAAAATTAAAAATCACGAGGATTATTACACTTTCTGCTAATTAATTAATAGTATTGCTATTGTCGGTTGATATGTCCCTCAGTATCATTAAGATTTGAATTGCAACATTTTAAAAATAAATAGGAATATTTGATTAAAAATTAAAATGAAAGTAGAAGTGAAAGAGTACCAACCCTTGGAAAACATTGATATCCTCCTCCACTCACATTGAGCAATGCCAATGAGCTTACCCTTTCTGGTGCAATTGCAGCTAGCTTGAAAGCTATCATCCCACCTGTTCTTTATAAGAAAACAAACATTATAAAGTCTAATAAAAATCAATTTATCAAAAAAAGAGAAAATATTACAAAGTCGAAACTTTCAACTCAAAATGTTCACATTTTACATCATCAATAAACAAGGTAAAAGAGATATCTAGATAATTCGAAATCATTAAATAAATATGTCAACATCAATAATTAAGATGCAGCTTTCAACTAGTGGCGCATTCGGTGTAGAAGGTTGATTTGGTTTTATTTAGTGAGGCATCACTATCAAAAGAGTATGAAAAGGGGAAATTGAATGGCATACCCATGGAATGACCAAAGACATGTGCTTTCTTCCATCCTAGATGATCCATCAGAGACAGTGCATCTCTCGTCATTATCGTCGTCCTGAGTTCCATTCAATTACACATCATTTTTTAATTGTGCTGATAGAATAAATTAATAAGGCAGTGCTAAACTTGATGATATGGAAAGAAATTTAACTTCGTACAAAATAGACAAAAAAGAGAAGTGCGAGAGTTACGTGTATTGAGACTTATTAGTTGGAATGGAGCTACGGCCCATACCGCGATTATCAAAGCAACAAACCTCTATTCCTTCATCTTCCTCTTCATGATCTTGGAATGAATCATCATCATAATCACTCAGATTCAGAATTCCTGTCAGCCCCTTTATCTGTGGGCTCCATGAATCATTCGTCCCTGCAAATCCTACATAACAATAATCCCCCAACTCATCATGTTGTTTTTGAGTAACATAGCAACAGTAAAGATTACAAAATATTACAATATTCCACTAAAAAGGAATATGAGCTACAAAATAATAGCAGAAAAGGATAGAGAGCAGAAAAGGATAGAGCAAACTATAGATGTATGTATGTACCAATAATGAGGAGGACCTTGGTTCTGCCATGGCCATATGTCCTGTAAAAGATCTGAATTCCTTTGCTCTGATCCTCTGATTTCTCCCTCTCTTCCTGGTTTGCTTTCACTTCAAAGTACGGCATTCTTTCTCTCTTTCTTTGCAACAAAATTAACAAGAGAACAGATCCTGATAATTGTCCAGCAAAGGAATAGTTGCAACTAGGGAGAAGAATGAGAATCAAAGAATTGGAGGCGGCTAAATGAAATGAAGATGACAGATATTTGGCTTCCATCTAATATAGATATAGATTCTAAGCAAAGCTTCAAGTCATCTTTTAAGTGAGCCGGGTATGTTACAGTTTATGTGTGCCGTGTCTGATATTAGTATCTCATGTGACAAAGGTGTACAAGAACGGGTCAGGAACGACACTTGATGGTTAGTGATTGAGGACATGACATGACATGACATCCCAATGGCGGGAAAGGACACTGGATGGTTGAGATGCACCCACTCACTAACCTCACTTTCACAAAATTGTCGTTAAATTAGACTAGATGTTGACATCAGTCATAGACTCATCACAAGTCATCTATTTACGGGTATCAGGGATGCCCTTGCCACAGTTTTGCCTTCATTTTCCAAAATTGATTCAATCTTTTGTTTTTGTTCAATTCAAATTTCTATGTGATTGATAAGCACAGCAGTACTTTGTCTATCTTTTTAGTAGAGCATATGAATTTATGATTTTTAGTATGAATGTATCTATACTGTATATATGAATTTATGAAGCAATTGAGTTGAATATAATATTAATTTTCTACAACATGTAAAGGCTGACAAACATCACATTTTAAATAGGGTGTCGGCATCCTTTAATTGTCAAGAACTCTTCCCTTTTGCTTATTGCTTAAGAAATAAATAAATAAATAAATAACCATTTCGTTTGTATAAACAAACTTAAAAGATATAATACAGATGCAGTCCACACGGCCCCGCATTCCAGAAAAGAGAACCAAACCGCCATTTGTCTTCAGTTGAATAAAACATTTCATAAAAAATTACATAATCAACTCATTCTAGAGGGAATAAAGAATAAAAAAATGGAACACATTCGAGCAACTAATTCACAACCTACCATGTGCTCTATTTAACTCACCAATATGTATTTTATATAAACAGAGACAATTTCTATCAAAATAATGAGAAAGAAAATCTAAAGCAAGCACTCTACCTCAAAACTGAAAGATAGAAAATCTTATTCATAACGGTAGTTTATTTGAGCAGGATTTGTTTAACTGAGCCATCTCCACCACATGTAACAAATCCATGTGACATCACCTGTATATCCGTCACTGCAGCCTGCCACATTTTCATCACAATATCTCAATTAATCAATCAACTTACAAAACATACTACATAAAAATACATCAAGTTTATATAATAAAAAAAATAAAAAATAAATTGATTGATACATACCCTTACAACCCCACCAAAGCCTCTTGAGTTGGGTTGGAAAAAAGTATGTCGATCGTGCAACTTTGGCCAATGAAATATCATGTGTTGTTTATTCGCATCCCACAATTTCACATCTCCATCTTTACTCCCCGTTACAAACATGCTTGTATTTGGTATACTCGCTATTCTTGTTATGCTTCCTTCAAAATTAAAGCAATAAATTTGAGATAAAAAAGTATGCACAAAGTAGGCCCATATATCAAATGAGAGATTTTTAATTTAATATTACCTAAATGAGCCTTTGGTATATACCAAATCATTCCACTAGAATTATTATCGCTAGTGTGTTTATTTCGCCTCGTCTTTCCACTCGCAAGAAATCTAAAATCATGCAATCCAATATCCCCATTTTTGCCTCCACTAATAATTAGTGGTGAAATCGACCCGCTTCCCATTTCCTTGTCAAATACTTCAACTGAGCGGGCCCCACCTACACAAATCAAATCAAGTCTTTCACAATCACCAATTTAACTCAAATAGAAAAATAAAAAAAGTACCTTCATGGCAAAGAAGAGAAGCTTGACAGGTGGCAGGTGGGGCCAGACTATCCCACACCACCACATTCACATTATTCGTGCTATATCCTGCTGCTGCCACAACCGATCCACTTCCTGACACATACACCACATCCCTTTTTACAAAAAAAAAAATTAAAGGTATAAAAGTCAGCATTTAATACTTCATTAATTAAAAATTACGTTATATTACTACTACTATTATTATTATTATTATTATTATTATTATTATTACAATAATAATTATTTTTATTTTATCTTTATTTTTATTATTATTTTTTATTTTGTACTTACGAAGCGTGGTTATTAAAGCAGAGAGAAGAGTCGACAGGCTGGACATTACTCCTGCCCCCAACCTCAAGCATCCAACTAGAAACCGTCCCGTCAGACGCACAGCTGGCGAATCTATGACCGTACATCCCAAATCGGACGGCCGAGATCGACGCGAGCTTATAAGGCGGGGGCACATTGGCTGCCGGCAAAACTCCGTAAGTCGCAACCGCAGTTTCCTTTCCAAATTCCCACAAATAAACGTGCGTGTTTGTAGATCCGGCCAGGAATAATGGTAGTAAAGGGTGAGTGGATAAGGCGCAGGAATGGACGGTGGAGATCGTGCCAGGCGGATCGAGAGGGAGGTCGGGTTCGGGATCCCAGCTGAGGCTGGAAATGGCGGCGTAGCCTGGGATGCCGAAGGAACCGCCACCTGTCAGCCCGATTGTGGCCCCTCCCAGGCCGAGGCGGGGACCGGCGTTGTTGGATCCTAGGCCGACACCTGGCGACACGCAAGTGGGGATTGGTGTGGATTCGGATCCGGCCCAGCCATTGACCGGCCAATCGGATTCTGACCACATGTAGTGTGGATTGTCTTTTTTGTGGGTGGGATTTGAACAAGAGTTAAAGAAGACTAGGCCCTGTGTTTGATATTAGAAAATGGTTATTTTTGTTATAATAAATGGATTATGTAATTAATTAGGGTTTAGGGTTTTGTGAATAGGAAAATGAAAGAGTGAGGTTGAGTTACCTTCCTGTTGCTTGCAGCGGCAAATTGGTGATGATTCATTGAGTTGATACAAAGTGCCTACGCCAGTTAAGATTTTCATTATAAGTGTTTATTTCTTCAAATGATAAGCCTCAAAAAGTAGAAAATTTAAAAAATAAATAGCGGTAAATTATTACCTCAAGGAGCTCTCCTGGTCTCTTGAGCAATTCCTTTGGATTGTGAAAGTAAGTTTTTGTCTCTGAATTTGCGTTGGTTTCGAAAATATTATCCACATTTATATCTTTCCATGAAGCTGAGGGATTTTTACTCTTACACAAAAACCGGTTAATCTTTTCATTTACAAATCCATCACATAAATCCTTAGGCCTCACACATATTTTGTATAACAAATTGATTAATGATTCTTCATCGCCTTTAATCGGTACATTCAACAAATCTATTTCCTCATTATGATTTTGACTCGCAGAGCAGTAATTTTCTAGCCACACAATAGCATTTGAATTTGAATCTTTTGATAATTTATGATTAATGAACCAGGCTACCTGCTTTATCAACAAAGCGCACACAGAATCTAAAGAGTTGATTAATAGTTGTGCAAATTGCTCGTCTGTTTCTGTGAGATTCTCTAAATGGATTTTCTTTGCAAAATCTGACAAGTGAATCCACAAACAAGCACTTATAAAAATCCATTTGTCCTCAGTAGAAAACATTGAAACTGAATTTGAATCCGAGTTATTATTCTTATTAGGGATGAATCCAAGCTTTTCTTCTGATTCTTTATTCATCTTTCTATTCAAGGCATCCTTCAGCCCATTTATTGAAGTTGAAAAATCGGATCGTTCAAGGTTATTTGGGTGTAAGATTGGATTAATCAGTATAATCAAACCTCTCACATCTTTAATCAACCAAGCGAAAGCAAATTCAGCAAAGTACTCAATTAGTTCAAACATAGCACTTGTTGCATTATTTAATAGTGGTTTGAGGATTGTTAATAAGGTTCTTAAACTCTTTAGGTATAATTTAACCGACAGATCATCTTTATTTGGTGGAGTTTCCAGATCCAGAGTGGATTGAATAAAGCCGTGTGAAATAATATATCGAGTAATAAAACAGAAAATCTCTTGAACAGCCTTGAAAATAATGAGTGGACATGGAGCAGGAATCTGTATGGACCATTGGAGGTTAGAATTACTACTGGATTCATCCTTTGATGATCCAAATAAGAGGTATTTAAGAAACAGTAACCCTTTGTTACAAACAAACAGAGAGACCTGTAAACAATATAAAAAAAATTTAAGCTTAAAACTAAAAAGAGGGTCTATTTTAAGGAAATAAAAAGTGACAAGAGAAGAGAATAAATACCATTTCTACCAAGTCAACAGGATTCAGAAAGAATTTCTTCTCAAATAAATCCAAAGCCGTCTTCAAATCACGGCTGAGTTCTTCCAACTGATCATCACTCATTTTATCATCTGTTTCTCCATTATGTAATAAATGGCATAATGAGAAGGGTAAATTATCGTTGAGAAACTTTGACAAGTATTTTGATGCCATGATGAGTTTATAATTCGAAAATATATGATTGTTCATTTCTCCAGAAATCCAATTGCTTGCCAAATCACTAGAAGGGTTGATAAGTCGATAAAATTCATTGTCATCTTTTGAATTCAAAGCGAGGATATTATGCTCTTTAGAGTCTATGCTTGATTCGAGTGCTTCAATCTACGAAAAAAACATTTTAAGGAGTTATAAAAAATAGCAATAATTGAGAGATAAATAGAAAACTAAACTAAAAGAAGTTAAAACAAACTTACAGGAAGTCCATATCTGCTAAGAGCATTTGCACTCAAAAACGTGCAGAATTTAGAGAACTTAATCGCGGTAGTTTCTCCAACCGAGTTCTTAAAACCGTTCTTTGATGCTAATACCACACAATACTGCCCAATTTGAGGGTCAAAACATGCCCTATTTACACCTCCATTTCCCTCATTATTTTCAAACAACCTCTCTACAGATTTCGCATGGTTCCCCAATTTCCACTGTAATAATAACACGAAAATACATCACATTACCACACTTTTACCTTTTAACCAAAAACAATAAATAAATAATTAAAGGGAAATTCTTCAAAAACCCCTAACTTTTCCGGAAATTATCAAAAAAAACCTCACTTTTGAGATTTCTTCAAAAACCCCCTATAATGGCAATTGAATTCTTTTTTAGCCATAAATAAAGAGGGAAATTAATATTTTAGAACATAATATTTAAAAAAAAATATTATTTCTGTATTTATTTCTGTCTCTTTATTTATAGTTTTTTTTTTTTAAGGAATCTCAAAAGTGAGGATTTTTTTTGATAATTTTCAGAAATTTAACGGGTTTTTAAACAATTTGCCCATAACTAAACCCCACATACTTCAAATAGACTTGACAGCCAAGCATCTCGCTTCTCAAGAGCATGAGGAAGCAGAACATTAAGGATAAGGTCTTTTTCAAGCGGGCCCGCGGATCCTTGGATGAGCTGGCAGAGAACGAGCGCCAGCTGTCCGTCGCCGTGATTCTTCGCGCAGATCGTCACGGCTGACGAAACATCGCCGCCTAAGAGGAAAAAGGCGACGGCTAGTTCCAGCTGGTGCTTGCCCATTAGTACGTACGCGTTTTTCAGTGCTGCCGCTTTGTTCTTCTCCTCCTAATTCAAAAATAAAATAAATAAAATCATATAAATCAAATAAAATAATAAAATTAAGTAGAAAAAAATTAAATTAAATGGAATAAAATACAATACAATAAAATTAAACTAAATTAATTTCAGAACAAAGAATTAATGCTGTTTTAAGAGTATAATAATATAAAATATACTTGGAAATTGCGAGAGAGAAAGGCGAAGAGAGGTTTGTCCTTTTCGTCTCTGCTGATCTTGAAAAGCCCGGCCAAAACTTGAATCCTGTTCAAAGCTATGTATAAAAGAGCGCATTCTTTTGGATCCTTCTTTCTCAAATACTGCACTCTCGCCAGCTTTTCCATCTATTCAATATACCATCCCAAATTATTAAAAACAAAAATATTAAAAGTATCGTTTATGTATTACAGAGCGTACATACCTTTGATCTGAGTTGAGTTGCGTCGTTGTACCAAAAACCGACGCCTAAATCACGCATGTCGAGCCAAGTGGGATCAGATGAAAGAGTGGAATTGAGAAGATCGTCTTTGCATTCTGACTGAAATGCCCTTGCTATTAAACTTGAATCCACACATATTCTTTCATCGGAGTATCGGCGCTGGAATTGCACGGATACCCAGAACCTTTGCAAAAACAGAATATCAACTTACTTTATTAGAATGTCAGTATTTATTTTGTTTCATTAGGATAAATATGAAATATGAGAAAAAAAACATTGGCTTACTTTCGGCCAGCTTCATCTAGGGTTTTGTATGGAGAAGAACGGCTAGGATCGCTTATCTCACTCAAAACATCAGCAATTGCAATAATTTGTTTTTTCTCTAATTCAGAAATATTAGGGTATTTATCAAGTGTATCTTTTAGTTCACTTATATCAGATTTTTGAGAGGTCGTGGTTGAATTGCTGTTGCCATTAATGCCCCCCATGAAATCAAAGGGGTTTGAATTTGAACTGAACTGGCTGTTCATGCCCCACTGTAATCCTGTGTTAATATTAGTAGATTTTGTAGGGGCATTTTCGGTAAAATAATCGGATAATTGCATCTCTGGAATTTCTTTGGAAGGCCCACCTGTCTTTATAGATTGAATGAGATGATGTAGGATTGCTTGAACAAGTTTCCATTTACCTATTAGAAAAGAGCAATAATTAATACCAAGAGTGTTAGTTTCAGAAAAACAATAGAAATATAATGCAAATTATTAATGAAAATAATAAAGTACCTGAATAAAGATACTGAATGAGAGCTGTAGGATGGTACACAGGCAAAGGCCCACCCAATCTATCACTTAAATCAACCAAATTACAAAAATCCCCAACAAATGGCAAATTACCATATATACCCCTAGTGGAAGTACTATTTTCATAACTCGATTTAATCAACCAGTTGCTCAATACAGACAGATGCTTGTCATGTACAAGAACCGGACTCAATTTAGGCCCCCATAAAAAATCCTTAATTTCATAATAAGAATCTGATACAGCAATACAATCCCAAAAAGAGCAATTATTTGTCTCTCTCAACCCCTCTGAAATTAGGAAATTACCCTCAGGTCTTTTCTGACAATAAATTCTCAATTCATTCGCAAGACCGGCACCAAGCAATAATTGCCCGTTTCCTAAAGAAACCCAGCTCAAATTAATAACAAGAGATTTTAAAGTTATCACTTGCTCTAACTGAAAAACTCCACCAGTGCCACCTGGCAGGCAAACTGGTTCCCATATATGAATAGTTGAATTACCACCAATCGAGCTGCAAGTGGCGATTTTGGTACCGCAATTTGAAAATGAAACTGAATTAATGGGCCCTTTGTGGGAAATAAATGAACCGATTAATTCCCAACTTTCTGAAATTTTATTTATTTTCCAGAGATTTATATTTCCGTCAGAATATCCTGTCACCATGTGGAAACTAGGAAAATATATTTTTGAATCCTTAATAGAAAACATAGAATTATTTGGAGGATTCATAAAAAAACATGTTATTTTTTCATGATTTTCACTGTTTGGAAACACTTTAGGAGATCCAGGATCAACAGTAACATTATATAATTTACCATCAAAACAAACCTTATTATTTCCCTCATCATTATTTTGGGTTTTATCATGAAGCGTGATTTTCCATGATAATATCTGAAAATTATTTTTCCATGCACACAATATCAAGAAACTATCGTTCAAAATTGATTCATCAGAACTCGAATCTAATATTATAGTAAAAATTTGATCTGGGGCCCCTTTTCCTTCACTAAAATCACCAATTGGGATTGCAAAAATAGTTTCAAATCCAAAATTTCCCCTTTCACTTTCACCTGGAATTCTTACAACAAAACAATCGATTTGTCTCTCAGAACCCAACAAAAGAAACCGGTTTTGACCTTGAACTGACGGAACCCAAGTCAAACACGAGTATTCACTTTTTCTCAAATCAATCTTACCTAATAAATTCCAAACAGGATTCAAGGGCTTATGCAAGTTAAAATATGAATTAGAAAAGGCAGAAAGAGACGAAAAATTAAGTACACCATCTGAATCTAACGAAACAGACAGCTCGGTTTCAGAAATATAAGGATGGAAAGAAATTTGCTTAATAGAGCTTTTATGACTGTC
This sequence comes from Juncus inflexus, assembly GCA_024447665.1. NCBI lineage: Eukaryota > Viridiplantae > Streptophyta > Magnoliopsida > Poales > Juncaceae > Juncus > Juncus inflexus. Next base: position 10,924,685 of record JAJHPC010000018.1, read on the forward strand.
CTGATTCATAACTCCGAAAGAAATACGCGATAAATACCTCTCTGTTTCATCATCCCCTGATTCTTTACTGTGTAAAATACAATGCTGAACTTCATTGTTAGGAAATAACTGAACCAATGAGCACGTGACAGGTGGCGCAGAGAGGCAATTCCGTGAAACAATCGGTTTTAACAGCATTGGCCAGCCTTCTTCACTTTTCGACAACTCATCTGTATTATTATTACTATTACTATTATTATTAATATTGAGATGTTTTTTCCAGAGAGTGACACGTGGAAATCTGACAGGTGACACATCATCAAGGCAATGCACAGCCCAAAACGAAACTGACGAGCCGGGCCCACTAGCAACTAACCACTCACACTTACCCACTTGGTCCAGCTCATCGTCGGAACCTGACAAAGAATAACTACCATTTTCGTCTTTTCTGACCACACCACTCGAATCAAACTCAACCGACCATTTTAAATCTATATTCATTCCAAGAGATCCATTCAAACAACTATTTATCTCAATCACGGCAATAACATGGAACGATTTATTCTTATTATGATTATCATGCGTACCTTTCGACTTAGTATTAATATTACCACACTCGCTCCAAAGTCTCGCTGTTCCATCCACAGAGCAAGTTAAAAGTACCTCTCTTTTTAAACTTGAAGGGCCTTTTCGTAAATGTGGTCTCCACTGAATCATAGACACGCCATGCGGATGTGCCAGCTCGATTATTCTTAACCCAAAATTCCTATCAGTAAGATAGACTAACACATTATTATGTTTATCTCCGAATTTATTTACATGTGAAAGAGAGGCGGTTGCAACTGGTCCGTGAGCAGAATGAGTGGCGGAAATAAAAGTCTGTGGCGGATTTGGTGTGGCCCTCCATGCAACCTCCCAGGAAAGAGAAGGTTTATTTCTGATCCGTAAGACTACGTCAGATCCGGCTGCCAGCAAGGCGTCGCCGGAACCGGTCCAGGTTATTGATTCTATTTTAAAGCTCTCTTGTGCAACTGACTCAGTCCGTTTCCAACTCAACGAGCCTGAAAGAAGATTAATATTAAAATTTTATTAAATAAGCCTGGTTTTGAATGATCAGTTACTTGATCCAATAGTAATTTCAATTGAAAAGAGGAACCTGGATTGGTTTGATCAGAGACGGGAGCATAGAGGCAGAAAGAATTGCCGGCAGCAACAGCAATTTCTCCTTGAGACGGAACGGAAGGGCACCACGACACGGCATGAACAACATCAGGCAGCTCAATCACCTGTCGGAAGAACGGGGCGCTGCTCTCCGCCTGAGAAGAGAGATGGGATATAACCAGAAGCGGTCCTGCTCCGTAAGCTATCCATGAGGCGCCACCGAAATCGGGAAGCCAGTCGACGGCGGACTGACGGTGGTTGGGGGCGGGAGGGACGAGCTCAGAGAGGGATAGTTTGAGGGGGAGGAGAGTTGAGGTGTCTTCGGTGGTGGTTTTGACCTTGACGGAGGCGGAGGGAGCTCCGTCCAGCTGCATACTGGACATGGAATGGAATGGAACTGAACTATTCTCTGATCCCTGTCGCGCTCTCTCCCCCCCCCACACTCTGGCTGTTGGTGGATCGGGCATAAATCAAGGACTTAATTGAACCCGATATTTGGTTGATCGAATCATTTTCGGATTCTGAACCCGAATGCTAAATTTTACCGATGAATTGGGCCGGGTTACAGTTTGGACTTAAATCATGGGCTTGATTAATTATTGTAATTATGTGTGCATTTGTTTATCAAATGAGGCCGGGCCGGTTTATATGGGCCGTTTAATTAGAAAACAACGTTCATATCAACATCATATCGGAATTATCACAAAATAATACGTTCTTCTCACTATGTATCTTGATAACGCATGCATAATTTCAATCAAATGAGTTGGCTTATAACCAACCATATTAGGCTCCAATAAAAAAAAGTCAAGATGAGAGCTGGATATCAGAGTCCCAACTAATCTGGACATTATTTCAGCATCTAATGTAGTTTATCTTATTACAATCAATATACAAAAAAAGGAAAAGAAAATATACATTATTTACATATAAGCAACAGTTTTGGCTTTATTGTGATGCAAGAAGAAGAGAAGAAATCCAAATTCCTATGGAGACGAAACCTACAGTAGCAAAAGCTTGAGTAAATTCAAGCAGCAAGTTTGGTCCTTGTACTGGCAACTCTTGCCAATTCGTCCTCCTGTCAACAACAATATTTATTTATATCAAATTGATGAAAAATTACACTTAAAAGTAAAATAGAAGTACAAGATGTAGAAATGTAGAATCATACCCTAAATCTGCAATTATGATGCTAACATTGTCTTGCGAACCTTGGTCCTGCAGAAAAATTAAGTAAATTTACTTCATTTTAACATAATAGGAGCAGAAGTGAAGATATAATTTAAGAAAAAAGAAAAGAAAAACGTACAATAGCTGTTCGAGCGAGTGTCTCACAAGCAAGCTGCCATAAATTAAGACACCGATTATAGTTGAAAAACATAAAATATATTTTTCTCCAAAAAAGCACAAAATATATTAAAAGCAAGTATAATGGCAAAAAAAATACCTGTACATCACCATGTTGCCTCAGCTGATTTCTGACTATATTTACAGCTTCCGAGCTGCACAAACACATTTAGTTTCATTTAATTTAAATTGAACAAATAAACCAAATGCAACTGATAAGATATAATATAGTCAACGTAATTACGTTTTCATATAATCCCAAAGACCATCAGAAGCCAACATAACGAACTCTGCATCAGATGAAAGCTCTACTGTATATATATCTGGTACAGCTGTTACCAAATCTCCTTTGAACTTTATTCTGCAACCAAAAAGAAAAAAAATAAGAATACTTAACTGAACAGAACCCCAGTTTGCATTAATCAAATATGATTACAACTAATTAATTATGCACTGCATTGGTTACGTGTTTACCGAGAGACAAATTTCTCAGTCCATCTTCCCTCTTCAACTCCCTTTCTAAGCATACTTCACAAACAGAAAAACACAAAAAAAAGTTAAAAAATTTAAATAAAATGTAGAAAGGTGAGTTAGCATTTACAAAAAGGGAAAAGAGAGGAGAGTACAAGGTACGAACTCATTCTTCTTTGTTTTGAACCGCATGTCTCCAAATGCACGCGACACCGATATCTCCCCACATATCCTCCCTTCATTTATCTATAATAAATAAATATATAAACTATGTTATTATTCATATAATAAAAATGAGATTTAAGAAAAAGAGATGCATACCCATCCACCAGCAGCACGAATCCTTTTGACTTCAGCAAGTGAAACTCTGTTATTTCCATATGGCCTGTGAGGATTCGTCAATACTTCAGCTCTTCCTCCTCGTGAAATTACCTGTCAATAAATTAATAATTAATATTTAATATATTTCCTTTGTAATTCTAATTATTAATTAATAAAGTTGAATAGACTTACGACAGCAGAATCGCCCACATGGGAAATAATGAGTAGATCACTCTTGAGAAGCATCACTGTCGCTGTTGCCCCTGATTCATCATCAGTTCCCAATTCGTCCAGCCTTCGTTAAAAATCAAATCATTCATTATTTATTTGAGTATTAAACTGTTGAGAAATGGGTGTTGTACTGACCAACTTAAGAGTCTGGTGTCAACATTTGCAAAAGCCTGCTGAATCGCTTCTCTTATAGCATCTGAGTTCTTCTTGTTTAATAGATTTCCACCTTGCAATGCTGATAAGCATTCTTTGTACAGTTCATCTCTGAATCATCAACAAATACTATTCAATTAGCTCGTAACTTTCTAATTGCCTTTCTTATTTACTGCAATTTGGAGGGACTGAAAGAGAAGATGAGAACGGAGCTCGACCTGAGGAACTGGACGGCGGAGAAGCCAGCGTGGCCGTCAAACACAGCAGCGAAAGAGAATCCATCCAGGCCGTCGGATCTGATGACGAGATCATCCTCCATCTCCGAGCGGAGGCCCTGCAGCTTGCTGGATCCCCATCGCACGCCCGCCACTTTAGTCACCGACGCATCGGTCGCCGCTATGCTGGCGGCGCACCGCACTCCGACGGCGGAAGAACGGACGGTGCCGGAGCCGAGCGGGAGAACCGGCGGCGCTCTTAGTAGCGCCATTTCGAGTTTAGCAGAGAAGAAAAGAAAAGAAAAGAAAAGGCGCGCTAACTGAACTGATAAGGCTCCGCTCGACTCGATTAGTGAATGAGAGTGGGAAATGAAATCAACTCAAGTTGCGCGCCACGTGTGCTTTGCAGTTTTATCGGACGGCTAAGGTAAAGAGGGAATTTCAATGGAGCCCACAAACAAAGTTCTGTGGCCTGATTCATATCTCTTTTCACAACCACAAATTTTAGTCACTGTTTTCTGAGTGCTGTTAGTAAGGCCTGGCCCGTATATCTTTCTTTGAAGGCAGGCCCATCAAATTTTATTAATAGGATTTATATTTATAGTAGTAATATATTAGTATACTATTTTTTTTTCTTTTTGCGAAAAAATAGTATAATATAACATGCTAGCTTTTTCCAACACAAAATTGAGTACATGTTCTGACAAACGATCATAGTTACACTACAAACCGAATTTTTTTGCAAAAATAGCACTTTTTTGAACAATAATTAATCAGATGGCACTATTTTACAAATAATTGGGTATCTAGCACTTCCGCCAGAGGGTCTGGCAGAACTGAAGTAGTTCCGCCAGAGAGTCTGGCGGAACTAGTGATTTTTTTATTTTTGTTGATTCTGGCCATTTGAAACTCTTAAACATGCTTAATTAAGGAAAAAAGCCAGTTCCGCCAGAGGGTCTGGCGAAACTGAATAAAATTTATTTTTTCAGGTAAAACTCATAATTTAGAAGGCCAGTTAGCTCAAAAAATTATGAATTCAGAAGTTCCGCCATGTCCTCTGGCGAACCAGAAGTTCCGCCAGACCCTCTGGCGGAACCTATTATTTTATATTTTTTTTTTTTTTTTTGCTAAATTTTCATGGCTGTTTAGAGGCAAAAAAATATAAAATAGACAGTTCCGCCATAGGTTCTGGCGGAACTTATGAATTCGTAATTTTTTTTAGCTAATTGGCCTTCTAAATTAAGAGTTTAACCTGAAAAAATAAATTTTACCTAGTTCCGCCAGACCCTATGGCGGAACTAACTTTTTTTCTTAATTAAGCGTGTTTACGGGTGCCAAATGGCTGAGATCAACAAAAATAAAAAAATCACTAGTTCCGCCAGACCCTCTGGCGGAACTACTTTAGTTCCGTCAGAGGGTCTGGCGGAAGTGCTATCTGTTGAAATATTTCGAAAAAAATGCCATCTGATTAATTATTCTTCAAAAAAGTGCTATTTTGAAAAAAAATTCCTACAAACCAGAGAGAATACAAAATTAAAGTTCGAATTTGAATCTCCATATTCTACAAATATAATAAAATCCATAAAAACACCAATATGGCACTTCATTAATAAGATTGGACCTCTCGTAAACGATCTCCTAAAATCGACATATATTTATCGTGGGAGAAAACCATACTCGTAGAAAAAATGTCATCAAGACATATACGGATATGCATTATATCATATGCAATAAGACAATTGATGAACTATGGATTTTTTCCGCCACCCCCTCTTCTGCCACGCGGGTCGTGTCTAGGGTTCGCGCCTCCATAATCGTAATCAGTTGGTTCGACAACCATCTCCTTCCTTTCGTGAATCTACAACATAAAAGTAAATAGTTATTCTATTTTTACAATATAAGTAGTAGTAACATTTAATTTGAAGGAGAATTGCCAGAGAGAGACGGTTACCTTTGGCACTTTGTAAGGAGTAATGTCGACCCGTGCAGCATTGGTTTCAGCAGGACAAGTCTTAAATAGAAGGGCAAGAACAATGATGATAGCAAGACTTGTCATAATCTTTGGCATATTTATCTCGTATTTTAAGATGAATTTCATGTCATGCAGCTATTTTGAGAGCTTAGGGTGGTATATAAAGAGTGAAAAAACCAGAATAATTGGATGGATGAAATATGATGAAATTATCCATTTATCTGTTGTTGCATGGGCCCACCCACCACTGAGCAAGAGTCAAACTGCACTATCCATATATGCACTCATAATTCATTACTCTTGAACATAATGAAAATGTTTGAATGCATATGAAATGAAAGACAAGTGTAGAAACAGGGATTGATGGAGAGGAAGCAAGTGTGAACCATAGAAAGTGGCCAAGGCCTGGCAGGCCAGATCAAGTAAAAGTGGTAGAGCTAGAATGAGTAGGATATATAATAGAGTGCACCAAATTCCAAGTCAACATAAGGTCACTGTACTGCTATTGATTTCATCTTTTTGCTCTGTACTACCTGTTTTCTCAACAAATCACTCATTATGTGTAGATACTTAATGAGGATTGTTCAATACCGGTTAGCAAATATGATTTTAGAGAAAACGCAGACTGAAAACTCAGTGTGGGATGCGCTTATTGAACTCAATGAAGATTGTGTGATGATTTCCTTTTTTTATAGATCTTGTAATTATTTTTATTTTTAATTAAAATTGGAAGTACGATGAAAGAGCCTAATAGAAATTGCATAGTATTAAATAAAGGATTAATTTTTTTTAAGTATTGGAATCGTTTGTGGCATGTATTGTTTGAGTATGGAACTAGCTTCTTGAACACCAATAGTACATTTAAAGGGGCAACTGCAACATATATGAACAACATTTTTTTTTTAATTTTAACATATGCTAATAATTGGTGGCTTAATTTACAAGCAAATCAATCATCATTTTCTATCTTTACTGAGAATATAACATAATCAGCATGCCGATTGATCAACAAAAGAAACACATCATCAAATTGTAGCTGCATGATTTAGTTTAGCTATGTATGAAATTGAATCAACGATGAGCAGTGACGAGTGTCTCGATGAACCGTAAACCGTCAAATCTGGGTGTAAATCTCTCATCATTCTGCGTCTCCTTGCCATTAGAATTTGCCCCATTTTCCTCTTTTTCAGCCACCTGCACAAATTTATGCACATATCAATTAAGTATTGTTTCTCTAATTGAAAGAAATTAGGTATTGCTGTCACATTACCACCATGAATAACAAGTGAAATATCTTCAATTAGAACCTCAAATTTGATGATTGCATTATCATAAAAGGAAAGGTTGGAGGTGAAAAAGAACCTGGCATTGTTGCGTCTCGGCGTAGTAGGAGGCAACAACTGTCTGTGCCACCGCAAACGACGTCACCAAAACACTACTTCCTCCTCTCTTCATTCTCCTCTCACTCTTGTTATTGTTTGTTTACAGATTGAATTTCTTTCTTGTGTTGTCTTTCTTTTAGTTGGAATTAGATTCGATAGATAGAGATGCGAGAGAAATGGGATGAGGCGGTTAATTCAAATTGACAAGTTCATTTTTTTCTGTATTCTAACTCTAAGAAGAGTTTTCTCTTCTAGATTCCATATCTACCCCCGCTTGAAACGCTTCATTTGTGAAGTTTTCTATGGGTAAAACGGGAAAATCATTAAAAGGAATGGAGCACACCAACAGTACACAGAGCGGCTGATATTTTCCGCTTCCGCGGGCGAGTACTGGTGCTTATGACGGACACGCGTATGGTGTAGGATGCTGCTGCCATTTATGGTTTAGATGAATCTTCTTTCTCTTTCTTCTGGCAGGAAAATGCTTTTCATTTGATTTTATTTGAATTTGGGACCACTATTACTAAGTTGGCTATCTTATAAACCACCTAATTATATGCGAGGACCTCATGACTTGTCTACTTAATTTGATAATCCACCCCAGTAATCAAATTATCCATCATCTGTCAACTCAAGCTATAAATACTCAAGACTTTTCCAGCACTAATAACTGTATAGGCAGTTGAAATAATTTAAAAAGAAAAGAAGAAGAAATTAATGAAATGTATAGACAGTTAGTTTCCAAGTTGAGAGATTCATTAACTCAGGGCTGGGCTAGAATGGGTTGGTTCTTCAGGCTGATATAAAATATAGTACTAGCATGGGCTTAAATGGGAATTGGGCCTTGAACCGGTATAGATATACATATACATGGATGAATAAACTAGCACTAGCAGTCGCTAAAAATCGTTGTGAGTCTAGTCTAGTCTACTAGGCTCAGGCTGGCAATGCAAAAGAAGAACCGCAAAGCACGTGATGACTCGCCTACGTGTACCACGTAATGATTTCACCTTCTGCATCATTTCTGTTTACTGCAACTAATTGTATCGTGCGTCTTTCCATGCGTAACAATCAACTGTTCATGTTATACAATTGCCAATACGATGCAATGCAATGTGCGATTGAATTCTTACGTGTTGATTTAGGCACAGTGAATCACGACGCTTCTGTTCGCTGACGATATAATATTCCCTGTCACGTAAACTAATTCAAAAAAGAAAAGGAAAATTAGATTAAATAATATATTCCCGCTATTTATTTTGCTCTCTGTTTGTTTTTGGTCTTATTTGTCTTCCTTTCCCTCCTCAGCATTCCAATTCCAATTCCATGTCCATATATACAACCTCCTTCTTCTCCACTAAATCTCTTTCTTCTTCCTTTTTTCGATACACTATAATAATATATCGCTTCTTTCAAATCCACATCTCATACTTCCGTCCATCTCCACTTTTTACAATTTTAAAGAGTAAGAAAAAGAGCATTTTTGGAGCTCACGGCCGGGTGAGACATTTCTCTCTCTCTCTCTCTCGCACTGATCTCTCTCTACTACTGTCCTTTTTTTCTTTACTATGAATAAGTGCATCGATTTCTGTTTCTTGCTCAACTCACAGTTCTTTGTATGGTTCAGAAAGGAAAAAATGACAAATTAGGGTTTCTTTTCCTGACCTAAAAGTCTGAAAATCTCTGGATCTTGTTTCACAACGATCTTACAAGTCAGTTTGCTTTCGGCGGTTGAAAATGATATATACTCAGATTTATGCATATTAATTACTCTTTGTTATTCTCTGCAGCTTGTTTAATTAACTTGATTCTATTTTTGTGGTGTTTGCACAGATCGAAATATATAACAGCTTGAGGTTGGTGAGCGGATCAGAGTAAACCCTCGAAGAGAAGCTGCCTGTCGAGTAATAAATCATGGAAAATAGTGCTAACTACAACACTACACCCTCGCCTAATAATAAACAGGTGATTTGCATGTATTTACATGTATAAATATCGCTTTGTGATTAATATTTCAATGCCTCTTTACTCCTTTTTCCTTCTTTTTTTGAGATGCTTCTCTTTTGTTTTGACGGCAAGATTTCTTTGCAATCATTTTTCTTAATTAAAAAATATCGGTCGATGTAATCCAGATCTCTTAGTTTTAGCGTTTCTATATAATAAGATCTGCTCAGCTGCTCCTCTACTTCTTTCTTTCATTTTTAACCTACGACACTGATTTTCTCCAACCGCAAATATCTTCATTCTCATCCCATCATCTGTTTCAAAACACTCTCTCTTTTGAAAGAATATGAACCAGGTTTGTAGATCTGTATGTTCGGATCCATTTATCTATTGTTAATTTGCATCTGTTTGACATTAGAACATATTTTTTCTGACAATATAACTTTTGAGCATCACTTCTCTTGTATCTGTTTGTAGATTTAATTGTTTTTTTAGTGATATATCCAGTGTAGATTTAATTCGTTGTTTCTTGTTAGATTTAACTATGTCATTGCTATTTTCTAAAAAAAATGTGATTGTTAACTTTCTCCGTTCTTAAAGATACCACAATACTTTTTGTTATGAGTACTAAGCCTTTTTTTCCTTTTTTTTTTCATACATTTCATTATTTTGTTATGTTTAAAAAGTCCGTTTCCAATTTATTTTTTTAATCTATATATCTCTTTTTTTATTCCTATGATTTTTGTGTAATGTGTATGGACAATGATGTCAAGATTAGGCATATAAGAGGAGAAACGTGTTTTTTCCAAGGATTATGCAATTTGTTGGTTTCTCTCGTGCTGTCTCTTTTTTCAAATTTTACCTTACATATTAACATAACATTTTTTTTTTGCCTTTTACATTAACATAACATTACCATAATGTATAGAATCCGCATTTTTGTTTGTATCTGAACATATACTTATCAATCTATCTATTAAATTCTATCTGGTTTGACTGTGAGCAATTTTTTTTTTGTTGAGAAAATTACTCGGAGCAATCAATTTATTCTTTGTATTTTTTTTAGATACATGAGAAAGCATTGTGCCGTATTCTTTTTTTTTTTTTTTTTTGAGATAACATGAAAAAGCCTTACGATATTCTTTTCCTTTTTAAGATAACATTAATTTAGCAATTCTGCTTATTCATTTTAATCTGTTTAGACTTTTTTTTTGCTGTTTCATAAGCCAATCTAGTTTTTTTATTCGTTTTTTATATTACATCAAAAACCATTATGTTTATTCATTTTAATTTTGTTTAGACTGTCCTATTTTTTTGCTGTTGATGAAAAGCAAATCTAGTTTAAACTTTGTAATTGAAGAGATTATATATCTAGTTTATTTTATATAAATATGAGGGAGATTTAAATATTTTTGAATTCTTGTGAGATAAATATCATTTTTCATCACAGAAAAACTCACTGTTTGATCAGATCAGACGGTGTAGATTATTCAAAAGATTTTTGTCAAATAGATTATAGCTAGAGAGGTAATTTAGGGCTTGATTATTGATTAAGAGTACGTGGGGGGCACGCTTAGATGAGATAAAGAAAGTTGAGCAAGTACTTGCATGTGCATGTCGTGTGATCGTGTGGGTCGTTATCAACCTTCTTTCCTTCTCTCCTTCTTTTCGTAACAGAACAGAATCGCAATTTGGCTGCTTGTGGGACCCTTTGGTAAGGGACCATCCTAGATTCCATATTCTTTGTGCCATCCTTTCTGTGGCCAAATTTGTTTCGTACAACCAGACTCAATTATCCAATTTTTTCCAGTCTTAAATGATTTAATAGTATACTTTTTCATTTTTAATGAATAAATAGTCTTTTTTTTTTTTTTAAATTATTGTGTTGAAAAAACTTTTCTATTTTTTTTTATTTTTTTTTCTTAATTTAAAAATCTTATTTTGTATTCCTATGTTTTTTGGTGTACTATGTATGGACAATGATGACAAGATTAGGCATATGAGGAGAAATGTGTTTTTTCCCAGGATTATGCAATTTGTTGGTTTCTCTCGTGTTGAGTCCATTTTGGTGAAGTTTTGATTGCCTTAATGCATAAAATCCTCATGTTTGTCTCTATCTGGAAGATATTCTTATCAATTATATTTTATTGTATTGTTTTTCTTTGAATATATTTTTAATTATATCTGTTATTATTTAGCGTGCAAATTTTTTATTATAAATCAGAATATTTTTTATTTGTTGCTATGCAATAATTACAACTTTAAACGTAACCTGCAGGTGATGTATTACACAAAACGGAGCAGAGGAGTTGGAGTACCATTATCGGAGGGCCCGCACAGAAGGTCGCTTTCCAGCAGACAATCTCCGCCGTCCTTACCATGCACCGGTACCACCCAAATTTTCCATATCTCCTTTTCCTTTCTTCCTAAAACACCCTCGTCGAACTAGACTCGTGTGTGTCTTTGCGCGGGGGCAATTCGGGGAACTGATTATATAACTAGCTGGCACTGGCCGCTTGACTTGTCTCTTTCTGCTCTGCTCACTCCTCTTCCAGACATACTCTACTCTACTCTACTCTACTCACCGTTTGTTGTGTTCAAATTGAATTTCAGCTCAATTTGAAGTGGGCGCCTTTTACCAAATCGATCACAAACAGCTTCCTCCCAGATCCCCCATCCACCTCAAATCCATTCGAGTCGTAAAGGTACTCCAAAATCACTCTACAATGTCCTTTTTCATACACATCTTTTTCCCCCTTCCATTAATCCGTCCAATAATGGCATGGCAGGTTTGTGAGAAAACAAGCTTCTGCGCGACAGTGAGCTTCCCCAGCGATTTATCTCTGAGAACCTTCTTCTCCAGATTGCGCTTGAGATCCGCCGTTCAGAACAATCAGGCGGTTCAAGAGCCAGAAATGGACGAGAGGTACGTGATGAGTTCGAATCAGGCATCAAAGATCCTTCGCACGAAGGTTCCCTTATCTGTATTCTACAAGGAGAGCTCCATGGACAACTTCTGGCTCCTCAACCTTGTTGCTCCTGGTCCTCCATTAAAAGAGGAGATACCAAATAAGAGGGCCTTTTATAACTTGATACCCGGTTCTTGCTTGCTCACCTTGAGAAGACATGCTGATCTCAGATGGGGTATAAGGAGAAGGGTCAAGTATGTAGGAATGCATAATGGTTTGCCAGATTTACAGCCATTAGAAGAAGAGGAGGTGAGTACAGAGAATGCCAACATATCCGAAAATAATAAGGTTCCTGATTTGAAGGAGCCAGAAGTGAATGTGAGGGATGAATCAGAAGAAGAAGAAGAAGAACAAAAGAAGGTGGCCTTGAGAGTGAAAACAGAGCTGCCATCCATCAGCAAGAAGAGAAAGAGGGAGATGGGTTCTGGTTCTAGAACTAAAAGAATGAAGAGGAGAGAGAAGGAGAAGAAAAGGATGAAGAGGAGAGAGAAAAAGAAGAAGAAAAGGGGGCCACCTGTGCATAGTCAGGGCGAGATCAGATGGTCGGCTCAGCGGTACAAAACAGCAGAGCAATCTCTGTTGCAAGTAATGAAAGAAATAGGCGCCAACTCAGACAAGCCGGTTCTGCGCAACGAACTGAGAGAGGAAGCAAGACAGTTCATCGGCGACACCGGCTTGTTAGATCACCTCTTAAAGCACATGGCCGGCAAAGTGCTCGCTGACGGCGAGGACCGGTTCGTGAGGAGACATAATTCAGAGGGTAATATTGAGTATTGGTTGGAGCCCGCCGAGCTGGCGGAGATAAGACGCCAGGCTGGCATCACGGATCAACTGTGGCTGCCGCCGCCAGGTTGGAAGCCCGGCGATCCGGTGGCGAGGTGTACTTGTTGTCGTCAGAGCCAGCTGGCGTTGGAAATTGGGGCTGCTCAGCTTAAGGATGAGATTTTTGCTCATGTTAAAAGGTTGGTTTATTAGTTCTTTATTCTCAGTTACTGTTTTTTATTGATGTTAATTAATGGTGAGAATCATTTGGTTGGGTAATGTGTGTTGTTGATATGATGATTTGGTATAGGCAACTGGAGGAGCAGAATGTGAAGCTGACTAGTGAACAGAATGAGAAGATGCAAGCTCTCATGCAGCTGCAGCCTGTTGATAACTCTTTGAAGGTGTGTGTGTTGTTACTTGTCTTTTGATTAAATATTTTATTATTAATTTCTTTGTTTATTAGGCTAATTAACTAGGGTCGTCAGCTCATGATTGATTAGGCACAGTTAGTAATACACTATTTGTTAGATAATGTGCACACGTGTGGGTGTTTTAGTATCAAATAGTTGATTGGAATATTTAATTTGAAGAGCAGTAAGTTAGATGAACGGGCAGCAGAGCAGTGGGGACCAACTCTGAAGCAATTGCTTCAGAAAAAGACCAATTGTGTGGGCTGGTGTGTTTTGTAATTTAACTGGGCCTTAATGGGCCTATGTATATAAAGACATTATAATAACAGAGAGAATTGTGTATCTGCACAAAATTGATTGCAGGAGAATTATGAGAGGCTGCTGATACAAAACGCGAAGCTGCAAGAGCAAATAACAGCTCTCTCCGTCTCTCTGCTGTCTGTCAAGGTGCGCATCTTTACATTTCAACAATTAATGTCTTTTCTTTTCTTTTATCCTGTAAATTTGAATAATGAACTAATGAATGAATGTGACACTACACTGCAGGATGAGATGCGGGACTTGAAAGCAGAAAAAGAGAAGACGCAACTACACGGATCAGACAATTATGCGAATAACAACAATAACAACATGGCTCTAGCAGTGAGAGAAAACGAAAAGCAGCAGATTGGTGTTGGTGTTGGTGTTGCTTCACTCGGAGACAACAGAAAGACGACGAGCAGTACAACAGAGGGGAGAAGAAGCGGATTCAGAGTATGCAAACCGGAAGGGACTTTCCTCTGGCCGAACATGGCCGCCCCTTCAAATTCCTTCAGCAATAATAATAATAATAATAATAATAACAATTATTTCAACAACGGTTGCCCCACTCCGCCGTCCACGTCATCCGCCACGTCAACGCCTTCCAAGTTTCTTCTTCTTCCCAGCCCCACTTCCCTCCCGTCCCCCGTCGCCTTTTCCAACAATAATAACAAAGTGAGTGTTTCTCAGTCTCATGAATGGTTCATGTGTGGTGGTTGTGTTGTGCTGTTTTGTGACATCGTGTTTTGAATTGATGTTTGTTTGAAAAGGTGATGATGGATGTGAATGTGGGGGGGAGACAAATTAGAGGAGAAGGAATAATGAATGTGGGTGATGAGATGTTGTTGGGGACGGCGCCGGAGACGGACTCCGAGGGAGATGTGCTCACCGATCTTGCTCTCGCCACACTCTCCTATTAATCTCCTTTTTACCCTTAATACTAGTTTATATCTAATATAATATTGATATTTTGATAGCTAACTAGGTTAATAATTCCCCTCCCTGCCTTCTTCCTTTTCATCTTTTTGATTTTCTGTGATTTAAAGCAAATTATAAGAAGGCAGTTGGGAATTCCTTTTTGGTAAGTATATATATATATATATATATATATATATATATATATATATATATATATATATATATATATATATATATATAGTTAGTTAGTTAGTTAGTTGGTCCTCATCTCATCATGTTTGTTTTAAGAAGGCTCTCATCTCATCTCATTATGTTATGTATGGACTATGGAGTAATCTAGAGTACTGCAGATGTTACTGTTTTGTAATTTTTTCTATCTCATATATAGTGTTACTATCTTAAGAATCAAGCACTTCTGTTACTTGTCAATTTTGCTTCCTTGAATCAATAATAATTGACATTTCTGCCTAACATGAAAGACATAAGATAAGAAGACGCGTTTATTTTACCTTGTATGACGTCACCATTGAACACCCAAGTAAGAAACCAGGCGCGCCCCCACGGTACTTTGTTCATTTTTATCTTTTACTGCTGCCACAATAATAATCGAAAGATTTGAAACCAACTGAAATGGTTTATCTTCTCTCGTTGAATGGAATGGAGAGAGTGAGAGCGAGAGATGCATGTGGTAAATAAAGTGGAGAGCATACATGGAATGGTCTGATTTCTGCAGGGCTAAACAGACAAAGACTTATGAAAGGCAATGCCGCTCCGTTATGTTATCCTATCCTCTTCTTACTAGATGACAAATCGATGATAATAATAATAATAATATGATACAGTATAGTACAGTAATTAAATAATAATAATATGATACAGTACAGTACAGTAATTAAAGCAAAGAAAGCCCTTTGTTTTTGTTTGACACTGCATCATATCTATAATTCTATTCTACAAATATAGATACAGATATAGTTGGAGGTAGGTATGAAATACCATTTGCCGGGCCAAGATAAAAAGTGTTTTTAGCGGATTTAGGAGCCCACACCGTCAGTTCATCCATGGTTTGCTTATGGGGTTTACTTTTCTGTTCTTAAAAAAAATATAAGTGCCAGTGGATTTGGATAAACCATGAGATTGATCCTCCAACTTTGGAAGAATATATACATGATTCCTATCCTCTCTGTTCTTAAAATACTTGAGGCATTATTTCTTCCATCCATTATATTTTGTTATCCCTTTCACAACACCAAAAGCATAATAAAAATTCAGGTTAGTTTAGTTTTATTTAGTGTAGGTAACATAACCTGGACAATTAATAAAAGAGTGGCTATTTTTAAAAAACTACACGCACACACACACACAGAGGGGTTGAAAAAACAATAGTAAAAGTACTGACGTGTACTATACTAATGGCTAAGTTCATGGCATGATGCTCTGCATTGTATGTACCGAGAATTGGGAAGAAACTAAAACAAGCGATTCAGCTATCAATAGTGAGTCCCTGGTTTGAAGTTTGAACTCAAAACCAGCTGCTACTTGCTTCTATTTATACTCCCCATCATCATTTCTGCTTCATCACACTCATCTCCTTCTATCGACTCTCTTTTTCTACAATTACTAAGCTCATAATCAATTCTTAAACCAGATTATTAAGATATGGCTTCAGTGAGTCGTGCCTCCATCGATCAAAAACTCGCTTTGGCTAAGCGCTGTTCCCATGGTACACTGCTTACCTCTACTTTCATTCATCACTCTCTATATATGTAATATCACGAAATATTTATTAAAACTTATATTAATGTTATTTTATCTAAATATTAATAGAGGGAGTGATGGCCGGAGCAAAGGCAGCTGTTGTGGCTACTGTCGCAACGGCCATTCCTACTGTGAGCATCTTCTTTTTTCTTTTCGATTTCAAAATTTATCAATTTCAACCGAAACAGAATGTTAATAACTCCCCCTTTATATTATGAATTATGAATATAGCTGGCTAGCGTGAGAATGTTGCCATGGGCTCGGTCCAACCTCAATCCCACAGCTCAGGCGCTTATTGTCTCCACAGGTACTTGCATTGCATTTTGGTTCCCTCTTTTCATTCTTCACTTTGATTTGATTGATTAACATTCATATATTCAAAAATTAATTAGCTATAATAATCAAGTAACAGAATTAATTGGTAAATTGCTGCAGTTGCCGGCATGGCATACTTCATAGTGGCAGATAAGACAGTGCTTGCTACCGCAAGAAAGAACTCCTTCAATGCAACCAACCATGGAAATCTCAAGGCTTGAGCTACAAATTAATATGCTTTTTTATAAATTTAGTGCAAGAGTGATTGGTTTATGAAATCATTCTTTCGCATTTGGAACAAGTGTAGTACTGGAATGGAGCATGTATCTGTATATAAAGAATAATAATTATGTTTTTAAGCAACTAGCTACTTAATTTGTGTTTGTTGACTTGGAGCTGTATATTTATAAAAATATAAAGATGTGTTAGTTAAGATAGAATTAAATGCCATTTAGACAATTTGATTACCTAATTAAGAAACTATGGTATAATTTCTGAAATGAAACAGAGTTAAGTACACAGCACAGGTTAAACATTATCAGATTGAATGTCAGTACTTGTATGTGTCAAATTATCAACAAAGGCCAATATGAAAAGGAACTAATACGGTCTATACTGATCTGCTATAAATTATACCAAATCAACACTAGTAAGGAGATATAGGGAGTACCGGTATGCAATCCTTGATTTGGATTACGTAACAACTTATCCTCTTTCATATAATCACGGGGAGGTAAATAAATTTATAACTCAACATGTAGATCTTATATATGTATCTGATATTACATCCTTTAGCGTGTGCCAGATTATCCGATCAGCTAGGGTAGGGGGTAAAAGGTTAGGCCGATATTTTGAATTTCTAGAATTGTAATCGTATCACCTGCAATTTAGGATTAGATATTCTATACATCTTGATGTTCATTCAATAACAAATATATAAATAAATTTATTTTTGCAATACACATTTACATAAAAAAAATATAATTATTTTAATATCATAATAGCCATTTATATTCATATTAAATCTATTTTTTAGACATAATAAAGATAAGTGTAACTCATGGATTGGCGTATCTTATCCATATCTCTTATATTCCCAATTCATACATCTGCAACAGAAACCATGGAGAAGCAAATAATAACAGCAGAATATATACATAAACAAGCATTGTGTGCAAGTGGAAAATGTAATAATACCATCGTATTTCTACGTACACCCAAAAAAAGACACGTCATTCATTCAAAAGATACTAGGTTTGGCTATTTGGGGGTTTGGTGGAGAATTTGAGGGAGACGGATGGACCCATCTCAAGACTCTAGTCACCCACAGTTTGAACTTGGGAGTTATAATCTGTGATTTAAAAATGAAAAGGCACTAAGCACTAAACAGTCGGTGGATTTGGATAAACCATGTGATCATCTATCTCTCATTGTCCTCCAACTTCGGAATAAATATAAAATAAACCCCTATCTATATCATCTCCATTCTCTCAAAGCGCTGGAGACGTTACATCCATAAATAAATAAATTTACATACTGTCAACAAAATTGATGTTAGCCCTTTTTCACTAATTATTACCCCTGGTTTGTTCATTCAACAATGAAGGGGCTCATTGGTTTGGTTACTCTTACTGTAGAACATGTGAAATGTAAAAGAGTACTATTTTCTGAAGGAAAAAAGTACTCTTACTTTCAGTTCAGCATAACCAAAGGCGAAAACAAGGGACTGCTTAATTATGAGTCCCACCATTTTCAACTCAAAACCAAAACCAGTTGCTCCTCATTTGCCCTATTTATACCTCCGTCTCACTCTTCCTTCATCATGCTCACTTCACACACACATACCACAAGCTCAATACTCAAATTCACTGTCTCACTTTCCACTATAAAATAACTCAAAAACAAACCAGATGGCTTCAGTCACTCGTTCCTCCTTAGATCAAAGGCTAGCTTTGGCAAAACGCTGCTCCCATGGTACTTTATGCCAGCATTTATTTATTTATTTTAACTATATAATCACATATCAACTCAGATTAAGTTTTATCATTTCGTTTATTATTTTTTCTTTTTTTGTCTAAATGTTAATAGAGGGAGTGATGGCCGGAGCAAAGGCAGCTGTTGTTGCTACTGTTGCCACAGCCATTCCTACTGTGAGCATCCCTCTATTTTCCTTTTATTCCCAAATTTTCACAGTTTCAGCCAAACAAAATGTTTAACAGATTTTACTTTATAGCTGGCTAGTGTGAGAATGTTGCCATGGGCTAGATCGAACCTCAATCCCACAGCTCAGGCACTTATTGTATCTACAGGTACTTTACTTCATATTTCAAATGCCATAATTTCTAAGTTTGATCTGCAAATTGATTACAATGAGATAATGAAGCGAACTGGTAAACTGTTGCAGTTGCTGGCATGGCGTATTTTATAGTGGCAGATAAGACAGTGCTTGCCTCCGCAAGAAAGAACTCCATGGATGCTTCAAATATAAAGGCTTGATTTACAAGTAGAAAAGTAGTGCTACAGTGATCCGATAATATGAAATCACTCATTTGTTTGTGTTGGGAACATGTATGTATATATATTAAATAATAATATCTTTTTTGATCTTTCAATGATGAATCAAGATGTATTTTGTGTTACTGAAGTCGAGCTAAATACATAAATCCAGAAATTCTTTGTGTATTAGAACAAAAATAGAGAAATTGGATATGTTGAAACTTTGAAGCATTTGCAATTATACCATGGATAATCCTCCAATTCATGGTATTGAGACGTGTAAAACATTTCACAAAAAACTGATGAATCTATTTAACAAAGATCAGCTAAGTCATGCCTAAGCTATCTGAACAAGTGTTTTCAACTACAAGTTATGATGAATACATGCGAACCCCACAGCAGCTAAATTACATGTGAATTACTAAACTCTAGTATTACATAAACAACAATAATCATGCTGTTATTCCTTCCAATCCAATACCATTAATCAAAAACAACCTTACATATTAAAAGTAGAGCAGAGTCAGTGGAAGAAACGGCGGCGGCATCGAGCGGATCCCATCTCTTCGTATTCTGATTTGGTGACGCACATCGACTCAAACTCTGGACTCGATCCTAAAACCGATCCGCCCTTCCACACACCCACTATCGCGTCTTCTTGACTCCTTATCTTCACTTTGTAATTGTCAGGAACCAAAGGCCGAAGCTCTCTTTCTAATCTCTGCGCAAACTGTGGGAACAACGTGCTTCCTCCCGTCAATATTATGCTGCAACAAATAGTAATATTGTAAGCATTCAATTATTTGTTACTAAGGAGCAAATTTAAAGAACTAATCATTATTATGAATTGTGTAAAAGAAATAATAAAGTACTTTTCAAAGAGAACTGGATGAAGATACGGATGGCAGGAATTGACGGATCGAACAATGCATTCAGCTACTCCTGCCTGATTCATTCCTGTAAATCCCATGCAAAATCACATACTCTTCTAAATTAGCATTTTATTTATACCACCAAGGATACTTTGTGATCACTAAAACTAGATGAAAATGCTCAACTATTTTCAGTACCTAAATCAGAAGGGTGAAAAAGCATTTCAGGTACAAGGAAACGCTCATTGGTTATGACAAACTCCTGCATCACAGAAATCAGAATCAGGCTTAAGAAGATGGAAACAAAAAAATTACTTTTGATAATGGAAAGATGTTTGAATGGTACATTTTGAGACGCATCAATTTTCTTCTTGTGCTCTGTATTGTCTGTATCATCGTGCCCATCTATGACCTGTATCTTGTCATCAGATTTAGTCGTTTGAGTTGCATCAGTTAGGGACAGGTAGCGTTTTGCTTCGGCCAAGTCCTTGACATAACCTTTAGTGTGCGTTATTCCATCAGGAAGCACATACGTGCACTTCATTACGTTTTCCCTCCCCGATTTCCTATCAATTATTTAACATCACATCAAATCAATCAAAGCGGTAAAATAACTAATACAAAAAAAATATTAAGGAAAAAATGCATAAAGAAAAATAGGAAACCAACTTGGAGAGACGGAGATCACGCGGCAAGTCAAGGGAGACAAAACAGAGCTGCTCTTTGGCATGATCAATCAACAAAGTCTCATCCATTACATTGAGGGATCGATAAGACACCAATTCCTTGAGGTAATTTGTGAGTGCTTTTCCCCCCAAATCCATTCTCTTGACTCCGTAATTGAGCGTCATGTTCTGCACCACTGGAGCAGCGTGCGTGAATGAGAACCCGCAGTCCACCACCAGGCTGCAATCCCCCTTTCCGCTCGCGAGATGCACGAGAGACGGCGAGTCAGCCACGTATAATGACTGGAAGCCGAATTCTTCGAAGATTAGTTCATCGGTCGATCTCTGAAGGGAAGGAGGGTTGAAGGGGGGCTCCACCAGCAAAAGAGATGAGTTTGAGGGCTCGACCTTGAGCAGGGAGCGGAAAACGCGGTCCCAGACCTCCTTCTGGACCTCAGGGTTGATGAGATAGCCGCGGTCGATGGGGCGGCGGATGGATACGCCTGTGACGTCGGCATCGTCGGCCTGAAGCTGGTCTCCGACGAGCCATTTTTTGGAAGAAGGGGGCCGGCCGATGCAGTTGGGAACAACCGCGAGTGGATCAGTGTCCACTGCGAAGCCCGCCTTCAAAAGACCTCCTCCGTTGTCCAGCACAACCACATTCGATGCCCTCATCGCTTTGGCTCTCTCTCTCTCTCTGAAGCTAGCCTGTCGAGGAGCGGGAAGAGCAGGAGGGAGGGGGAGCTGTGTGGAGATCGAAGAGAGTCGGGACGGTGGGCCTGTGGTGAGAGAGAGAGAGAGAGAGAGAGAGAGAGGAGTTGGGATCCATCTTGAGCATAAAGCCCATTTAAAAATTTGCTTAATTTATTATTAAAAAAAAAGTAGTTTAATTTAATGATATGGGGCTTGTAGTTGGGCCGTTTGAATTACTGGATCTGAATGTTTGAGCGGAGCGGACCCATTTCATTTCGTGTTTTGGTCCATTGCATTGCTTAGCGCGGGCCACTGGGCACTGGCCACTGGCCACGCCACGCCAGTTAGCGGTGCGGAGCGGAGGTGCAGGAAAGACAAGGGCGAGAAATTGGAAGAGGGCAGAGCAATTGGGTGATGCGGCGCCTTGCCAGCCACTCTCATCTCAGATGTATAGTAACTAAAACTCTTTTCATCTTTTTTATATACTTACTGTTCGCCTTTTCTGCTTCTGTATTATATTCTATTGTGGTCCCAAACAAAAACTGTTGCATTGCATTTGTTCAACCCTCTTCTCTATTTTTGTGCAGAGAGAGAGAGAGAGAGAGAGAGAGAGAGAGAAAGCAACATTCTTTACTAATTACTATAGCTGTTTAATTTCCACTGGTTAAAGTTGCAATTATCTTTTGAAAAGGTGGAATTTGAAGTTATTTGGATTTCTGATAACCCCAATATTGTAGGTATGGGTTTAACCATTTTAAAATTAGATTAAAAAAAATTAGAATACAGAATTAATTTCATACAATAGTTCAAAAAAAAAAAGGTTCCTAAACCTTCAAAAATAAAAATAAAAAAAAGGTTCCTAGATTACTTTTTTTTTTTCCAAAAGCTGTTTTTATTCCCATTGATTTGTACGTAATGATGGTAATATCTCAACTAATTAATTACTCGTGTGGTAGTGCGATACCCTTATTAGTACAACCTTAGTGTGATTTGATTAGAATAAAAGGCAAGCTAAATATAGTGGGTTTGACTCAATTAAGCCGTGAAATTTCTACCCATAATCTTCCACCAGTCATGGAGGATTACACACCTTTGATAGACAGACAGAGAGATACATAAATGTATCATGAAAGATGCATGAAAACATTGAAAAGATTAGGGTCATCAAAAGAAAAGGAATAAACTAGTGTGATACTTTATAAAGGTGGGAGGTCAATACTCAAAAGAGTGAAAAAACAATAAAATATTAGTGAAGTAATTATCTATATTACCATAGAAAGAGATAAGTGTGTGTGGGTCAGTTGGTGTCACAACAGAGATCAGAGGAGAATCCACCATGGCTCTCTGGTTATTGGTTATGGACCATATATCATCTTCACTTTGTCGATCCATACCATGATGATTGATTGAAGTTAAATTTTTTATGAGTTCAGATTGATTGAGATAATCAGGATGATGTGTTAATTAATGTTTGGCTGAGAGTGAGGTATTTGTCCTAACAGAGAGGGACATGGAATGCTGATGTATCACCTTCCTATTGGTTGACCTCCTTCACTTGAGGGGGCCCAACTGCCAACTGGATTACACCAAATTACCAATCTATATCTATCTTTCAATCTATTCAATCTATCTGTAGAGATCCTACCACAGATATATCTCATGGTCAGGTGGATTTCAGTTTCAGTTTACTTTTGCATGGGTCGGCACAACTCTATGGTTGGTATATTTGGTACCAAATAAGAGGTCCTCATATCTGCATAATCTAGGCCATTCGCTCCTTGTGGTCACAGGAGTTGAAAACTTTTCTTGCTCACTTGAAAAAAAATTAAAATGATATTCTTGTGATAAACTTCTTAAATGATATTCTTGAGAAAAACTTCTCAATTTGTTTTTTTATAGCTTGGCCTAGAAAAATAGAGTCATGCTATTTCTCTTGCAACCAGTTTTAGGGTAATATATAACCTCAAGAAGTAAAAGAATTGCCTGTGTTTTGTTTAGAAAGGCACATGTACAGAAAAATGCTAGAAGACTTATTAGGTTATAATGATGAAATATATTGTTGGCAAACTCTAATTTAATTCAACAACACTATTAATTAGCTTTTAGCTCATTTGACTTATTTAGGCAACAGCCTTAACATGAGAAAAGAAATGAAGGAACAACAACACGAAAGACTGCAACAAGATCCAAACAAGCACATGAACCCAAAATAAACAAAAAGAAAAAAAGAAAAACATGCAAGCACTCTGTAATTAAGCCCAAATTAGAAATTGTAGCATCACAGCTAGATAATTAGCACTTGTCATCTAGACTGGAGTTCTTTTCAGTGGCAAGAGCAGTAGGTTGGGGCTGGGGTTTAACAAAAGCAGCACATGCAAGATATGCCACGAGATTCATGGCGCTTAAAACAGCAAGAAGTCCATAGAAGTAATCCAGCCTGCCTTGGTTAATATTATCAGCCAACCATCCGTTGCCATTCTTGCCACTCGTGAAGTTCTTCACAACGGACACCAAAAAACTGCTGAAGAAAAAACCGAGGGAGAGAGTCGTGAGAAATAAACCGGTGCTCATTGTCTTCATGCTTTTGGGTGACCGAGTTATGAAGAAATCTAATTGGCCGGTGTATATGAATGCTTCCCCCGCACCGACCAGGAAGAACTGGGGAATTAGTGCAAACACACTCATTGGAACAGTTGCACTTGCACTTGCACTTGCACTATGGCTTCTTGCCACCGAAAGCCGTCTTTTTTCTGTGATCGCTGCCGCTACCATGCCCATTACTGACAAGGCTAGACCTATTCCGATTTTTTGTAGGTTCGTAAATCCTGCACCAAACGTATATTACCAATAATTGCTTATTAGAAAACGTACAATTGTGAATTGAGCATGTATAGATTTTAATTAATTTGGGAGGTTACCTTCGGTGCCTCTGAATCTTCTACACATGGGCATGATGAGACGGTCGTAGACGGCTAAGGTGATGAGGATGGCTCCAACAAAGAAGACGGTGAGGGATCCTGCTGGAATTTTGAAGCTTCCCATCGTTCTCTCCATGGTAGTGGCTTGTTCCACCGAGAAGGTCATCATCTGGGCGTAGATTGTCCAGAATAAAATGGTGGTGGCCCACACTGGAAGAAGTCTGATCATCATCTTCACCTCCTCTATCCTACTCACCGAGCAAAGCTTCCATGGATTAGGGGCTGGTTTCCCATCTGCTGTCTCCTCGTCATCTCCTTCAACTCTGATGGCTGCCTTATCCAAAAATCTACATGCATGAAGATCGAACAAGATTAATTAATAATATGAAAATTAAGGGATTGGTTATATGTAAACATTAAATTAAGTGATGTACCGGTATTGTGGGGTATGGTGGATTCGGGTAGACTCAGAATGGTCTTCATATAAGAAGGCAATATTGGAAGGATAACTGAGATTTCTCTTCTTTATGGAAGCGGCAATGACTTGAAGGATGTGAACGATAGGACTGCCTGCACGTTTCTTGTAGCGGTATCTCTTAGTCCCAGAGAGGAAGATGGTGATGGAGATGAGCATGGAGAGGCAACAAATTCCATAAGCCCAACTCCGACCGACTCCATCTTGTATGTAAACCAGCACGGTCACGGCAAGTAGAGTGCCCATGCTTATGAAGAAGAAGAACCTGTTGAAGAAGTAGGTCATCTGCGTCCTCTCCTTGGTATCCTTCTCATCAAATTGATCAGTTCCAAAACCGGATACGCTCGACTTGAGACCACCTGTTCCAAGTGCAATCAGGTAGAGGCACAAGTACAACACTCCCATTTGTAAGCCGTTCGCTTCTTGGCATGCATTCTTAGTTGCATCGCATGGGGGTGGACGCAGTTGTGGAAGCCTTGTTGATACAGACAGCAGCCCTGTTCCCTGTTAATTAAATTATGTCCATGCATGAATCATATATTTAGTTTAATCGAAGAAGATAGATATACATAGAGGTTGGCTGATGTACTGAAGTAGAAAAAAAGGGATAAAAATGTACCAATGATTGGATGACAGCAAAGATGGCAATGGTGAGGTATCGACCAAGGAAGGAATCAGCGAGGAAGCCACCGAGGAGGCAAAGCATGAAGCAAGTGCCCATGAAGTCTGTCACGATGTTTGCTGACTCAGCACTTGGAAGGTGCATCGTCCCCACCAAGTATGTCACCAAATTCACGGCTATTCCCATTGTTGACAATCTCTCACTTATTTCAATCCCTACTCATGAATCAATCAAGTATTAATTATTTCTTACTCACCTATGTACATTCGAAATATGTCACAACAATGAATGGGAAGATGGCTTACCTAGGATGAGAGCAGCAGTTACCCATCCTCCTGTCTTTGATTTGTCGGCAGGGAATCCTTTGTAATCCACTGCATCTGCCACAGTCCAGCTCATCTTTCCTTCTTCCTATATATTCACATAACATTGATTGAACAGAGTCAGCTTTCTAAGTCCATTACACAAACTGAAAGTAAGGTATCTAGTAGTAGCGACTAGCGAGTATTTACTAATTATACAAACCATTAGTTTTGTAGGTCTCCCTAGCTTTAGAAATGAGATGAAGGGGAAGGAAGGTGTATACTAGGTATCTCTTTGTTACTCCAAACTTATGTGATTATGAAGATGAAGGTACCCACTCTTTATATAGGCAGAGGAAAGTGACTTTGTTCTGACTTCTAACACTTCAACAATGACACCCACTAAGTTCTGAAAGCCACGTGGAGATTTTATGCTATTTTGATTTTTCAAAAATGAACATTCCAGGACTTCAATTTTAACTATAAAGAACTTGCTTAACTTTCATTTTCTCTATTATTATATGGGAAATTGTTGAAGTGTGCCTAAGGATAGCTAGTCCTCCAGGCTCAAATCTTAATCCTTTTTTTTTATTCAATGAGTTCTGAATTTTGAACATCTGTATTCCAGTTTTGAATCTCACCAATAAGTCATTTGAGTTTTGTATGTCTCATATACTATTTGTCTTCGTTGTATATATTATCTTATATATGATATTGACTGTGTATATTATATATTATTCTCTCTGTGTTGTGGCCTGCTTGCATCGCTTACGATTCTACAAAGATGGAAAGATCATCGTGCTATATCATATCCTTTTTATGTTGCATTTAACTTTTGCATGGGCCATAATGGTCAAGGAAAGATTAAAAGGGAGAATGTAAATGTCATATAATCCGGGCTAGTTTTGTATACGTGTTCACTATTAAACTCTGTTGAAATTGGATATGTTTTAGGTCTCCATAGGCAGCTTTTTTATCACTGTTAACTCTGTTGAAATGGATGCCCCTTCACCTTGTCTTCTTCTATTTCTTACTTTTATTGCCATTTTATGGTGCCCACACTCTAAGCCTCCCTTTGTATCTCATCCTCATATTTTCCTTTTTTTTTTTGATGGACATCCTCATATTTTACTTACCCCTACTTATTTTGGCAAAAAGTATCCATCATTGTTTTTCCATCTTTTTCAATAGATATACTTGTGATTAGTCCCCTTTCAAGCCTTTCTTTTCCTTCCATTCAAATTTGAATTTTCTACATGATTAATCTCTAGTTAGCAATTCAATGTTCTGACCATTTGATAAGCAACCTTGCAATAATAGAGAAGACGTGATGATTGCACGAGGCGAGTGAGGGTGTAAAGCCTTTCAATAATTGAGAGAGAATCTCAAACTGGGTCCACGCCGTGTAATATTTCGATAATGTGTATGTCTCTTTTCTGTTGCAGATTCGATGAACTAAGACTCATGAATAGTTGCTCAACATTGGATCTCAACATGATAAGGCTGGGCCTTGCTTCCCAACCGTAACTGCCTGAAACATTGAGAATGAGAAATTGAGAGACAAAGACACAACACATGCAAGGTAGGAGAGTGTTTTACTTTTAAAAAAAGAAGTATAAATCTAATTCAGTGCTCCACTAAATCACCTCATGCTACGCTATGCCTACACTGGCTGTTTCAGGCCAGACTGCATTTCTGAGCTTGTATCAATCACCCAATATTTGTCTGTTTATTTACTGGGTTTTGCTTATACAAGTGTGCAAGGATAATTAAGGAGATAATAGAAATAATTTGTATTTTTATGTTCATGAATCAATTGGATGCCACAAACGCTCACTTTTGTGCAGAAGAATTGGGACTTGCACAATACTTTTATTTTTATTTTTTCGATTGTTTGAAAAATTGCATGCATTACACAAAGATATCACACCTAACAGTACACCTTGTTTTGATTTTTGAATTTGTTGCAGAACGAAAATATAATTCCATGATCATAAATTAATCATGTTAGTGCACTCATAAACGCACTTCACAAATTTATATATGTATTTATGCTATTTTATCATGTGCCGATGTCCCTGTAATTAAACTGTCTGCATGGCATCTTTTTTTGAAAAAAAAATCTCCGATAAAAATTGTATACATTTATTTTAAAGGATATATGTTTTATTTGAAATAAGTACAAAATTAAAACCAAGTATATAGCACCAATAAGTGTATAGCTGAGGTGCAAATGAGTACAAAAAGTATATATTCTTAACATGGCACTTGGTAACAAATCATCCGTGATGCACTAGGATGCATTGATTTAGGAATGCACTAACACAAGCAACTTCTAATTTTCCTTACTAAAATTATCCTTAATCACTCCTAGTCAAATTACTCTTTCTATTAATCACTCCTACTCCTAGTCAAATTATGATTTCACTCCCATTCCTAGCCAGGAGAATTTTATTTGGGGGAGAATATTGAGGCATGCATGCAGGCTCAAGAATCCTAGTCAGAATTGATTTCACTGTTCCAGTCCTAGTCAAAATGTGACATCACTGATTCTGAGATTGCATGTTGAATAAATTCATTGATACGATCTGAGGCAGGGCTGCTTGGCACGATATTCAAACCCACTTCCCACTACTATAACAACTAATAGACTAGACTTAATACACAAATTACATTATTGAGATATAAGTTATAACATATATAAAGCAGGAAAAGTTGGCAGCCGGCCGGCATTACTGGGAGGAACAACCAATGAATTAAGAGAAAACTGCCCTTCCTTCTCTTCTCCACCCTAAATGAATATTGAATGCCCTTCTCTCTCGTTTACATTTTTTGTTATTTCTTTGAAAGTTTCCCTTAAAAAAGAGTTAGTGGATGGATGAATATTCCCATGATCTCTTGTCTCGACCTTTACATTTAGTCTCCCTTCATTTTATCAGTTTCCATCCCACTCCACCGGAAACATTTATTCCACTCTTAAAATGGATTTACAGATTTTGTTTTCTCTGGTAATAAAGCGTGGGACAAATAAATTTGAATTACTCAAGACTGTCGTTTAGTAAAGAAGAAACATTGAGCAGCAAATATTACTTTAATGATGTTTGATGTAAAGCTGCAGATGATGGAATTTCACTGAAGGAACAGTAGTGATAATTACATACATTTTCATCCAGTCGTCATCCTTTGTGGACTGATTTCAAATAGACAACCAATATTTCATTTACTTAGAAGTTAAAAGTAAGAAGAATGGCGGTAAAACTATTATGGCTTTGTCAACAACATTTCTGTCTATTTCCAATATGATAGTGGTAAAACTATATATTTCATAAAGATCATCCAAACCAAAAAGAATCAAGCTTGCTTCGTCAAGTAACAGTACATCTAAAAAGAAGGAATAAACCCGAAAAATTATCAATCATATACATGAACAAATCCACAATTATTAAGTTGAATAGCTTCTGAGCATGCACATATATGTCAAGTATGCTAAAAAGACAGAAAAAAATCCTGAAATAACTCTTATTTTACTCCGTATTTAGTTCTCTAAAATATAAAGCCTCCAATTTGGTATCGCTCTTGACAAGTCCAAGTTGGAATGCTCTTCTCTTCTTCTCCATCTGCAATCAATTTGGAACAGCCGCATAAATAGTAAAATACCAACAGCCATCTATAATATATAATGAAAGGAAAAAAAAACAATACATGAACCAAAACAAAAGTTTCAGATGCCAACAGAAGAACCCATGACTTGGCATTGATTACTAATTACCATTGCTTAAAAGGAGAAACATAATTTAGCATCACTCGAAGCAACTAGATGAAGGACAACTTACAGTAAAAGTGGGAATATAGAAGATTGTATCGATTCAATAATATTTGTAGTGAAACTATTCTATTTCAAAATTTCATTATGCAAAACCTATTTCGACCATAACTTTTTTTAGGTGAACAACTAAACCTTCAGTAGCATGGTAAAGAAAGAGATAAGAAGCACCATGCTTTCACCTAAATTTTAGGACAGAGATTCAGACTTCTTAAAGAGCAACCTTACACAATCAGCCCAACTCTCAACATAATATACATCCCTCAAGAAAGGAGGAACACGAAAATGCAATATTGCTAAAACCAGCATCGAAATCAAATTATAGTACCATACGAACCTGGAATAGAAGAGGTGAAATCAAGCAGATGCTGCTGCTGCTGCTGCGACAGCCTGCTCATACTTGTTGAGCAAGTCGCAGTGCGGGGTCTGGTAGGACAGCCCCCACTGCTTCCTCTGGAATTCAAGCCTGCAATTCTGACTGACGACCCCCACGTACTCCCTCTCTATGCTCCGCTCCAGCGCCTCCCTCTGCGCGCTCCCGTACGGATACTCCTCCTCATACTTCCCCGACCTCACATAGTACGGCACGTTTCCCCTCGCCGTCTGCATCTTCTGATCATACGGGTATCCGCGCGACAGCACGTACACCGGCTCTGACGAGGGAAGAAAGTTCAGCAGCAGGAGGATGATAACAGGGAGGATCTGAACGAGCAGTCGGATTGTGTTGTTGCCTGATGCGTGCTGGACGGGCGGGCCCCGGTTCATCCCCATGCCGCCTGTCTGGAAATGGAAGCTTCCGAACTGACCCGTCCTGGCCGGAGCCATTCCTCCGAAGAAGAAGTTCCTGAATATCTCGTCCGCATCAAAATCCCCTTCGTAGAACCCGTCGTGATGCCTGGCATGGGAAGATCTTCTGTGGGCGACGGGCTCGTCGGATCCGATGAGGTCGTACCTCTTGCGGGCCTCCTCGTTGCTGAGGCACTGGAACGCTTTCGATACGGCCTTGAAGGCGTCTTCTGCGCCGGGGGCTTTGTTCTTGTCGGGGTGGACCTTGAGAGAGAGCTTGCGGTAGGCCTTGCGCACGTCCTCCACCGTGCAGCTCTTCTCCACCCCCAAGATCGAGTAGTAATCCTTCTGCTTCCTCTTCACCTCCCTCACGATCTCTACCTGCTCTTCCGTGTACGATGCTGATGCTGAATTCGCATTAGTATTCGATCCAGCGGCAGCACCAGATGGCGAAACCCTAGTAGCCCTAGGCCTAGCTCTGGCACCCGTGGCTGAAGATGAGGAGGAAGAAGAAGGGGACGGCGCATCTGGAGGAGCAGTGGATGAATCATCTTGAGCGGGATCTCCGTCGCCGGAGGCAGCAGAGATCAGATCGTCGATGGGGAGAGACGGATCCAGCCGGCCGGCTTTGCTAAGGAATTTGAGTGCGCGGGCCCGGTCCCCGGATTGAAGAGCTTCTTTGGCGATGCGCAGGCATTTGGCGGCGTCGTCCTTGTTTCCTTCCATCAATCAGGATCAAATGAAGAGGAGAAAGCAGATCGATCCGATAAGAAAGGGGATCGGACTATTTGGTTAATTGAATAAACGGTTAATATAATCGGGTAATTCGGCAGGATACTCGATTCGACGACTCCACCCACCTCTAGGATCAGGAGCAGGCGCAGCGAGGGAAGAAGGAACAGTCGAGTCGAGTCGAGTCGACGCGGAGGAAAAGGAAGATGAGGAGAGGAGAGGAGAGGAGAAAGGATATATTTTTTTTATCAGGAGAGGAGACTGTAAACAATAGCCAGCCGTCAGTTAGTAAATGGTAATGGTAATGGATCAGTTATGTTGATCCAGGCCGTCCATATTGATATTGTTCCTTGCTTGCTGGCTGCCTTGGCCTTGCATTGACATTTGACTCCTCTCTCCTCTCTCCTCTCCTCTCCTCTTGATTGGTCGCTCATCGTCACTTTACGTCTAAACTCAAGATCAGACAGACGAATCATACATGATTAATTAGATCGGAGCCGCTGAATTTATTAATTGTATTGTATGGGTTGGGTTTTGGAGCGAAGGAGTTATGGGCCCTCGGCCTGTCCAATTGGGCTTAAATAAAAACAAGTAGATAATTGGATGGACTGACCCCTCTCTCTCTCTCTCTCCTGGAAGAAGAGAAAGAGTAGTAATGGAGGCCATCCAACGGCTGCGATTCACCCACTGCCACCGTCTCCTCTTCCCGGTTTCAGTGTCGCTGTCAGTCTCCGGCGCCGGCGCTGCATACCTTATCCACAACACCGCCGCCCAAAAAGCAAGTGTAAAAAATGTAAATGGAAAGCGGTTGTCAAGCAGCAGCTTCTCAAGGAGAAGGACGAGGGTGAGGGCGTCAGTCGGTGGTTGGTTCTCCGGCTTTGGGGCGAAGAAGGCGGCACTGCCGGAGATAGTCAAGGCAGGGGACCCGGTGCTGCATGAGCCAGCACGAGAAGTAGAGGAGGAGGAGATAGGCTCTGAGAAGCTGGAGAAAATAATTGATGACATGATTGCCGTCATGAGGAAAGCTCCTGGCGTCGGACTTGCTGCTCCCCAAATTGGGGTCCCTTTGAAGGTAAGTAATGTCTCCTCTCACCCCTCTTCTCTTCTTATTTTCAATGCTTTTTCTTTTTATTATTAAATTTTAATTTTGAGATGCTATATATATGATTAGATGTTTATGCTAGATTTCTGAAAAATCTATCAGAAAACAATGCCAATTGAATAGGACCAATTAGCCAAGTACAAGTAAGAGACTTCTTCTCATATCATGATGACAATGTCTTCTTTGCTTGCTAAACATGTTATTTCCGTTTGTCGTAATACTTGTTTGAAACAAGAATCTCTCAATAGAGAATATGTTGGTGATCCATTAACTCTCCACCAACTCATGTATTATCGCGTTTGGTGAGATGACCGGGGTAATCGTCTAATAATCTGTGTTGGATTTGAACAGATTATTGTTTTAGAAGACACGCAAGAGTACATTAGTTATGCTCGCAAGGATGAAATTGTAGCACAAGACAGACGCCCCTTCGATCTTACGGTAGGTTATTTCAAGTCCGTATGATTCGACTATGAGTAAATTTATTGATCACTTGTCCATTCTAAATGAGGCAGGTCATTATAAACCCGAAGCTGAGGAGTTTAAGCAACAAAACTGCGCTCTTTTTCGAGGGATGCTTGAGGTAGGTAATGCCTCTTTGGTTGTCTTCCTTCTTTATCCTTGTTAATATGATGAACCAACTAGATGATATATGATATGTGCAGTGTAGATGGATTCAGGGCAGGAGTGGAGAGATACCTGGAGGTGGAGGTGTCGGGTTTGGGGAGAGACGGCCGGCCCGTCAAAATGGAAGCGCGAGGGTGGCAGGCGCGCATCCTGCAGCACGAATGCGATCACCTCGATGGAACGCTGTATGTGGACAATATGCTACCAAGAACTTTCCGAACTGTTCAGAACTTGGACTTGCCTCTTCCTCTCGGCTGCCCCCAGCTTGGTCCTCGCTAGCTCTTTCAACTCATCAGTTCTCTTCTTTTAAACTGCCAATCTGGGTGTTGCTTGATTTGCTCTGGTGATGTGCTTAGATTGGACGTGCAGTGCAGATGATGAGGATCCATGCGGATGTTTTTCCTAGCCTTGCAGTGCTGTGGAAATTGATTTTTTTTTTCTATTGTCCATTTTATCACTTTTTGTTTAATTCATTAGCAGTGTTTTTGCAATAAGATGTATTGTTTCTTTATTGTGTCCTGATTTGTGAAACAGCATGGGCTTAGACTATTATTGCTAGTAGCATTTTAAGTTTATTTGTGTGCTTTCCGCCCAGCCCAGTGTAAGTTCATTGCTGAAATAATTTTCATTTCAATCGCAAAAGTTGAACTCCTTTTCTGGTAGGAGTAGGACTATTATTTATAGAAGAGATGGGACATTGGCTGGCCTAGAAGTACGATTGTGATGGGCCTTAGTAGGCGGGCTTCTATGATCAGATAATCGAAGTTTTATATGCTCATTTTTGTGTGCTATGTTAAGTGAAAAATGATCTTTTCAGATGATTTGCATGTGAGCCATGCAACATTTTTTTTGAATGAATTGAGGAGCTATGCAACATTTTACCAAGGACAACTCAGTAGTAGTTTCTAACCATAAATATAATGTGTTATAGTACAGTAGTGCAGCTGAATTGTAGAATGAAATATTGGTCTTGAGAGAATCCAATCTAGGGCAGCCTAAATTAAAATCAAATGGTTAATTGGTGAGTCAATTGATTGCACCTACCATGTGCACCAAACCTCAAGGGATTATTCTTTATTCTTGTGAATTGAACTGAAAGAGAGCAAACAACCTAACAGCATACAAATCTTTTCTCATGTATTTTTTTTATTTTATAATCTGTATTAGCCTAAGTTAAAATATATAATCCAGATGTCATTCACTCAAGACCCTAATCACTTCCCATATATAATTTAGTTCGAAAATAGATAAATATGGCTAGGCTTGTTCAGTTCCCACAGAATCCTGCAGTCGCAGCACATGCTCTCATGGAACTTTGTTAATCATAATGACTCAATCATGTCCGGCGCTGTTAATTAATTAAGATTCCTTTTCCTTTTCTAATTAACACCATACTACATAATATAAAGTAGTGTTGATGCATGTGCCAATCATCACCAAATTGACTCCAATCCTCCCTCCAACCCCTGCTGAAAACATCAAGCAACGCATAAGTCAGAAAGGAAGAGTATCGAAAAATGAGAACCAATTTCAAGTGTAAGAAGAATGACTCAAATGGCAAATGCAAGGAGGAGGTGGCGGCTGCACCAGACATGATGAGAAGGCTGAGCGTGAGTGATGCATCCCCTCTGCACGATGGATGCCTCGTCAAGTCTCGTGTATTTGATGTAGCCGCGCCATCATCTACTGCTTGTTATCATAGAGTGGAGAAAAAGGAGAGGCGGGCAGTGAAGAAAGTCGTTCCAGGAAGGAAATCCACATCGCACCTCGATGATGATTGTATGATGGATGTGGTGCCACATGTGGCTGCCGTGCTTGGCATCAAAGTGCTTGCTGCTGATATGCCCCCTTTTATGCAGCTTCATGCTCTCAGATGCGCACGTCGAGTCCACGACACCATGCCTCGCTTTAGCCCCAGGCAAATGGCTCATGACCTCAAGAAGGTTCAACTTCACCCCCTATTCTTTTCTTCTTTTCTTTTCAGTTAATTCATCCACTTTTCCATTTTCTTCCTTCTTTCTTTGATTTATTCCATTACCTAACAAGTAATGCGGCTTTATATTTTACAGGAGTTTGATAAAGTATATGGAGCTGTATGGCATTGCATTGTCGGAGCGAGTTTTGGATCTTTTGTGACACATTCCAGTGGCTGCTTTGTTTATTTTTCCATGGAAAAGATTCTTGTAATGTTGTTTAAGACCAAAATCCGAAATGCAATTGTATCATCTTGAGAGAAATAAATCAATGAGATTGTTCTGAGTATTAATTCTTTGTTCATTGTTGGCTCTTTGTTTTCATGATAATTTTTGTTGCCTTTGCTTTTTGTTCCTTTTAATCTAAGAGACTAATTCTATTTTTGGTCATGTCCTGTAAATTGAGCAACACAAACGATTAACAAGCGCAATGTATCCGTTCAAATGTCTATGATGCAAAATTATTTCTAGACTAGAATTAACTATACTCAATTGTTATACTTGCACAAAGACCTTATTATCTGTCTGTTATCACACTTTTTTGCTCGCATTAAAAAAAATAAAAAATAAAAAAAACTTAAGAAAGGTGGGAATTGAAAAAATAATTAGTAAACTAACCTCCGTGATTGTGAAGGAAACCCCGGTATGTATAACTAGAATGATTTAAGATGGTGGGTATAAAATATTAATAAATAAAATGAACTTGTCAATTTTGAAAGAATAAAGGGGGCTATTTGCAATTTTCATGAACAGAGGGCCTTTTTGTTTTTGTAATAACTAGTGTAGCATAATGCAGGGTTCTTTCTGCAAAATGCTCATTATTATTATATGACATGGTCGGCTGGGGTGTTGGGTGGGGGTGCGGATGGAGAAGAGAAGACAGCGAATTGTATTGTATTTGTAGTTGTTGTACCTCCGAAATCCGAAATGAAGGGAGAAAGAAATCAAATAAGTGATCGATCGACGGGGAAGAGGGTTCAAATAATTGATCGACGATCGGAAAGCGAAAGAATGGCGGGAGGCGGATCTGGTGGTGTTGTTCAGGGCAAGGCAGATAAGAAGAAGCGATGGACGAGCAAGACGATATCGTACTACGCTGCTCGTCTCTACTTTCTTCTCATCATTCTCCAAGTCCCTCTTTTCAGGTACCCCTCTCACTTCTTCCTCTCTGGTCCGCCTTCCTTAATCTTCCTAAGATTCATGCTTTCATCTCAAATCAATAATTGAGCCCATAATTCGTTGAAAAATGAATGTCTCTTTTTGCCCAGAATTGTCAAATTACCTTGATTTTCTTGGTTACGGTAGTTCTCAGAGTAATTGTGGTTTCTTTGCTTGGTTACGTTCTGGGTGACTGCAAATTTGACAATCAATTGAAGGCAAACAATTTTGACATAACCAATTCAATAAAATTCAAATACAGTTATGAAAAATTTGGCCTTGGTTCTTATCAATTTCTTGCGATTGAGAAGCTGCCAACATTGTTTTGGGATGATCACAAGGGCACTTGAGGTAGAATTTAGAATGAGCATAGCTTGGAACAAGTCAAATAGAAAAATGAATGGTTAATTATGATGGGGTTGTGATTGCAGGGTTCCATGCAGAGCGGGCATCTGTACGACACCGATCCAGGTGACGTCATCGCAATTGATAGCAAACGAGATCTTCCCCCCATTTGTCGTGAAGGCTTTGCTTTATCCGGGCGCCGTTGCCGACTCTCTCCTCACAGGGAATGTCATCGCGTTCTTCCCAAAATGGGGTGAGCTCCTTGAAACGTACAACCTGACCCAAGTGAAAAGCTCTTCGCCCTTGCTTGACATCCAGCGGCTGGAGATTCTTGCAGGCAGCTATTTCTGCGCAGCGGGAGCATTTGTGGGTCTGATAAAGCCGGGCAGGATGACCTTGTTCGGCACCCTCGTCGTTGCCTGGGGCCTCGTCAAGGAGGGCATTTTCGGAAAACCAGTCAATGCGGATCCCCATGCTTCAGTTTATGTGCACCCCACATTTGCTCTTGCTCTCATCCTCGCTTTTTCATCAATCACCTATAACATCAAGAAGGTGGCGGCAAGGACTCAGTCTGTCTCCATTGCCAAACCTCTCAAGAGCTCCGCTAAATCTAAGCTCAAGTAGTTAGTTTTTTCTTTTTGTTTTGTTTTCAACTCATTTCTTGTTGCTCGGTCGAGCCACTTGGCGATTTCCACAATTGCAGCCTATAGCTGAATGTTTCTTGTAACTTTTGTGCTCTTTGCCTTGTTAATTTGGTCTAGAATTTACATTGGTTCTGAATTTGTTATTATAATTGCCACGCTGTACTTCTGGCAAGCCATTGAAACTCAAAAGTAAATTACAAGTGATATTTTGGATTAGGAAAATATTAAGACGGGAATTTATGATATGTGGTGGCTTAGTAAGATGCCATGAAATTGGGTTTTTACAGATTAGATAGAAAGCATGGGAGCTTCCATGCCAATATGCCATGCCTGACCCATTTTAGCAAAGATGGCCTGTCCCATTTGTCCCCATTAGGTGTGGCCATTCATTCGTTCTCTCTCCTCTCACATCATCTCATTGTCGATTTGACTATAAACATGACAAATAGAATTAATAATTTGTACTTACTACAAGCTATCTAGTAATTATGCCTCAATTTTACATTTTGGATCCCCTTGGAGGCTTATAAGATTCCTACTTGATTAGGGTTTGTCCTTTCCTTGATCAATAATTGCAGTTGACAAAATCATCACGGCTTTACTTGCAGAAGAAACCAAATTAGCTTATTATAAGCATCCCTCCTCCCTCCCTCATTAGTTAGGTGTCATTCTCTTGTTGGCTTCCATCTATGTCAGTTATCTTTCATTGCGTCTAGATCTACACTATGTTAATGTTATGTCCCTCTTTCCCTCCTCATTTTCTACTTGTGCTCTTTCTGATGCCATAACATTACATCCTTCATTTCGGCGTTCCTTCTTTCATGGAAAATAAATTAGATGCTACTCCATTTGCCAGGTCTAGGCACAACTTATGAGACAGTGTGGCCCGCATGATATGAGTCTGATATCATCTTGATTTTCAGAGAAGCAAGATGGACGGATTAGTAGGAGGAGTTTGTTTCGGATGGAGGGCAGCATGCATTCATTGAAATTAGATGGCAGAAGGCTTTCAGTTCAATTCTAGTTTGTATTTATATAACCCATTTCATTCTCCCAAGGTTCTTCATCTGAAACCAAAGCAACAACGACCGTCACCTTTGAAGTGTTCTCTTTCGAATCCAAAGCCTTCACCTCTTCTAATTCATGGCAACATCGATTCCCATGGTATTGGTACCAATAACCACATCCTCATCTCTGGCTGCAACAACACCCCCTCCACAAATTGCGCCTTTGATGATGATAATGATAGTGCTCCTTTCAAATTTCCTAACACAGTAGGTGTGATTGGTGGTGTCTCTGCTGCCTCAACTCTCACTTTCTTGCAAAAATTAGTGGAGTTGAGTTCCCAACATGGAGCACAACCTCTCCCTTTTCTAGTTTGCAATAACCCTGCTTTAGACGCAAAGACGAGTGTTGTGGAGAATTTACGACAGCAAAGAATGTTTTTGGAAAGATCAGGAGCTCGCTGCATTGCCATGCCGTGCCAGACCTTACAAGTATGGCATGATGAGATATCAAAGGATAGTTCTGTGCCTTTTCTTCATGTTGGGGACTGTGTGGCCAAGGAACTCAGACGAGCCAAAATGAAGCCAGTTGAGGCAGCTGGACACAATGTGCGTGTTGGACTTGTTGCACATAATTGCACCCATACCATCAAACAATATCAGGAAATACTTAATAGTGAGGTTGATGCATGCACGCTTGTTCTTTTCTTCGTAATTTCCTACTACTATACGTATATACTTTTGAACTGAATCTTGAAGGTGCTTTAATTAATTTAATTGTGATCATGATGCAGGGCTACGAGGTGGTATACCTTGACGAGGCGACAGTGGAGCACACAGTTGTACCAGCGGTGCACTCATTGAAAAGAAAGGACGGGCAAGGAGCAAGACAGCTTTTGAGAATAGCAATCCAAGTTCTACTTATAAAGGGTGTCACTGTTGTTATTCTTGCGTCAGATGACATTTGCCAAATTCTTCCAAAGGACGATCCTCTTTTCGATAAATATTGCATCAACCCCATTCACTCCTTGGCTAGGGAGACAGTCGCATGCACGGGGATGGGTTACATCCCTTCCATTTAACAGAATTCAAACTTAGTCCATCCTTGAACTGCTTTGTTTAGCATATTTTACATTCTTGTTTTGCTCATGTTCGCTCTGTTTTTCATATTCTTCTTGAATAGGGAAGGCCTCACCAAAATAATAGTTATACATGGATGCATATATTTAATTATAATTACAGTCAATTGATTGTCCTTCTGAGCTTTTTTTAATAGATATAAGCAACAATTGGAATTTCATTTTAATTATAGGGTGTGATCTAGAGAGGGGAAATGAGAGGAGAGGGTGGGAAGAGAAGGGAATAGAACCTTTTCCCTTGCTCCATAGTTCAATTTGAAAAAGGAACGGAGGATTGAAGTGGGTAAATAGTCTCTCTTCGATCCATGAAAAATTTCAAATTTTCGTTTATTTCAAAATTGGAGGATAATGAAGTGAACAAATTGTTGAAGTAATAACTATCTAAATTGTGCTTACTGAACTCTTTATATGACAAATAAGTATACTACGTACCTAATATACCCAAAATATTTAAAAAAAATTACCATTATCTTAATCTTAAACTTTGGAGCAAGAAGACTTTTGTCTCTTCTCTTCCCCTTCCTTCCCCTCCTCTCCAAATTAAAACCCTGAATTATAGTACTACACGACTAGCATCCCTTTTTGCAGTGAGTTCACTAATATTATCTATGAAAATATTAATTAAGGAGAAGTTCATAAACATTAATACTCCTCTTCCAAAAATAAAAGAAGACCGTGTCGTGTCCAACCCCGTGTCGTTCGCTCAAAGACCAGTTCTCGCAAGTGGGGCTCGAGTGATTCAAGCAGAGCAGGTGGTGTCAGTTCATTGAGGTCAAGATCAGCCCCAGCCAGGCTATCATCACTAAGCCCTATCCTCCTCTTCCTCATGTTACTACTATCTTACTCGACTCCTCCACTTCTTTTTTTTTTAGACTCGGTAGGTGATTGTCTACTGAGTATTTTAATTTAGTTAAACGAAAAAGATTGTTTTTCTTACACAGATGGTATGCCCCTATTACAAGAATTTAGGCGGCCTTAGCTTCTAAAGGCTTACAAAATACATCACTACATCAATACATCAAAGACCTATTACAAGAATTTAAGAATCGTTATTAGATGAGTTTGAGCCAAGTGGCAGTGTCTCTTTTTGCTAGCTAGCTCACAATTTCTGGTGG
This sequence comes from Juncus inflexus, assembly GCA_024447665.1. Lineage (NCBI taxonomy): Eukaryota > Viridiplantae > Streptophyta > Magnoliopsida > Poales > Juncaceae > Juncus > Juncus inflexus. The sequence goes on from JAJHPC010000018.1 coordinate 10,964,787, forward strand.
CCCCGTAGAGTTCTTGAAGATTCTTAGGTTCCTTTGCTTCCAAACATTCCAGCAGATGGCTGCCCATGTGGCGTGCCATTCCTTTGCCTCGTCAGTTGTATTTGTTGCTCGTCTTTCCCTCTCCTCCACTTCTGATGATGAAACGGGAGGTAGGTAACAATGAACAGATTAAATTAGCTCCTTTGACCGCTTCTCCTTTTATGTTTGTTTGTTTCACTCTTTCGTAACAATGAAAAGTCACAGTATGATCTGTCCTATTATTTCAAGGTAGAATTCACCGTTTATACAAAAAAAAAAAAAAAAAAAAATAATTCCCGAAAAATATACATGTCGGAAAAAATTTCAATTTTGGCATTTTTGTACTTTTCAAGTGTGGGTACTGTAGCATTTTTTTTAAGAATTCTGGTTTAAATTAGAAACGCCGTTAAACCAGTCTGTATCCCTCACACTATACAATAAATATTCACAAATCGCACTCTGCAGTAAAAAAAAAAATTCCAGTAATCATTTGAATTATAATTATTGGAATTATCTTGAACATGTGATTGCGTATAATTATAATATTTATTAGTATTGGACTGTATCATAAAATCTAGAAAAGAAATATATATATATATATATATATATATATATATATATATATATATATATATATATATATATATACACACACACACACACACACACATATTATATATTATATATTATACATAATTAATATATAATATATGTATATATTATATAATATATGTATATATTATATACAATATATATATATATATATATATATATATATATATATATATATATATATATATATATATATATATATATATATATATTTTCTAGATTTTATGATACAGTCTAATACTAATAAATATTATAATTATGCACAATCACATGTTCAAGATGGTTCCAATAATTATAGTTCAAATGAGTACTTAATTTTTTTTTGACTGCAGAGTACGATTTGTGAATATTTATTGTATAGTGTGAGGTATACAGACTGATTTAATAGCGTTTCTAATTTAAACCAGAATTCTTTAAAAAAAAATGCTACAGTAACCGCACTTTAAAAGTGCGAAAATGCCAAAATTGGAATTTTTACCGACATGTGTATTTTTCGGAATTTTTTTTTTCTTGTATAAACAGTGAATTCTACCTTATTTCAACTTCCCTGTTGGTTGAAAGGTTGTGCATTGTTTGTTCTATAATACAGATGAGTACGGGGACTTAATAATAATATTTAAAATGATATTTAGAGGATGATAAATGTTTGAACACTGTAATGTAGTTGTGAATGGGAGATGTATAATGTCTGGTATTGTAATATTAAGCTATATCTTAAAAATGTAATATTCAAGATACATGGAAAAAACTTCTCCCCTTTTGTAATTACTAGGCGCTGGTACGTGGTTTGCACGTGCCAGTTATTAGTATTGCATATTAAAGTTAATGATCATATAATTGTTGAGCAAATATAAACTCAATTACAAAATTTTATTTTATTTCCCAATTTAATATTATTGTTGTATAGTTGATGTCAAATACCATGATAGTTACATATATATAATAGAATGCAGAATGCAGAATGAAAGAAATAGAGTAATATCCCAAAACATCTATAATTTTTGAATCCCTTTAAGAACTAATTGGGTTTTCTTGACGTTTTATTGTGTGCTTGTGAATTCAAATAGAAATTAGAGTTATACTTGTATGTGTTTGTTTCAAGATTAAGTTAGTCATTTGGGGAGGTTATGCATGGTGAATACGATGATTCATATTTGTTTAAGATGAATTGCAAAAAATTATGCATGATCAATTTGCTAGTATAATAGACGGATCATATTTCCCAATGCTAATGCACCGTCTAATTTAATACCGTCGTAGTATCGAATATAACAGTATCAGAAAATTTCATATTCTTGAAATATTCTCAGTATCAAATATTCATAAAATTGTTGATATCAAAGTTTGATGTATTCATCAATTTAATCGCAACGTTTTAAACAACTAACAAATAAAACGACACCAAACACTTAAATCAGCTCATCTTTACATACAGTTCATAATTGTCTCATCGCTACCTCTTTGAATAAAAAAACCCATCAATTTTGGGCTTCAAATACTGAACATATTATATGTAGAACCTCTATCTCTCAGTTGCTGTTGCAACCCAAAACCAAACTAACAGTTATTCAGAATAATTTCAGTCTTAACTACTTCCAAAATATCCTTAATCAGCCCTAGTTGTTATTAATTCACATGAGTCCTAACTAACACAATTCTGAGGTAATTTATCTAATCTTAACTTACAACTGTGAAATGAAGCACACAAAATTGAAACAGATAGATTTTGTATTGGTCATAATAAATAACTAAATTGATTGCCATGTGAAAAATATGTAGAAAATAAAATGTTCCAATCAAACTGGTCTATAAAACAATTTATTTCCACAGAAACAATTAATTGTTCAACATTACAAATATCACAATACAAAAAATAAAATTGAACTCTAACTAATTAAACCATCATTAACTAAAATTTACAGTTTCCGAAAGTTTCGTTTACGAATTCATCTGGTACTTAACATATTTCAGAACAAACGCTTGATAAGGAAATGTCCAACCAAAAAAATTTCAGCTTAAATGTTTATTAAACTTGTAGCAAAACCTATCTAACTCTAAAATTTGCCCTAAATTTGTATAAAATCATCATATCCTCTTTCATTAGAGTTCTCCAAATTCATCTTTAATATGTATAAATAGTTTTATATTTACAATTCATTGGATTTGTTAAGATATTTTAAATAAAATTTACTTACGGCTATTTATACCTGGTTTTAGATGCTGCATTTTGAATTTTCAAATTTATCAACCGACTGTTCAGAAAATCCTGCAAATAAAAATCATTCATAACGAATTGTAAGTTCTTAAATATCAAGAAAATATAATTATACAAGTACAAGATAAATTACAATACCTAATAAAAGGTTTATTATTTCAACAACCGAAATTTTTTCTATTAACTTCCTTTTCCTTTTTTTAGAGAAAAAAATAACTTCTTTTCCTTCTTCTTATAAAATAAAAATAAAAGAAAGGCCATAAAATTCTAAATGGCATAGACCACTCCACAATTTACCTGAAGAAGTTAATTTCCTAGGTATATCCTCTCGTATCTTCTATGCAATATTTTGAGTGACGGGTTACAAAATTACTTGGTTCTCTCATCTAAAGTGGTGGTATCATTTTTACTATCAGTACCCGATTTATATCATTTCTTTTCAAGTAATGGCGCCACATCATTATCCTTTGAGAACCGTACATGTCTCACCGACCGATACCACTATTAAATGTCCTGAGACAAGCGTGCCGTGTAGGGTTCCGAAAACGGTTTTGCCTAAAGACCCAAAGAATTAGCCATCTCCTAAATCCCACAAATCCTCACAAGTGACCCTAGAAATTCACACAAATCCTCACAAGTGACCCTTTAACCAAAAAGAAAATAAAAAAAATAAATGAAAATACATAAAAAACCAAAAATACCAAAATAATCATATAAGATGGGAAAGGATGATTTAATGGTATGGTTTTTATTTTAGTATAGTTATTTCAAGTATTAACTATTAAAATTGCAACATGGGTTTCAATTGGTTAAATGTCCGTCTTTAAAAAAAAAAAGGGAGCTGGAACTGCACGACGTACTGTAGCGACTGTATATAAAAACTGAAAATAGTTTATACAAACATATGAACTGAAAACAAACAGTATATACAAATTCTTTCTATAAAACAATATATATTAAAAAAAAATGAAAACAGTATATACAAACATATAAACTAATAACAAGCAGTATATAAAAATTCATTTGGTAAAAGTATATAAAAATAAAATAAAAATAGTATATAGTGTATATAGGAACGTCGTCGCTAGAGTGTTGCTACAGTACCCCCGCGTGATTTACAATTTCCCTAAAAAAAATCTAGGTAAATTTTCTCTATAATTGATTCTAATTTTTATTTATTTACTTGAGTCTTAGGAGAGTGCTAATTGGGGGTCAACAAGCAGAAGCCTACGGAAGCTATGTTGAGGAAAAGACTGGATAGGACTGCTTTGCATATTGCAGCTTGCTTAGGCCATTTGGAGGCGATAAAGCTGTTGCTGAGCTCGCGTGCTAGAGGCAGATGGGGCAACATTGTAAGTAAAATTCGATATTAATTGATTTTTAATGATTGATTATATTTTTTTTATAAGAAATTAATAATTGATTTTTTAAATTTCTTTTAATTTTGTTTATATTTTTAGCCGGCAGCAGATGCACAACATTATGGTAATATTTTTTTTTTTTGAGAATTGCTCAATAAGCGATCGCTTATTGTTATTTATATTAATAAGAAGTAGCAATTACCATAGTTAGTTATTCGTAATACGGGAATAATATGATTCGCGATACGTTCGTGTATAATTCATCAATTCGACTGAGACAGTAATAATCCATCAATTCGACTAATTGTTCGTAATAATTCAGTATATAAATTATGTAAATGTAAATTTTTTATTTAGAAATAATTGGAAAAATATTATTATCTGGTAAAAATTTGTAAAATCCGAGGCTAATTTTTCTCTTGTCAAAAATTCGTGAATGAATGCGAATTATTGAAATGGAGACGCGAATTGTGTGTTTTTTGAATTATTTGAAAAATACGTGTTGTTTAATACATAAATTATTCGTGAATTGACGAACTATGCCAATTACAATACATTGAAAAAAAGTAAAATAAAAAGTAATAAAAATAACTCCAAAAGAGTTATAGTCATAACGAGCTTAATTTCCATATCAATGAAAATAACTAATTAATTGAGCATCTTCGTCTACGTCATCACGTCAAGAGAAAAGATGGTGCTTTGGGCTAGGGTTTTGCGCCAAGAGGAAGTCGGCGCCAATTGCGCCACGGTTATAATTTTTTCTCAAGAGAAAGTTAACTTCGATTGCGTCACGGTTAGTTACCGTCCAAGAGGAAGACGCCGCCGATTGTGTCACGGCTCGTGTTTCGCCAAAGAGGAAGAGGGTGTCGGTTGTATCATGGCTAAAATTCGCTCAAGAGGAAGACGGCGTCGATTGCGCCACGTCTAGGGTTTTGCTCAAGAGGAAGACGGCGCCGATTGCGTCACGGCTAGAGTTTCATCCAAGAGGAAGACAACATCATTATGTTATGGTTAGAATTTCGTCCATGAGAAAGACGACACCGAATGCTCCACAGTTGGGACCGATGCCATATGCATCGATCGAGATTACATCAAGCAATGCCAAATCTACTAGAGTGGTTGGTGGATGAGAGGGCTTCTCTCGTCACATCGATGGAGCATCAAAACGACCGAGAAGGCGTCCGCCTTTTGTCTCATTAAGAGTGAGAACCATGACGGAGCTAGGATTAGAGTTAGGGAAGGGAAAAAAGGGAAGAGGGAGTGGATTTCGACTAGGGGTTTTGGGATCGGAGCAAGTGGGACGGGGAAAGGTGGTTATGGGAGGGGCGGAGCCACGGGGATCCGGGGGAGGCGGGGGTCCGGCCATCTCCGCCTAGATTGGCGACTCCTTTTGGCGGTTAGGGTTTTTAATAGGGAATAGAGGATAGAGGGGTGTTGTAAGGGTGGGGAGAGGGGTGTTTGGGAGGGGTGGAGCTACGTCGACCCGGGTGGAGGAGCAGGAGAAGCCACCTCCCCCGAGATCGGAGCTTCTTTGTGGTGGCGGCTAGGGTTTCAAGGGGGAGAGGGGAGAGGGGACTTGACATTATGGTAATATTAAGGTCTATAGTCTGTTAAGATCAAGAGGAGCTAAAGTGCAGGTATAAAATGATGCGGTGAGGGGAGGGGAGACTTGACATTATGGTAATATTGAGGTCTATAATCTGTTAAGATCAAGAGGAGCTAAAGGGCAGGTATAAAATGATGCGGTTACATCTTATATTTTATAAATTAATTGAATATATTTAGGAAAAAGGTCATAATTTGATAATGCTGCAAAGACTCCAATGTAAGCTCAATTTCTTATTTTAATTTATTGTAATTTATTATCTATTACATTCTTTTTGCAGATTAAAAATGATAAAGAGACCCTTTGGAGCAGATTAAATAATAGTTTCTAAAGAGGAAATGTTTTGATTGATTAAGTCGAATAAAGGTGTTTTATAAATAACATTTCGGAAGTTTAGTTTGTATTTACACAAATTCAATTTTACAGAGCATTTGCCCTCCAAATTTCAATCTTTTACCTGTCTCATTTCTATCTATCTTACTTCTGAGATATAACAAACAACTCTAGACCACGCAACAACGCCCGGGCCTTGAACTAGTAAACTTTATTCTGTAGTTTCCTAGTTTGCATGAATTTGTAGTAGTAATTTCCTAGTTTGCAGGGTTATTAATGAAATTGTGCAAATGGCATCCTTCAAAATAAATAGTAAATTGTGCAAAGGGCCCTAAACATCACATAGAGTACATATTCATATCCAAATATAATGATATATAAATAAGTTAATATTTAAAGGTAAATATATTATAACATATCTTTTCAGGTTCTGAATATTATATTGGAGTTGCTTGCATTTTATATAAACAAAATATTATATTTTTCATACAGTTTTATAAGCATAAATAGAGTTGCATTTGTCAGAGGTAATCTTCCTTCCAAACCCATCATTTTCGTTACATGTCTTCCAGAAAGCTCGAAGGCCCATTCTTCATTACAGACTGAAAATGAGCCCAAATAATCAGCCTGCCATGTCAGCTGCCCCGCTAGGTGAATCATAAAAAAAGAAAAGCTCTTCCCCCTAATCTGTTTTCAAAACAAAACGAGAGAAAAAGGAAAAAGCTCTTCCCCTTTCCGTCACTGGTTTCAAAACAACACGAGATAAAAAGAAAGTTCTCGCACTCCCCCCCCCGAATCCCGATCTGGCTCTGGTCCGTCGCGTCGTGAAAGAAACGAGAGGAAAAGCTCTGGAAACGGTCGCTCTTCTTCCTCTCCATCTCCTCCTCAGGCCAGCAGCTCGCCTCTCCCTCGATCTGATCTGGAACGACTCACCACAGATGATTCCTCTATCCAACACTCCCTGTAAAATTATCTCTCTTTTTGTTTCAAGAGATTTAGTAGTGATTTTTGATTTTGTACGGATTAGGTTTTTGAAAGCGTAGAGCTTAATTGTTGCTCTTATGCCTCAATTAGTCCATGGCTTCAACTAATTAAGCTTCATTTAACATTCAGTTCTGAAAATCAATCAAACCCTAGACATGGATAGAGTAGACGCCAAACCCTAGATGAGGAGGAGGTCTTCCAAACCTAGATGAGGACGGTTCATTCGTTGCTTTTGCGGATCTGTCCAGATCTGTGTCTTCTTTCTCGACGAACATTCCATCTCTGCCAAGAATGGTAATTCCTTTTTTTTTGTCATTACTGCAAATTGGTACTGGTTAGGTTGGTTAGGTTTCACTTCTGCTTTTTATTTTCTTTGTTTTAGTTAATTGCTATACGTAGAAATAATAATTCGAAAAAATTATCCAAACAATGTTAAGAGCGTTTTGGAAAATACAAAGTTTCATTTTTAGTTAATTATTTTGGAAAATATAAGGTTTTATTTTTTTCAATAATTTTTAAACCTAGTATCGCTCTCTTTTCACTACAATTGATTCTTCTCTGGAAAGCGCCACCACTACTTGAGTTTTTGGAAAATTATTTTCTAGTACATAATTTAATGATAAAATATTTTATTTTTATGTGTCTTACTTTTTTGTTAGAAGCAATTGAAATCCTTGTAGTTTGTTACTTATTCACTTTGTATATGAGTTCTAGATTGATATTACACAAAATGCAGTATTGATTTGAGGGGCTTGTAAATAAAGTTGTCAAAAAGAAGCTAATTGTTTAATATTTGGGCAGAAAATGGAGCAACCTTTTGACGTGTTTGAAGAGGCATTCGAAAAGGAAATGTTTGGCCGCGTTTGGAATTGTGACTCATTGTCTTGCGCGGACTCGAGCTAATGATTAGTAAGGCAGTATGTACTTGATTGACCTTCTTATCAAAATCAACGCTAAAGTATGAATTTCTCTTTTATTATTTGTTACATTATTTTATTTATGATTTTTCAATGCTTTCTCTTTCTTTTGTTTCTTTGTAGACTTCCATGAGCATACTCTCCTAGTTCTATGCCGTATCCGTTCTACGCCGTATTCCTTCTATTTCTATGCCGTATCCGTTCTAAGTAGTATCCGTTCTATGCCGTATCCGTTCTAAGCAGTATCCGTTCTATGCCGTATCCATTCTATGCAGTATCCGTTCTATGCCGTATCCGTTCTAAGCAGTATCCATTCTATGTCGTATCCGTTCCAAGACGTGGTTTATGGATACTAATTTGACAGAGATTTGTTAGTAGGAGGAAAATATTTTGATCGTTCTAAGAATCTATTTGACCCTTATGCTAAGGTATAATATATTGAAAATATACTTTATGTAATAAAATGATATATTTAGATAATATAGTGATATATTGTAGGCTGTAATAAGTCGAGGAGAATATGGAGTAGTGGATCCGAAAGGAAATTGCTTGCTGGAATGATTCCTGGACCGCTCCATGGTTTTCATGCGGAGGCCACACCACGGTTTTCAAGCTGAAGATTTATAAGCCTGCACACGTGTCGGTACTTTTAACTATTTATATTATTTGGTTTTATGGCTTTTGGATTTCTTTTTAATTAAATTAACGAAATAAATTTTTGCAGATGAAAGAAGGTAATTTCATGCCAAAATAGATATACACAGCCGTCATTCTAAGAAGAATGCTAGATGGAGTCCTTAATGAAGACACTTTTGATGATAAGGTTTTGGCTTTAAATTCCGTATTGTTTTTTTGATATTCTTATTTTCATTTTTGAAGTAATTGAACAATATTTTTGGACCAAAATTAAGCTTTAATTAATTAATTATTTATTTAATTCAAGAAATTGTCAATTAAAAGTAAAAATATGTGTGAATAAATGTTAAATAGTGATGGAACAATATTTTTGGTAGCGACGGAAGGATAGTTGGAGTGTGTTTGGATCGGAACGGACTTCGTCCAGCTAGATATTGGCGAACAAAAGATGATATTGTTTATGTTGTATTTGAGGGACACCTTACCATCTTGGAAAAGTGAAAATATCATTTATACCCTTATAAAATATGGGAAATATAATCAATACCGTTTCGCATCTTTTTTTCGAAAAAATGGCTGAATTATTCCTGCCTTCCATGTATATAAATGATATTTCTTAGGTTGGTTGTACTGTTCAAATGACATTTTTATTGGAATAATGATTTTAGAACGTAAAAATTGGAATTTATAGGCTGATGTTTTGCTAATGGATGAATCCAATGTGGCAATGCGGCAATGGATGAATCTTAATATTATGTTTTCCTATGATATATCTTTCTGTCGATAAGATGGGTGTCGAAGTTTACCACAACTTGAAGGTACAAAACAAAATGCCCATTTATTTTTCGTTTTTTTATATACTTATTTTTATTTGTTTCAATTATATTATGTACACTAATAATGATTTTAATGAACTTTTTACTTTTACAGTATGTGATCAAGAAGAAGTACGGCCAAGACGCCACCAACGTCGGTGATGAGGGTGGCTTCGCTCCCAACATTCAGGTACTAATAATTAATCAATAATATAAAGTCTCAACTCAATATTTTTTTAATATTTATTTTGATTTAGTTCTTGTGTTAATATTTCTTTTTTTTTTTTTACATAAAAAACAAGAGAACAAGGAAGATCTTGAACTATTGAAGACCGCCATAGCCAAGGCTGGCTACACCGGCAAGGTAAGTAAATATCTTTCATTATTTACCATTTCCCAACTAAATTATCTACAAACTTAATTCATTTAATAACATTGTTAATTTCATAATATTTTAATTTAGGTTGTCATCGGAATGGATGTTGCTGCCTCAAAATTATATGCACATTATAAGGCCATATCCTCGCACTATCGTGACCCTAAATTCATTATAAGACCTTATCCTAACCCGATCCACACCCTAATTCATTATAAGACCTTATCCTAACCCGATCCACACCCTAATTCATTGTAAGACCCTATCCTAAGCCGATCCACACCCTAAATTCATTGTAAGACCCTATCCTAACCCGATCCACACCCTAATTCATTGTAAGACCCTATCCTAATCTGATCCACACCCTAATTCATTGTAAGACCTTATCCTAACCCGATCCACACCATAAATTCATTGTAAGACCTTATCCTAACCCGATTCACACCCTAAATTCATTGTAAGACTCTATCATAACCCGATTCACACCCTATTTCATTGTAAGACCCTATCCAAATCCGTTTCACGCCCTAAATTCATTGTAAGACCCTACCCTAACCCGATCCACACCCTAAATTCATTGTAAGACCCTATCCAAACCTGATTCACACCCTAAATTCATTGTAAGACCCTATCTTAACCCGATTCACACCTTAAATTCATTGTAAGACCCTATCCTAACCCAATTCACACCTTATTTCATTGTAAGACCCTACCCAAGCTCGATTCACACCCTAAATTCATTGTAAGACCCTACCCTAACCCGATCCACACCCTAAATTCATTGTAAGACCCTATCTTAACCCGATTCACACCTTAAATTCATTGTAAGACCCTATCCTAACCCGATTCACACCCTATTTCATTGTAAGATTCTACCCAAGCCCGATTCACACCCTAAATTCATTGTAAGACCCTATCCTAACCCTAATCATTGTAAGACCCTATCTTAACCCGATCCACACCCTAAATTCATTGTAAGATCCTATCCTAATCCGATTCATACCCTATTTCATTGTAAGACCCTATCCAAACCGGATTCACACCCTAAATTCATTGTAAGACCCTATCTTAACCCGATTCATACCTTAAATTCATTGTAAGACTCTATCCTAACCCAATTCACACCCTATTTCATTGCAAGACCCTACCCAAACCCGATTCACACCCTAAATTCATTGTAAGACCCTACCCAAATCCGATCCACGCCCTAAATTCATTGTAAGACCCTATCCAAACCTGATTCACATCCTAAATTCATTGTAAGACTCTATCTTAACCCGATTCACACCTTAAATTCATTGTAAGACCCTATCCTAAACCAATTCACATCCTATTTCATTGTAAGACCCTACCCAAGCCCGATTCACACCCTAAATTCATCGTAGGATCCTATCCAAACCTGATTCACACCCTAAATTAATTGTAAGACCCTATCTTAACCCGATTCACACCCTATTTCATTGTAAGACCCTATCCTAACCCAATTCACACCCTATTTTATTGTAAGACCCTATCCAAGACCGATTCACACCCTAATTTCATTGTAAGACCCGATTCACACCCTATTTCATTGTAAGACCCTACCCAAGCACGATCCACACCCTAAATTCATTGTAAGACCCTATCCTAACCCGATCCACGCCCTAAATTCATTGTAAGATCCTATCCTAACCCGATTCACACCCTATTTCATTGTAAGACCCTATCCAAACCTGATTCACACCCTAAATTCATTGTAAGACCCTATCTTAACCCGATTCACACCTTAAATTCATTGTAAGACTCTATCCTAACCCAATTCACACCCTATTTCATTGTAAGACCCTACCCAAGCCCGATTCACACCCTAAATTCATTGTAAGACCTTACCTAAATCCGATTGACACCCTAAATACATTGTAAGACCCACCCTAACCCGATCCACACCCTAAATTCATTGTAAGACCCTATCTTAACCCGATCCACACCCTAAATTCATTGTGAGACCCTATCCTAACCCGATTCACACCCTATTTCATTGTAAGACCCTACCCAAATCCGATTCACATCCTAAATTCATTGTAAGACCCTACCCTAACCCGATTCACACCCACAATTAATTGTGAGACCCTATCCTAACCTGATCCACACTCTAAATTCATTGTAAGACCCTATCCTAGCCTGATCCACATCCTAAATTCACTATTTCATTGTAAGATCCTATTCTAACCCGATCCACACCTTATTTCATTGTAAGGCTCTTTTCTAATCCGATCCACACCTTATTTCATTATAAGGTTCTATCCTAACCCGATCCACACCCTATTTCATTATAAGACCTTATCCTAACCCGATCCACACCCATATTTCATCATAAGGCTCTAACCACATCCGTTACCTCTCCACTTGTTACCTCTCCCTGGTTACGTCTCCACAGTGTAGGTTAGGGCGATAATTTCAGGAGCTCAGCCCGGTTTGACGATTGTTGTTGGTCCGCTAGGTTACAGAAAGACTGACATAGCGGTACATATATTGAACGTGATTTGCGATAATTTCCCTCTCAAAGGACTCTCATTATTACTCATTCTAATCAAGCTCTCAACGATCTCTTTGAGAAGATCATGCTGGCAAGTTACTCATCTGACATTTCCCCAATTCAACTTCAAAATTACAAAAATAATATTTTAACAATATGATGTTTTTTAGAGGGATGTACCGGCAAGGTACCTGCTGCGTTTAGGTCAAGGAGAGCAGGAGCTCACGACCGACTTAGACTTCAGCCGTCAGGGCCGAGTGAATGCGATGCTGGTTCGCCGGCTCGAGCTGCTTCAAGAAGTTGAGCGGCTGGCCGTCTCGCTCTGTCTCCCTGCTGACTCAGCGCACACGTGTGAAGCAGCAGGATACTTCTGGCTGTTACACCTGTACTCTCGCTGGGGATTTGTAGCAATGATTTTGTATTGACAGTAGGATCAATTGTTAAGCCTCTTAATTAAGCAATTCATCATCACATAGATAAACAAAACAAGTACTTTTATAAAAGTCTGCACATTCTGAAATCAGAATGCAATCATCTTTTTCTTACAATTTTGTATCTCAATTTCACTGACAAATCAACTGATCAGCATTTGACAACCATTCATGTAATAATTTATTATCTTTCTGGTGCAGGTGATGAAATGACTAGGGTAATTTGGAAACAAATCAAAGATAAGGTTAGAAAATTACAAATTCACGCATTATAATTTATAAATATTAAATACTTCATCATTTTGTGTGTTTATTTCACTTCAGAATGTAATTCATTGTTTTTTTGGGTCGATTCAGCTTATTTTTCCTTTCTTGGATTTGGATATAAAGTACTTTGACTTAAGTGTCCAAAACCGTGATGCCACTGAAGATCGTGTTACAGTAGAAAGTGCACAAGCCACTCTTAAGTAAGAAACGATCTCATCTTTTTTATTTGCTAATTTTTTAAAAGCATTTTTTTTCACTAGATTATAGACATAGATTAATTTGTAGAAAAATAAGGATTTGAACTAATATATCCTTATATCTTTTATCTGATTTTTCAGGTATAATGTCGCAATTAAATGTGCAACCATTACACCAGGTAATTTAAGTCAATTGGATCTTTGTTTTATTGGACTCTAATTTCCTAGTAATATTTATTATTTATTTATTTGTTTGATTCTTTTGTGACTTTTTTGTTGCAATGTAAATAGATGAAGGCCGTGTAAAGGAGTTTAACTTGAAAGCTATGTGGAAGAGTCCAAATGGAACAATACGAAATATCTTAAATGGTTCAATATTCTTTCCCTTATTATATTTAATTATACCACTGAATATATATCTATTGATCATTTTTTATTATTATTGTTTTTAGGAACTGTTTTTAGAGAACCAATCATATGCAAGAACATCCCACGCCTTGTATCAGGTATTAGCATAATATTATCTATATTTAATTTTTATAATGATGTGGCCTGATTTCATTGGCTTAAAATATTCATATATTATTTTTTATATTTTATTTTAAAAAGGTTGGTCAAAACCTATTTGCATTGGAAGACATGCATATGGAGACCAATACAAAGCGACTGATATAGTTACTAAAGGACCTGGCAAGCTTAAACTAATATTCGGTAAATCAAATTCCACGAATATCATGTTTAGTATATATTCTTATATATTTATCTAATAATTTATTTATTTTATTTTTTAGAGGGTAAAGAGGAAAATGTGGAGTTGGAGGTATTCAATTTTACTGGAGCTGGTGGTGTAGCTCTTGCTATGTATAATACCGATGAGGTATAAATATAAAATATTTTATTTTCTAACATACTTATAAATTTTAATATATTATTACTTGATTTTTGTGCTACTGAAATTTTCATTTTTTTTTCAATTAATATAGTCGATTGGTGCTTTTGCTCAAGCATCAATGAACATGGCATATCAAAAGAAATGTCCTCTTTATCTCAGTACAAAAAATACTATTCTTAAAAAATATGATGGAAGGTAATTACTTAAATTACTAAAATATAGTTTGATAAATTTGGAAAGATGCCCTTATATTTTTCTAACTTGACAGGTTCAAGAAGTATATGAGAACGAATGGAAATCCAAATTTGAAGCAGCTGGAATATGGTACATACACCATTTTTCAAATTATTAAATTTATATTTTTCAACACAAGCATTAAATTTATTATTTATTTTATTAGGTATGAGCATCGGTTAATAGATGATATGGTTGCATATGCACTCAAAAGCGATGGCGGTTATGTGTGGGCTTGCAAGAATTATGATGGAGATGTACAAAGCGATTTTTTAGCACAAGGTAATTAATACAAATTATATTCCTAAAATATAAAAAAGATAAATAAATAAATTAAACTGTATGTTGTTTCTATAATTAATTATTTTTGTCTTTCTCTCTCCATTAGGTTTTGGATCGCTAGGACTCATGACATCGGTGTTGGTACGCAAAGAAAGAAATGTTTCCAAATCGAGTGAATTTTTACAAATGTACACAAATATATTGTTTATTAATTTGTTTGTTTATTTATTGAATACATATAGATCTGTCCTGACGGAAAAACAATAGAAGCAGAAGCAGCACACGGGACAGTGACACGTCATTTTAGGGTTCATGAAAGAGGAGGCGAAACCAGTGCAAACAGTATTGCTTCCATTTTCGCTTGGACTAGAGGCCTTGCTCACAGGTAATCTCAACAACTATTAATTAAATATAAATTTGCACAAAGTGCCTGCATTTTGTTGTATCAGCTTCACATTTTAATGTTGAAATAATTATGAATGTAGGGCCAAGTTGGATAATAATGCAGTATTGCTTGGTTTCACAAAGATGCTTGAGAGTGCCTGTGTAGGGACAGTGGAGTCCGGGAAAATGACTAAGGATCTCGCCATTCTCACTCATGGACCAAAGTAATATTTATTTGTTACTAATCTCTGGAATTCTATTTCAAAACTGTTTCTTTTTGTTGATTCAAGAAAAATATTTTGTTTGGTTTTCAGAGTTATGAGAAATCAGTATTTGAACACTGAAGAGTTTATAGATGCCGTTGCGCAGGAATTAAGAGCAAAACTTGTGATGAGATCTACTTTGTGAAAGTTCTTCTCTAACTAATGCTGTTTCATTTTAGTCATCATCATTTGGGTATAATTAAATTATGACTCATAGATTATGTTCTTCTTATTGGTATGTATATTATTGTAATTAACTATTTTTTTTCATTCTTAATCAGGTCTGAATAATCTACAGAGGGCAGGCTTGACGCTCATAACAATAAATCTTTTTTTTTCCTTTTTTTTTTTGATGCTATGCTAAGAATGTAATCAATGAATTTTCAAGTCAATAAATACTATGAATTTTATCTATCCATCGTCTAATTATTAAGCGGGTTCCTATAGGAAATAGTATACCGTACCGTAGAGCTTGTTAATTCTTAGTTTCCTACAGAATAATAAAAATAATGACTTGTCCTTCTATTTGGTCTATATAAGTGTATAACAGTACGTGGCTGCTATAGACTTAAAACTTCATACAGGCTTTGTAAAATTAGTAAGTCTTTTATTATGGGCTTTATCCAGATCTGCATTCATTCCCACTCAGCCCATCGGCCCATTTGAAACCTACCTTTTCTTTTCTTGTTCACCACTCCTAGTCCTAGTCTAGCTTATTTCCTCCACCGCAAAACAAAGGCACAAGCAGCAACATTCAACAATGCAAGATCCATTAACAGAAGTAGCGCCGCCGTCCCGCTTCTTCGACGAAGATCTCGACATCTTCGCCGCCCCTCCACCCTCTCTCGCCGCCCCTCTCCTCCTCCCAAACCCTAGATTGTACGATCTTCTCATCGTCGCCATCTCTCCCGCCTCCAGCTCCCTCCTCAGCCGCCTGCCTTCCAGAACCCTGATCGGATCTTTATCCCTCCCTGAAATCCCCGATTCAGGCAAGTCCAGTTCCAAGTCATTCAACCTCTATTCTGTAGAGAAACACGAGAGCATCTGTCTTGCTTCTGTTCGATACACAGTCTCGCCTGAGAGGTCTCGCGCTGTCGCGAAATGCCTTCTAGAAGGTGTGAAAGCTGAAAAGGTTTTGATTCTGGATAGTCTTAAGAGTCAGAACTACAGAGGGAGGATTCACGTGGATGAAACGCTGGCGTTTAAGCTGGAAACTGTAAAACAGAGAGAAAGCGTTGCGAAGAAGATTATCAATGGGGTTGATTATTTGCCGTCTGGAAGTGTGATGGATGGATTGGGGGCGGCGATTCTGACGGAGTGTCAGATGAGAGGGATTAAAGGAACCTTGCTTGCTCATTGGCCTGAAAATGGTGGATTTGAGGTTTTCGAAAAGGCGCTTGAGGATTTAGGGTTTGATGTTCGTGGAATTGAACAAGAGATGAGGAGAGCTAATTCAGATCTCTACACATAAGAGAGGAGATACCTTGCTCTGTTCTTTTTTAATGATGTGTTTTTTATTCTTTTTTTTAAAGGAAGATGTGTTTTTTATTATTAATTACTAGCAAATAGCAATTGATGTTTTGGCCTTGGGATAATTGAGAGTTAATTGATATCTTGTTCTTAGTTGAGTTTCAAAATGACTGCAACTATAGCCTCAAAAAGAAGACATGACTGCAACTAAGAAGAGTTTTGTTAACTTGTCTCTTGTGTAGTTGTGTGTGAATATTCCTTCTATGTTATAAAAACCTACATGCTTAGATTATAGACTTATCTTGTTGCTAAATAAATTGATTAAACAATATTAAAGTTTAATAAGTGGAGGGAGGACGTGAAACTGACATGTGTCCCATATAATATTAATATTGGTCTCTAATTTGCACATAAGTATGTTTTTACTTAATATTAGTCCCCACTTTGAACACAATAACAATAATTTATATTTGATATCATGATGTTTTATTACTAATAAAGTAATAATATATTATGATATTAAATAAATTATAATAAAATAATATGAATCTCATTCGAAAAATATTTTTTTTGATAAACTCCTAAAATATTTTTATTACATGTTTGCATTTTTTCCCTATTAAATGAAATATTTAAAATCATTTTAATATTTAAAAATCTATCATAATCCCTTAAGTAGTACAATTTTACAATATAAAAAACTTTATAAACTAAATTTAAAGTATTGGTAATATATGTTATATTATTATTAATCCAATCAAATAATATGTTATATTATATTCCTTTATAAATATAATATATTATTATTAATCTAAGTCATAATATAAAAAATATATTATTTTACAATACTATTGACAATTATAGTGGTATGCAATTAGTCAATTTTATATTATTATTAAAATATATTTTAATATTATTCGGAATAGAAAGTTGATGATAATATAATATATTTTTTCACTAATTTTTTTTTCAAACAGTGGAAACAATGAGGGTTATAATTGGGACCCTTGGTTAAGTGCAAATTTTTTTAGTCATAAGTGCAAATACTCGAATATCACTACAGCTAGCTCTGAGAACTAAATATCTTACACACATTTTTGTCATTTTCACACTTTGTTGGGGGTACACACAAAATTATGAGATTCCATAGGGATGCACCTGAAATTTGGTCTTCATCTTATGACAAATTATGTAATTTCCTTTTTTTTTAAGTTCGATGAATGGAGGGAAGATGAGAGATTGACGCGTGTCTCCAAGTAGGTGAGATTTTTTTTTTTACATTTATTAGATTTTTTGTAGTAATTAACATTATCAAGTATATAATGAAGGTCATTCCAAGCTAACATGTTGATTCAGTACATAACTACACTCATATAAAAAATTTAACTTTGGGCTCCCATAAAATTTTCATACCCTCAGGTAAGCCTAAAGAGCCATTCAACATACATGTGAGCTCATTCACACTAAGTCTATAATTGCTGAGTAAATGTAGAATAAAATAAGTATATAGAGTGCTTTTATATATTGTATTAAGATGTGGTGGAACTAAAATTTACATACCAAACTGGAGAAAATAAGTATAAGAATTAAAAGTTTACATTAGATTAAGTCTGAGTGGGTTGTGAAATGTCAATCTATGAAATTATATTCGAAGAAACGAGGGCTACATTTGAATATTTATTACAGGTAACATGCTTCAGGGAATTTTGTTTTGTTCTTACTATTAATAAACTTGATAGTTTGTCAATGATCATCCAATGGCTTTAAACTGAATTAAAGTTAGCAGATTAGTATTGGGTAAATAATGGCTTTAAAATACCAAAGAAGGCCCATTATTTTTGCCTGTTCAACTGACTATCCTCATCCTCAGTCACCACGTCATACTGGTCTAGGTACACGAGTCCATATATATTATTGATCTCAATTCCCTAGAAACCAAAACTCCAGCTCAAATTCACTCTTTCTCTACCATACCAGTTTCGTCCCTCCGCTCTTCTCTTCTCCTCTTCTGCAGTTCAAAATCTCACTCGATCTCTACCAGAACCATACCAATTTCGTCCCTCCTCTTCTCTTCTCTTCTCCTCTTCTGCAGTTGCACTGCACTGCACTGCAGCGATTCTCCCAATTCCTCTCTCCAATATAATCAATCGATTAAACCTTCCATCCAGATCATCGCCATGAAGGCAGGCTCCAAGTCTGAAGAGTAGAAGCTGATTGCCGCCTAGAAATAGGAAGCTCAGTACGGATCTGGATTCGGCTCCTCCGAGCTGTACTGCGTCCGACTCCGGCGTTCAGGTTTGGTTGGATTTGATTAATACAGCCTCTTGGTCGGATTTGATTGATTCGAGAGATTGTAGATTGTTTTGAGCTTTTAGTGCAAGTAAATGTGTTTTTTACTTAAAAAAACACTCGATCTGTACTGTTTTCTTTCATTTATTTTGAATTTAGTTTCTGTTTTGTAGAATAATCAGTACTATCTTTGATTTTGGTTTCAAGTGAGATCAGTTATTCTTTTTCTATCTTCTACTTGCAAATTTGGTCTGATAAATTGTTATTGTTATTTTTACTTGTTGATATAGACTGGAAGTCGAAAAACTTACACAGTGTGGGGCCCATTTAGCGCCTTGTCAGAGGAGAATTCATTGAGAGGATTGACAGCTCGTGTTTTTGAGCGGCTTTTCGCTTGTATTAGTGAGGTATTTTACTTCTATTTTTAATAGTTATTATTTTTATACTGAATATTGCAATTTCAGGTGGTTATATGTGTAACTTTCTGAGCCTCTATTAACCGTTAAATTGTGGGACTAAGATTAGTTAAAATGATTTTGCTAACCCATTTTGATCTAAATTAGACTGAAATTTGGTAAGTTGATTAACTGAATAATAAAGTTATAAGTTAATTTTTCAGACGTAGGATCTGTAAAAACCATTATAAGAACTTTATATTTCTTTTTTTCAGGAACAAGCTAAGCATGCCAACAAAGAATTGAGTTACCACCGTACTTGTTCTTTTCTAGAGGCGAGTTTACTTTTTAATTCCCCATTTAATTTTACTTGTTATTTTTTGCAACAAAAGATTTTACGTTCTAATTTTTTTTTTTTTTTTTTGGGTGCAGATATACAATGAGCAAATTACTCGATTTGCTTGAGCCTACTCAAAGAAATCTCCAGGTAAACAAAAATAAAAATAAAATAATTACTTGATAACCATTACATACTTTTCGTGTTATGAATATTTAATAATTTTTAATAAGTAATTAATTAATTTGCGAGACTAGAGAGGATGTTGGAACGGTGTTTATGTGGATTTTTTTGACTGTTGAATATGTAAGAGCTTATAAGTATACTAATCAAGTACATATGGTTGTTATAATACATAAATTTGAGTTTTTTCATATAACCGTAACTTAAAACAAAAAAGAATTCACAAAGGAAAAAAACGGAGTGACATGCATTCTTATTAAACTATATAATTGAAGTGATTTAACGTCATTACAAATCAGTTTAACGTTTTTTAACAGTAGTTTAAGTCCAATATATGAGAAAAAGAAGGAACAATGGAGATATTTACTGCAGTGTCATTTGATCATCTTCTTCATCCTCATCATTTGATCATCATTATTAATACTGAAAGATAAATAGCATTCTAAGACACCCTTTGAGTAGGATTACGAATTAAGGTTAAGTAGATCTTACCAAAAGAGGGAAGTTTGACCGAATAGATGCACCTGTAACGCACGAGCAAGAAGGTCCCGCGACTATCCCAGATGTGTCTCGTGAAGTAATCGATCCATCACATGTCTTGCAAATATCCCGAGGTAGTAAGAGGTTAGGGGTAATTCTAGAGGTAGGGAAGGTGAGAAGAGATAAGGTTTAAGATGGTAGGAGGATTACGTCAGAGAGGAAGATGAAGAAGGTTAGGCAAGAAGGAGGGTAAAGAGATAGACAGAGAGATATTTGATTGAGGAATTTTCAATATTGTTTTTTTTTTCCCATCAGCCACTAGTCTCTTTTATAGGGTTTCTTCTAGGTTGCTCTTTTTTTTGAGGGGCAAGATTAGTGAGATGCACTATTTAATTTGTAGATTTCTTTCTTCTTTAGCCCCAAATATTAAGGTAGTATATTCGCCATATTTCTTTTCCTCATGACAGAATATTCATATATTGGTTTCCTCCCAAATCGACTAGCTTATCGGACCATACGGGGTTAGTCGGACCTGGTTAACCCTAATAAGTCACCTAACCCAAACGGATCTTGAATGCTTGACATCGACTAAAAATAAATTGACTAAGGACACAACACACTAAAATAAAATAGTGGCTTCGTTGAGGCACTGCATTAATTCTCCGCAGGTGGAGAAGAACCTCGTCCCATCGAGGTGGCTT